>VDFB02281492.1:25419562-25493961 GCA_007258455.2 Sequoia sempervirens | reverse complement strand
AAAAAAAAAGTGGCCACTTAAGCCCCCTTTTTGGGAACCATCTTGGTGCACTTACCCTGCAGAGAGAACGATTATCTCTTTGAAGTCTCTAAAATGGGTATAACAACAAAGTTACAAGCAAATAACAATGAATAATAAGCAGAGACCGAAACACATGAACAACAATTCAATCTTTCACACAAAATTACCATGTAAACCCACTTACAAATTCCAGTGCACAATAGCCTTAAAACCCTCTAAAATGCTATAAAATGAAGCAGAAGGCAATGATTTTTACAGTTGTTTGCTACCAAACCAACACCACAATGGCTATTTCGACAATACAACTTAATCAATAGAATTTCTCATACGTACTTTGCACCGCATTAGTGTTTAAAACCTCCAACCTGGTATCAAAAGGAACAATAAGTACACAATGAAAAACATGAATAAATAATATGCTATCAAACCAACACCACAATGGCTCTTCTAACAAAGCAACTTAATCAATATTCTTTCTCCCACCTTTCACACCGCATCAGCGTTAAAAACCTCCAAGCTGTTATCAAAAGCAACAATAAACAAAGAATGAAACACATGAGAAATAAATTACTCATTTCTACAAAATACCCATTGAAAAAAATCTTACAGATTTTGTGGCACAACTGTTTTACAACCCTCCAACTTGCTAAAAAATGGGGTGGAAGGTGACAATTTTAATTATAGTTTGGTGTGTATCCCACACCACAATGGCTCTCTCGATAATACAACTTAATGAAAGTGTGCTTTCCCACATGGAAACATTTAATATAGCATTTCCTTTGGCCTGCGCCTTAGTGCACCAATGAGAAGATGTATTGGAACTCATGGCAACAAATACTTACCATTCACCTTCCCCGTAACGACTACACCATTCTCAACCACCGCCAACCTATGTAATTACCAACGCCCATGGCGCCACCAAAAAAAAGAAAAAAACTGTTCCCTCCTCACCTACTGGAAAAACCCTAGTGCCGAAAAATCCAATTTGCGAATGGGCTAACAAAAATCCTAGCAGAAACTTCAAACAAAATAGCCTTGTTTATCGGGTGAGAGAAAAAAGATTTTACTGTAATAAAATGATAGAAAAAATATTTTATTGCAATAAAACAATAGAAAAAATATTTTATTGCAATAGAGCCAGAACAATAAGCACAAAATGAAATAAATAAACAATAAATAATGTCCTATCAAACCAACACCACAATGGCTCTTTTAGCAATGCAACTTAATCAATATACTTTCTTGCACATTTCATAGCGCATCAGTGCCAAAACCCTACAACCTCCTATCAAGACCAACAATAAATAGACAACAAAAGACATGAACAATAAATTACTTGTTTCTGCAATATACCCATCAAAAATTACTTACAAATTTTGCGCCACACCAATTTTACAACACTCCAGCCTACTAAAAAAATGGAGCCGAGGTTGACGATATTAACAGTACTCTAGTATCAAGCCCACACCACAATTTCTCTTTTGACAATACAACTTTATCAAAGTATGCTTTCCCATAGTAAAACATTCAATATTGCATTTACTTCGGCCTCCACCCCCGTACACCGACAGGAAGATGCATTGGCGCTCGCACCAAAAAACACTTACCGTTCACCTTCCCTATTACGATGACACCATTCTCCACCGCCACCAACCCAAGTAATTAGGAATTCCCACGTCCCCCCAAAAATAAGATGGTTCACTCCCCACCAGACGGAAACTCCCTAGCACTAACAAAACCATTTCACAGCTGGACTAACGAAAATATCAGTGGAAACTTCAAACAAAATAGCCTATCGGCTAATTAATATCAACAAGATGATAAAAATATTATAAAACAATGGTCTTAGAACAACTTCATACCTTCTAGAAATTTTTTATATATTTATATATATAATATTCATTATAATTTAATGATTATTTTTTCCTAGAGTTATTCTTTGCACTACATAAATGATGTGATAATTATTTTTTGTTTGGTGTTTTGATATAATATAATTGTTTTAGTAGATTTTTTACACATTTATTAAAAAATTAATGCTACATTTTCTCAACTAGGGTACATACCAATAATGAAAGAGATGGAGGGTATGTTTCAAACAATTATGTATGACAAGGCATATAGAAATTTGTAAGAGCATGCATCTATCTAGAATCTATTGAGTGTAAGAAATCAGGAAGGTCATCCAAATAACGTCTCAACTTCACCTATTGATTAAAGCTATAGCATTTAAGCACAAGATAGAAAATACTATTGAATTTCACTAATAATACCCATTTAAATTATTTTTAAAAAGTACATATGAAAAATTGGTGAAGTTCTTTCATTAGCAATGTATATTTTAATAGATTGTACTATTTAAATACAATTAAGCTAATTCTTTTTATCAACAATTTCCTTTTAAATTAATTTTTACAAGATTCAAATTAAATGAATGGAAATAAAAATTAGTGTTGTTGAGTTACAGTAGATTGTTGCATAAGAATTATGTATGTTATTGCTTCTAATTTTTAAAAGCACTTCATTACATAAACTTGTCATTTTTCTATTTATTATTCTATGTTAATTTATAACTAATTTTTCTATCTTAAAATTCATGTCCTTCATTTGTGCTTTTTTCCTATTAGTTTGTCTTTTACTTTTAAAAATAAGATGATTTATAATCATTTATTTAATTTTTAGTTAGATTTTTTGAGTAGGGTGATCAAATTTTTAGATGATTTCAAAAATATTTATTTATTTGTCTTAGTTTCTGAGTAGTTGGGATAAATGTTGAATGATGCATGGTTATTACAACTACCCTCTAACATTCTCTTGTAAGATGATAGGTGTATCATTGAATGCACAAATATTTTTTTATTGTCAAAATAGAAATAAAGATCAGATTTATTATTGTATCATTTTTCCATTTGTCTTCTTAAAAAAAATATAGATCATATTACATTTTTACTTGTATTACTATTAACATTTCTTATAGTATATAAAGAGTATCAATAACAATATGTCCTATGACTTCTTTGTATAGTACTATGAAGCTCAATAATCATCATGGTATTGAGCACAAAATAATACCATAACATCAATTGGAGTTTCATTTAATATCCCAATGGACCCTCTTAAACCCTTCAAGCCTTGCAATTATATAATACAATAATTTCAAAATCACATTAAACACATTGTTTACCTCTAATTTTTGAAATGAATTCCAAGTATTGGTAAATGAATATTTTATCCTTTAAACACAACACATGATTCCTTTGAAGCTCCAACCCACACCAAAATGAAAAATTAAACATGAAAATAAAATACTTATTTTTTTGTTGATATTGATTGCCAACTCACCCTAATTCTCCTACATCAGACATGTTGGATAGGAAGTTTTTATGAGCATAGCCTCACAAAATTGGAGTTGAATGGTCCAACCATAATTTTAGATTTCAATAAATTTTTAGTGAACTCCATCACTGTGATAGGTGCACATGAAAGTATTTCTTCCTTCTTCTCTTCCAACATCTTTTCAGAACATTGACCATTCTCTTTCAACAACTTTGTATCCTCTTCTTTCTTCCTCTTGTGGACTCATATCCACCATGAACCATCCTCCACCAAATACTTTCTCTTCTCATCATTTCCTTCATGGGATCCAAACCACCATTATTCAACCTCCTCCACCAAATGCATCTTTTTCTCTTCTACTATGCCATGGGATTTTCCCACTAGGAACCAACCATCACCGCCAAGTTTCACCTACAACTTCTACATGAAAATAGGTACTATCCATACACCAATCTACAACTACATCCTCCTCTAATCTCACCAAAGAATGTAAAGAATCATCACAACCAAATTCAAAATTAATGTTTACCCCATTCTTTGTTTTTGTCCCAACATCTTCATCTTCCACTTCAGTGACAATATTTTCCATCCAATCATCATCTTTTCCATTCACTAAAAAATCCTTGCACTTCATTATTGCAACTTCAATTTCTACATTTGTGTCTTCATTTTTCTCATTTTTGGCAACCCCTTCTACATTATTCTCTTCACTTCTCACTTCTTTCACTTCTTCAATCACTGATGTAAAATATTCTTCATCTTCATTTTCGGCCATTGTACTCAAATATTCTTTCTCATATTTCTTCCCTTCACATAAATTAAAATGAAGAAAATTTTATGACTAACTTTTTCCAATCTTTTTTTCTTTTCCATTTGTGTTCCTTCTATTCTACTCTAAGGCATCCAATCTCTCATATATCTCTACAAATTTGTTTCAAATTTTGACCCAACTTTCTTCCTCCAACATTCTCTCTCTCCTCTCAATGCAAGACATTTCTAAAGCCTTGCCCAATACCAAAATAATACTCTTTTTCTTCAACATTTCATCAAACACTTTCCATGTACTCTCAATATGCAACCACTTCAATGTCTTTATCTCTCAATTATTTAGGAATCTTTACACACCTACAACAATCCTTTCGAGCTCCTTAGAAAAAACTCGCCACTTCAATCTTGACCTATAGGTCCTATTGTAGACTACATCACATTCAAAACTCTATCTACACACTCTAGACCACTAGCTATGATACCATTTTGAATTAAACAAGATCGGGGATCTTATCAAACTATCCAATGTTTCAACCTTAACATGCCATCCATTCCACATTAACATATAAATGGAAAAAGAATCTGAAAAAATTGTTTATTTAAATGTTTATACATATTCATACATGAAAATTTGTCAAGATTAATTACATATATGGAGGAAACATTGAATAAAATTCTAAAATTTTCACAATATTTTCTAGATACATCTTGTCTATGAGTCTTCAAATACTCATGTATTCAAACCTTCTTGGCTTCACTCATCTTATGAAACCTGATTAAAAAAAACCAACCAAAGTTGGCACAACAAACAAAACCACAACTCACATAGGAAAGAACAATTATTGTGGGAGATTACAAGTATAGAGAATAGAGAAAAAAATCTACCATATGGATAGAGGAAACAATAGTTGAAGAAACTAATTGAGACAATTCAATGACAAGACACTATTTTCTACCCACTTTGATTATCTTTGTGTACTATTGGAGTTCAAATTTTCTAGCTTGAAGCTAGAATGAAAGGTTGCTAACATTATTTGCAAAATCTTTGACCTTCTCTAGTTCCTTTGAGATAAAATGGTCTTGAATCCATTGAGAAACAAGGAGAATGAAAACCAAACCTAAATTTTTGTCCTAGGCAATGTTTCATAAATCAATCAATCCTCCATTCCCTTAAATATTAATGTGCAACTGAAGGAGAAAGTTGTGTCTTTTCCCATCTAGTGATATGTTGAACTATATTATTAGTAGTTTTGCAAGATAGAGAGACAAATTGACACAAATTGATGATGTTAGAGAATACGACAAGACAACATTGCTTCCAAAAGAAATTAATAATTGCATTTTTGCAATTGTGGGAGAGAATATCAAATTATGGAGAGGCACTATGGAGAGATACTTTCTAATACCATTCTTAAGGGAACAAGATTGGAAAAGAGGTGAAAATAGATTGTCATAATTTACAGGCATGAGAGCAAAGCTAAAAGCCATGTTTTATAGAATCCATATTTTGCAAAAAAGGGGCAAGTGATCATTTGAAGGGGATACAAATTTTATCCAATTACCAATGGTAAGCTTAACATGGATAAATTTCCACATCAAGAGCTAAGACTAAGTGTTTTCTTTGGGCTTCCAAATTTGGAAGCTAAGCTTGTTTCACTTGGACTAAAGGAAGGTACAATTCCACTTCCCATTGAAATGGGGAGAGTTGGTGATCAAGGGAAGGAGTTGTTTATAGATGGTTACAAGGGGGGGATAAGTGGGTGTTCCAAGAATTTGGCCATCTCAATTCATTCAAGAAGTTAGCCATGTGACAAACCAAGGATGAAAAATTACAAAGTTCAAATCTAACTAATTATTGGATTTCAAGAATTGGTTGCTTGTTAGAGGATGAGAGGTGAAATTGGGTTTTAAGAAGAGGCCATGATTTCTAGTGGAAGATGGAAAGGTCCATAAGTCCCAAAAAAAATTGAATACCTTTTCTAAAGAGGTACTTTTCTTTTACTCTATGAATAGTACCTAATGGATTGTCATTTTGTTGAACCAACTGATTCCACCAAATAGAGAAATATGGAAAGCTTAAGCAATGGATGAGGGACTAATCAAACCAAATGAGTTTTTTTAGGTGACTTGTCAAGATTTCCAAATAGAATTGAAGGGAGAAGATCCATAGGTTTTGAAAAATAAGCTAATAAAACTTTTTCTTTCCAATAATCAGTGTCTTAGGGATGACCAACATAGATGGATTGAATGAGGAACTTAACCAATTTATTCCAAGGGGAATCTCCTTCCAAATATCTACTTATCAATTTAGTTGTTATCAAGATTCCTTGTGAGTATGAATCAATTTTTCCCAAGCTCCCTTTGTCCTTTGGTTGTTTGCAATGTTGCTAGGAAGTGGAACGAAATCCCTTTTTGTTCCCCCATTTTTCCCACAAAAAAATCCTAATAAGTTGAGTTAATTGGTTGTAGTAGTTTTTGGAAGGAAACCAACATGAAGATATTTTTATTCAAGGGGTAAACGCTTTTGACCGGAGCTATGAACCGGAATACAACCATGCAACAATACCACCCCAACGGGGTTTGAACCTTGGTGGCAAGAACAACAATGCCACCTTTAAACTATCACACCATGCCAATACTGGCAAACCAACATGAAGATATATTAACATGACTAGCAAGTAAATTTTTATTTGTCACTTGGATGTGACTAGCCACGGATAGGAATCTAATAGTCAAATTCAAGAGTTTTCCCTTGATTTTGTTCAATAACCAATTCCACATGTCTTTGAAAGAAACTCCAACATCAAAGGAAATGCCAAGAAATCTGGCAACTAGGTCATGTTTTAGTTTTTTCTATTTGGTAGGAATCTAAGAAAGAAAGAAGCTTAGGGAAATCCATAATAAATTCAATCTTGTGCATAGCTAGTTTAGATACAAAAATGATACAAAATATGTATAAAGTACCTTCTTGGACAAAAATATGGACTGATTATAGAGATAAATTATTCCTATGATTCTATTAGATTTTTAGTTATGGATAGATCAATCCTTGGGAACATTGTGTTTTTTTCCTCAGTTTGTTCCTACATGTCAATCCGAGAATTGTAGAATTATGAAAGGTGTTGCAGAAGTTTACCTAAGGGCTGAAAATAGTGAACTAAGTGGGGATGGATGCAACTAATTCACACTACAAGCTTCTAATCAAAAATATAATTTAATTCTTTTGTTTTTGGTTCTTGATAGAAATTGCACCAAGAATTGCACTAGGAACTGCTATAACAAAAATTATCACAGGAAGTGCAATGACAAAAATAAAACAACTTTATAAATTTTGCATTAATAATGATAAATCCCAGTTGCACAAATTAGAACTTTAATTATTGAACTAAGAATAAGAACATTAATAGATGATTGAAAAAAATTGACTTTTAAATTAAATTGCAATTAGATTAAAAACTAGAACTGATAAGAGTTTGATAATTGATAAAAGGAAAATGTTGGAAATCAAATAGCATACACATTTACCACACTAAAAATGAACTAGAAAAATCACTAGGTGATGCAAAGAGTGGGCCTTGCCTCCTTGGTTGACTAGTGATAAAATATGAACATGATTCTAACTCAGATCAATCACGCATGCACAATATTTCAAAAATATATAGATTCAAGAACAATATAATAACTTTTTATTAATATCTATATCTTAAGTCTTCAGAGTGCACACATTCATACTAGAGGGGCATTGATAAAATTTGTTATGGTTTTTTTGTGGCCTATGGCCAACAAACCATATGAGTTCAATAAAAAACAAACAATGGCCATTGGCCACAACAAGTTTAACATATATCATTTCAAAAATAGTCATGAACCGATTAAACTAAAATAGATTTAACATCTCCTCACCCTTTCTTCCATCCACCTTCTCAATTCGTTCTAACATCTTCTCTTGATTATCTCCTTCCATTTCATCCACAAATTAGTTAGCATTTTGATAGATATTGGAATTTCCTAATTGTTTTAATTTCCTAATTGTTGACTAGGAAATCCCATAGAAAAAGTTGATTGGGCTTTACATGATGGAATAAATAACCAAGATAATCAATTGCAAGGATATAAAGAAAAGGGACAAGAGGGAAACCTTAGAAAATATATCTTTGAAGACAGAATTGAGGGGAAAGGGAACCATTAACAACTAATCTTGAATTAGCATTTGTGAATAGAACTTTGATGCGATCACAAATTTTAAGGTCAAACCCCAACCATTGCATAACGTTAAGGATGAAGGACCACCAAGTGTGATCATAAGCTTTATTGAAATCAATTTTGACAATAAGAGCATCTTGGGAAGTTTGTTGGGGCCATTCAACTATCTCCCAGTCCATCGCAAGATTGTCTAGGATAAATCTTCCTCCTAAGAGTCTTGTTTGTTCTAGTCACACTATTATTTGGGTAATGGATTTTACTCTATGAGCCAAAAGCTTTTGCTATAATTTTCTAGGAGGTACTAAGAAAAGTAATGGGTCACCAACCAACCATAGTGTCTTCATCCTTGCCTTTAGGAATGAGTTTAAAAAGGCCTTAGTTAATAACCAATCCCAAAGTACTAGTTTTGACTCCTTCAAGATACACATAGTAGAATTCTTCTCAGACGTATGGCCAAAGGCCTAGTAGAATTCAACAAGTAGATTGTCCATTCTTGGAATCTTCTCAATATCCATGTTATAAAGAGTCATCAATTTCATCCATGGAGAGAGGTCTTTCAAGAAATTTACTGAAGTCATCAACAATTTTGTGAGGAACACACTCTACCACACTTTCCTCAACAATGGAAATTAGGGGGTCACTTGTTGTTTCATTAGTGAAAAGTTATTTATATTACTCCAAAAATATATACATGATGCTTGAGTGGCTAGTCTATGAGGTGCCATCAAAGAATTTAGTGACTAATATATGTTATTTTTTGTGTTTATGTTTCAAAAATTGGAAGAAGAATTTGGAGCCTTGCTCACCATTCTTAAAATCCATTAGAGATGAGTATACACTTCCACAATTTTACCTTTGTAAACAACCAATTTTCTAAGCAAATGTTTAGTATGGATGATAGATTGTTGAACTGAAATATCATGGTGATTGGTAGCAAGAAGAGAATATTCATGCACAAGCTTCCCACTTAGATATTTTTCAACTCAATGTAATTTAGTAGTATTTCTCTAACCATAATAAAAAAGAAAAGAGGTACAAGGTGTGATAGTTCTTTCTCACCAACTAATCCACCTATCATGTTGAGGTTTTGGCTTAGTATTCCAAGTAGCTAAAAGGACATCAATGTAATTTCATTGTTGGAGGTGTCACATTAAGTTTGAAGGGGAGATCATTGAGAAAATTTTTGGAAGGATAGAGTGGTGAGATGGGGAAGTGGTTGGAAAGGGTGGTTGCAAGGTCAAGATGGACTAAAATACTTGATAATGAAGGCAAGATACATCAGTTGAGGGAAATATAAAACCTATCAAAATGACTCATCTTCCTAAAAAACTCTTCATGAAAATTAGACCTAGTGTAGCAATGAGGAATGTGAAGGTATTTTTTACCCAAAAGTGGATCATACACACCCAAAATATTAAGAGTAAGAGTCCAAGCACCAAATTCCAATTGAGATAAGTGGGAAGGACTATCCCAACTATGATCTTGATGGGGTGTTACACCATGTTGAAATCACCTCCTATTACCCAATCAACATTAGGGAGGTACAAACACATCAATTCCCAAAGTAAATTCCTTTTTGGAGGAATTTTAGGAGAATAAACTAAGCAAAATCCATTTAAGGTGCCATGGATGATGACAATAACCCAAATGCAGTAGTTCTAGTAGGGTCGCTCTTGAAAGCAACCACATGTTTTGCAAGCCAAAGGGAAATGCCAAGCACAACTCCACCACAACCCTCATAATGATTGGTGTAGAAGAAGAGTGAATCTTGCCAAATGGAAGCAAGAGGGGCTTTTAAATGGAAAGCACTTACTTTCACCTCTTGAAGCATGATAATATCAGAGTGGTTAATCCAAATAGATTGTCTAGCATTATATTTCTAATACGGGATTGTTAACCCTTGCATGTTCAAGAACTAGATTTTATAGTTCATCGGGAGGAGCCAAGGAGGGTTTTTCATCCATCAAAAGAGCATTGAACTAATTTGCTTATTGACACACTTGAAGGGAAACTGAGTGTCTTAGATTAGATCTTTCATTAGAAGAGGATCATGATCAAGCACATACGGGGAGAGATGCTTGCAAGGGAAAACCAACTCAAAAGTGATGAAGGAGAGGATTTTATTTTGTCTCTTAATCACCCTCGAGTTGTCACCGAGGTTAACATTTCTAAAAGAAGGGGAGTTGTGGGTGAGAGAGAATGAGGAGAAGAGGAGGGAGCAATAATTTGATGGAGGGTAGTGGCTCGGGGGGTGAATGGAAATGGTAGGAGCTGGAGAAAAAAATTAATGGTACTAGCAAGGGGATTTAATGGAGCAACATATGAAGAAGGATTGGCAAGGAAAGAATCACTAGAGGATGAAGGCAAAGAATGCAGTTGACAAATAGGGTAGTCTTGGATAAGATGACCTTCTTGGTGACAGTAGAAACAAGTTTTTGATTTATTAAGGTAAGAGATTTGTTGGTCAAATTCAGAACTTGGTCTACAAGTTTGATAGTATTTGGAAGGGGTTGAATAACGTCCATTTCAATGCAAGCACATGGTTGAACACGTAGGTTAGATCACTTATCAACATTCTATTTGCACCATAAAACCTTGCCTAGTTGAGAGACCCTTTCATTCATGGAATGCTAGATTCAAGAATGGGAACTCAACCCACATCAGATATTTCAATTTTTGAAATATCCTCAGGGTGAAAGTCAAGGTCCCAAGCTTCGACATAGCAAGTTTTCCCACAGATTATCCACAATCTATATTACAGTACTGCATGAACATGTACTAGGTTCACAAAGATACAAGCCACACATCCCCTATCCAGTCCCCTAAAGGATTCTATTACCCGACCCTTTAAGTTCCCAAGGATTATGGATCCATTTGAAGAAATCCTATTCAGAAGGACTCCTCTAAGAAAAAATAAAATCCTTGTTTCAACTCTGCAGTTGGAAATAACACCTATAATGTCATCTAGTGAGTCGAAAGAATTGCCTTTACCTTCAATACTGTCATTGGAAAGGGCCAAGGAATTTGGATTCTGGACGTTTTTGTTTGGTCAATCGTTGGATTCAGGTGGAGGACTGGATAGGTCCCCAGTTAGCTGAGGAGTTACGGTCTGTTAGGAAAGCTTCTCGGATTCTCAAGGAGATCTGGCTGAGTGTCCAAAATGTCAGTATCATCCAATAGAGGATGTCTGTGAAGGATTTAAATCCTTAGATTTGGCATTCTCCAATGCTCCGCATTCCCTCGCTTTATTCTTCATTGTGGATGCCTTGAGATGGTGGGTTTCTGTTTCCGATGATTTATCATCCTGTAGGGCCTTGGGATGGGCCGTTTTGGCACGAAGTGGAAGGGAAATAGGATTCTCTGCAAGTATGACTTCCAAGAGCCTCACTAGGCGAGGAAGTTGCCAGTCAAACCACGTAAATCATGCTCGATGGGTGCTTACGAGAGTCTTCAAATCACACGCTTTTTCCCAACATTAGTTAGCCGATAGAATACGCCCACAATTAGTATGAAAAATTGTCTCATGCCGCCAAACTAAATAGTGGCGCCAAAAAAGTAAAGGCGAATAATCCAGTGCGAATTGATCGGGTCTAATGCAAGTTTCGTAATTACAATATTCTGAATGTGGTTCCTATACCGAGCGCGATAACGAAGGAGCAATATGGATTGAGACATTAGTGTGGAGCCTCAACCAAGTCGCTTTCAAGTCGAAACTTCATTTTTTATTCATCTTAATTATGTCTCTAATGAAAGCTAAAATGAATGTCATATAATAATTCTTTCTTCGAGTAATGAATTGAACTTTAAACATGATAGTTGGGAAATCTAAATGAGGGAAAGTTGAATCTGATTTGATTTTTCTAGTTGTGAAAATTTCACTTTACATGATTGTCCACTATAAGTTATCGAACTTATAACCATCTAGATTCTTGTTAACAATCATTCATATTAATTTTTTTTTAGCATAATTTTATCATACATTTTGGAAATTTACACAGATGAATTTTACTCTATGGCATTGGTAATGATATTGACTATGGTTCAAGGCAATCTAGAGTAGACACATGGCAAGCTCTTCTAACTTTTGTGGAGTCCTTGGCCAAATTGTGAGTTCCGAAACGTGAGAAAGTAGATACAATATAATTGATTGAATTATAATAACCTATTATTGTCAACAAATATGTGTTTTAAGATCTTAGATGTGAGCTTAATATAAAATTTGAACTAGATTCTTTCAAATCTATCCAATAGTCTCTATGAACATCCAAGTTTTACATATCAGGGATGAGAAAGTGACTTAATCAAAGTATATTAAATCTTCCAAGGGTTGAGACCATTTTCCAAAGTTCCCATTTCAGCACAAACAAGGAGGATCCTAGCAAGGTTGTGGAAGTTGGCTTCACTCTGCACTTAATATTTGGGCCTTAAATTCTATTAAATTTCATTATATAAGTTGAGATAGTTCATTGATTTGCTTAACATGCTATGGAGGAACAATCTTGTAGGGAAACATTTCTAGAATGTTGTTTGATGCTCAAGTAAATGATAATTGTTCTCGCTCTATCTTTTTTATCAACTTTTTTCTAATTTGAAATGTATTTGTATTATACTAAGTTAACCCATTATACACTAAAAGTTAAAGTTTCCAACTTATTCAAATAATTCATAATAATTTTACACAAATGGATTAAGTAGCCAAAAACTCAATATATATTTAAATATTAAAATCATAACATTACATAAAAGAATACAAATTGAATGCAATTGAACATATTTAATATTCCTTTTGTATACCGACATTACATTTTTTTAACTAATATATACTTTACATAATAATTGGAAGGAGTTGATATCTCCTAATTACGTTCAAGTACTAATACAAAATACATTCATTTCTTGAAAAATATAATGATATAGAATCCAATGTCCTCAACAAGTGCAAATAATCTAGCTTTGTCAAGTTGCATGGAGTGAGAGTGTCATCTAATCCCTTAATCACCAACTACAAACCAACAATCCCCCACACACTTTCTTATTGGAAGTGATTTGGCCCTCTAGCGAGGGTGATAAATCTTATTATTTGCAAAAGTGTCATGTCCAATCCAGGAACTAAGAGTAAAAGAACTACACCTATAGTGGCATAGTCTATCATGCATCTTTTGATACCCTCTAGCTACATGACATACAACTAATTTGTAAACTTGTAGATACTATAAATTGACAATGCATGCAACAAGCATTACTTTTGCCAATTTTTTTGTTCAATATTAGTCCAATAAATAGATATGTGTGTCATAATTTCACCATCTCTTGCTTGATTTAAATGATGAAAACATAATTTGTTACAAACTTAGATGTGAATTGAGAATCCATTCATAAAATATCATATCAAGTCTCCAACCCCATCATATTTAACCTCTAAGTGACATTCAAGCTAGTTTACTATTTATTCATTGAAAGCTTACTAATTTGAACATGGAACATATTGAGGTGAATACATGTCTTAAGTGAACACTCATATATTAGGATATTCATGAGAATAATATGATATATGATTGCTCACTTTTTATTCCATAATAATAATGATTATATAATCATACAATTTTTTGTGTCAAAATAAACCAATGTTGGACATGTGCAAAAAGATGAGGAACCAAAAAGTGGCCACAACCACTTTTTGGTGCATCTAAGACATAACATAAGTGTGGTATAACACATGTTCACATTTCCAAGAAGAAAAATGCATCTCTCTTTCTCTTCCCATCTCTCTCTATCTATTCTTAACCTCTTTTTGACTAGGCACTCTCTTTGGGCATAGTAACAACTATCTTCAATTTTTCATCCAAGATCAGTTTTCCTAACTTGAGAAAAAAATGGCCACTTAAGACCCCCTTTTGATCCCCCATTTCTATGCACTTAGCGTGTTATTTGTAATCATTTTCACAATTATAATACTCATAATTTTAAACTATAATGTTGTCCAAAATATTAATTAGCTATAACTCATGTTATACATATACAATAGTGAAATATATAGCTAAGTTTGAAAATTTATAAAATTTAAGAATAGTTCTTCATGTTTTTTATAATGTTTAATAGTCATGATATACTTCATTTTATGTCATATACACTATGCATAGTCCTCACTATCATATAAACAAACTATATAAGAATATATTATTGTTGATCTCAATTTGAATCATCTAAACTATGGATATTTCCACACAATCGAAGTGCAAATATCATAAAAAATTTCAAATAACCATCAATTATAAACTTTCTTTCCAAAATGTATATATATAGTGCTTGTGTATATGATTTTAAATATACAATAGGTATATATGTATGTATATTGATGTATATTAATATTTAGGTCTAAAAATAATTATATATAAAATTATTTTTAGATGCCTAAATATTATTATATATCAATATACATACATATATATACCTATTTTGTGTGTGTATTTGTTTCCAAAAATAATGAAAAACTAGTTTACTCAACCTTCCCCTATAGACTAGGATTCTCACAATGATAATATTGCTAGGTTTAAGTTTAGGTGTTACTACATCACACAAGACCAAGCATAATCCATGTACTATAACTATTTATCAATAAAATGCCTCAAGAAGATACGATTTTACCAATAATATTATTGTTACAAGCCCTATTGTTATACTATAATAACAAGACATAACACGTAATTGATAAAATGCCTCAAAGAAGTGTGTCCTTACCAAATTAAATGGGTGGTGTATGTGTGTAAAATGTGTCTATTGAAAGATTTTTAAAACCTTTCTAAGAAAAATAATTAATAGGTGAAATAACATAATCCTCTATTTTACCTCCATCCCCCCAGATTAAAGTAATTGAGAGTTTAAAATAGAATAAGGATATCATAAAATATTTTATTTAAAGTCATAATAAATAATTAACTTTTGTAGACAATTTATACCAACATACATGATGGTCTATCAAAATAGAGTAGGGTAATCCATTAAGTGTAAAAAATTCAAGTTTTAACTAAACCTTAAAATTGAAAAAATATGTATGAATTCATACTTACAAATGTTGACGCACAAACAAGACACAATGATTGTTTAATAATTTTTTGAGATATTATATTCATAATATATATATACAAAAAAAAAAAATTCCATACAAGAATTTATTGTGTTTCCCAATAGGAGACTTGAACAGAGTATGGTCATTCCACAATAACCATAAGTAACAGTGTTTTTCAAATAATTAAAACAGAGATACCAAGGCTCTTACTAACATTTCCCACTTGAATGAAAATAGAAACTAACAAAGGGATTGTTATAGCCATAGTGGTTTTAGAATATAAAGAGAGCAAGGCAAAATAATACTATGACCAAAATAAGGAGCCAACACATAAACATGCGACTTAAAATCCTTCAAAATGATAATGTAGTTATAATATTAAAGAATTAGAGCAAAGATAAATGAATACCAAAAATTAATCTGTAATAAATTATTTGGGGTTTGATGTTGCTAAATTTTGGGCATGACGCAATAATTGTTCCCATTCCCCTACAAAGTATATTATTACATACTCTTCATAATGTGTGGACTCATTCCCTTTTTTATGAATGGAGCTTGAAATAATTGTGTCCATTCCTCTACATAATATACTATTATGTGCTCATCCATAATGTATCTCATTCCTTTCCATTGTGAATGGAACATGACTCATTCCTTTCCAATACGAATGGAGTATACTCATTCAAATAGTTTAGGCTCATTCCCTTTCAATGTGAATGGAACATAATCATTCGTAATATATATTCATTCCCTTCAATATGGATGGGGCTTGCATAAACCGTGTGGGCTCATTCCTTCCAACGTGAATGGAGCTCCAAATAGGTAATTTGGCGGAAAGATGTTCCCCTGCAGAGCGTACTAGTGCGCACTTCTAATGTGCGTGTGGGCTCATTCCTTCCAACCTGGATGGAGCTCCAAATAATTACGCCGATAGGCGAGCCGAGCAGTAGTACGTGTACGGTTTCACATGCATGTCATACCGTTGAAGACATCTCTACTGTCGCTCCTTGGTAATCAACGGTTGGCAGTCGCGTGTCTTTTCTTTCCTGGCTGCCTGTATGGCCGTGCACTTAGCGCTTCAACCAAAGGAAAGCTTGCAATGCACGCTACATTACTCTTTCGAAACCCTAACCCATAAAAGCGTTCCATACTAGCTGATGGGTCTATGTCAGCACCACATGTTTTTATTGTTGTTTCGACCAGGAAATGACTTTCAGAGGCACGGACACAATAGCCCTGCTCATAGAATGGACAATGACAGGAATGGTATCGAACGCCACAGAAAGTCGTGGGGAAGCTGACATATCTGCAAGTAGACAATACAAATGCTATCTGTCTGGCCCACTTTTATCTAGGGTTTGCCTGGCGATGCAAGACGTAAGAAAAGACACTTATGGATTGTGTCACGGCTATACCACCATACATGTGAGGTGCAACGCACAACACCCGATGTGGACCTCGCCAGTCTGCTCCATCATTTCAAATGGATTCCTACTCACTCTATGCTAAGAGAAGAGGATCTCACCTCAGAGTATATCCGTCAACAGATTCTCATGCCGTAATATAGTTGCAGTGGAGGCATGTCAGTTGATTTGGAGGAATAGTTGAACAAATGAATGAAAGTTTTTAATTATGTCTGCGAAATTAGTTAGTCTATGCAATTCAAGAAATATAATTGAAACCGTCTTTGCAAAAAATCAAAACAATTGATGATCCCATCAGTTACTTCTTCTTGTTTGCTAATTCTTTGCTGATTTTGTTCTTGATGAAGTAGCTTGCAGATTTGCCTATCTTCTCCTCTTCAAACAAGGTGACTGACGATTTGACTTTTAGTAAATATATGTAATTGTACTGGAAGTCCTCCTAAGTATATACTGCATAATGTAGTGCCACTAATTTTGAAGAGCAGAAACAACAAATCCAATTTTCCCAAAGAAAAAATAGTTTTAAAAATTGATAGAAACTTTTTTCTTATATATTATTTTGAGTACAAAGATATATATATATATATATATATATATATATTTACTGCAAATAACAAATATTGAAGCATAGTACAGTGAAAAGGACATACACCTATACAATTTTTTCTCTATCTTACCATTTTCTCAAGCTCTAAAGTCTTCACAAATTTTGCTTTATCCTTTTATTTCAAAGGACACCTAAAATGATGTTGATGTTGATGTTAACGTACTATCACATGAAGTACTCATTTGCCTGAATATTCTACCAGACTGGGTAGGTAGACATGGGCAACAACTATAAAGGCAACAATTTCTACTGGGGCATCCATGCATGGCATGGATGTTGCCTCTCTCATTTCTCTCACCCTCCGTGCAACACAGACCTATCTTCCTACAACTAATGGTTAAATAATTCTTCTATGTTGTATTTTGTCATGCTCCAGTTTTGGGGTTTGTGTCACTGCCCATCTCTATAATATATAATAAAGATGGGCAGCAGCACAAACCCCAAAACTGGAGCACGGAAAAACACAACACAAAAGAATTATTTAACCATTAGTTGCAGGAGGACATGTCTATGTTGCACAGAGGGCGAGAGAAACGAGAGAGGTAGCATCCATGCCATGCATGGATGCCCCGGTAGAAATTGTTGCCTCTATAGCCGTTGCTGGTAGACATGTTGATAAACACTAGTTAGGAGTCATTAAAGTAGGGCCAGTTGTTGATTCATTTTCTGAACTCTTAAATAGTTATTTTACAAAATAGAGGAAATTTTGACTTTTAATTATTAAATTCTTATTTGATTCTATTAATTATTTTCATTTAAAAATAATAATAATAGTAATTATATTTTTAAATTAATAAATATATTTTAATTATGATTTTTTTGGTGCAATGTAAATTATTGATATAATGTAGTTAATATGTTTGATTATTTGTGTGGCAATCCACCATCAATATAAAGAATCACATATTGACAAGAATATACTAGTGGGTTAAGCTTTACTATTGTTCATTACAAAAGGTTGAGAAATTTCATATACAAATAGTAATCACACCTAATGTGCAATGGGTACATTGAAGGTACTTTTACTTGGAGTAATGTAGCAAGAAACCATAAAGTTTTGAAGAAAATCAAATATTTTATTTCTTTGTACCATGTAATTCACCATACAAAAGGTACAAATAAGGACAAAAGGCACAAATAAGGACTTGAAGTACGTTGTTGGTATTATGATCTCACATAGTGGTCCCAAGGATCAATGAAATTCAAACTAGAGTGTCATGTGTTGACATCAAATCCTTCAAATCTGAACACTTGATCTTCTCATTGATATTGAGACTTCTCACCAAACTCCTTCGAAATAAAATATTAGGCTTGTGTGCATTTCCAAATGTGAAACAAACTTTCCACCATATACTCTAACTTGCTAGTCAACCAGCTAGTTAGACATGATATATACAAAAGCTCAATTTTTAAGTCTATTGGAGAAACATACATCCAAATCTTTCAAACTTGAAATATTTTCTTATAAATGAAATCTAAAAGAAATTTTCATTTGATATTCAAGTTGATGCAAGAAGTTGGGTTCCACAAAAAGCTCAAAAAGTGCAAGTGTTTTTGTTGTTTTTCCGAATTTGTTACACTTGGGCTGAAAATTTGAGGCACTTACACAATGAATCTTAAAAAAAGTCAATAATATGAAATTTAGAATTATAAATCTAGTTTCCAAATATGTAATTTATTCAAATACCCAAATTATAAAAATTGAATTTTGATAGGGATGTATAAAAACCACTTTTTAAAAGTCATTTTTTTTACCATACCATGCATGACACCACTTTTTGACCCAAATAAAAGTATTTTGCTAATTCCTTTTGGGGAAAGATAGCTAACAACATGAAGATTGATGGGGATATTTTTTTGTAATTTTTTTGTAATTGTTTTTAAATTGATTTTTTTATTGGCTTAATTGTTGTTTTTAAAAATCAACGTGTACAAACAACATAATTGGACCTAAACTAATTTTTTTTGAATATATTTTTTTCATTGTGCAGAGAATTTTCT
The DNA here is from genome assembly GCA_007258455.2 of Sequoia sempervirens. Classification (NCBI taxonomy): domain Eukaryota; kingdom Viridiplantae; phylum Streptophyta; class Pinopsida; order Cupressales; family Cupressaceae; genus Sequoia; species Sequoia sempervirens. The sequence goes on along the minus strand of VDFB02281492.1, from coordinate 25,474,535 downwards.
AAAGATTGATGCCATATAATTTTTTTACAAGAAAATTAACCAAAAAAATGTTATTAAAAAATAAAAAAGATGATATTTTAAGTTTATGGACTAATTTGCTTAGAAATTAATTAAAAAATAAAAAATATAATCCAATCTTTAAAAAATATATATTTAGAAACTACACATCATTTTCTCTAATGGGTTTTAATTTTATAGATTGATTTAGAAAAAAAGTCCATAAGCCATATTGCCAAAGTTGGACATTTCTCTTGAACTGCCTTAGTTTTTTAGTTGCAGGTCAAAGGCTAAGGGTCAAGTTGCCAAGCTTTTCCCAAGCCTAAAATCGAGGCAGTATGTGGGTTGGGGATTCAAATTTTTAAAAATGTGTACGTGTTACAAAAGCGCTTGTTTATTTAGTTGATTATTTAAAAAAAATACTTTTAGAAACTATGTGTTTTGTGTTACAAAACACATACAGTTTCTAAGAGATATTTAATTTTTTAAAGAAATGACTTGTATGTGTTATAAAATGTGTACGTGTTATAGAATGCGTATGTGTTTTTTAGTGTATACATTTTTTTAAGGCTCGGGTACTCAAAGCCTAACGCATACACATTTTTTAATAATGTGTACGTGTTGTTTGCAAGCTTTTATTTTGAACAAAACTTTCCCTCTTCATGGACCTAACTTCTTGCTTTTACCCATTCACGTGTCTTATTTCTTACACACTTAAGTTACCCTATATAACTAACTTGAACAAATGTTTGATGTCAAATATATCAAGTTCAAGTATGTTGTGCCCACATTTGGCATTCCTAAGGGTTCCATTAATCAAATTCTATAAAGTGCTTCACCTCCATCTTGTGTTCTTAACAGGCCTAGAAAATCTTATGTCGCTATTGTTAACAATTATATGCGAATAATCGACTTTAATTATTATTATGCATGGAATATACTTAAAAAACATTTTGGATGAGAGGAAAATTAATAGTTTTCATTTGTTAATGGATCAATTAGTGCATTTTAAAATAGTATTAAAATATTTCCTTGTGGAAATAGAGTCTCTATGACAAACTCTTAAAAATAAGTATCACAAAATCATTGCTAAGCATAATATGTGTTTGAGAGACCTAAATTTCTAAAGATGAAATGGTGAACCAAAGACAATTGATAGAGTCTAGATCTTCTTGCTCTATCTTCACATTGTTTATTTTCATTTTCTACATGTGAGTTGTTTGGAAACCCCCAATGTAGTTATGTTTTCCTTTTAAGATAAAAAATTGTGACTATCATCCAATATTGTTATTATTCAATAAAAAATGTTTAAGAACCCAATATAACATTGCAAAATTGATGTCAACACTAATTTTTTACTAATATTTCTTTATTTACCAATAATTCTTATTTTTATAATTCATCCAATATATCAACAAATAATTATCCTTATTAGTCCAAGTACCTTACAATTCTCCTTTTAGAAATATGCAATCTTCTTTTTAAAATGGCATATTATCTTCCTTCTAAAAAATTAAGACAATTTTTTATCACATTCATAAAATAATAATTTAAAGTTAAAGCATCATTTATGTACATTTTTTAACCATGCGAATATTTTTTTATTAGAAAAAAAGTGACTGATTAAAAATAAAACCAACCAAAGTTGGCACAACAAAAAAAATTGCAACTCACACAGGAAAGAACAATTGTTGTGGGAGAATACAACTATAGAGAGTTAAGCAAAAGCCTAACATATAGAGGAAAAAATAGTTGAAGCAATTAATTGAGCAAATTCAATGACAAGACACTATTCTGTAACCACTCTAATTATCTTTGATGTATACTCTTGGGGTTCAAAATTTCTAGCTTGAAGCCAAAATGAAAGCCAAAGTTTGCTAACATTCTTTTCAATCCCTTTGATCTTTTATAGTTCCTTTGAGAGCAAATGGTCTTGAAGCCAATGAGAAGAAAAGGGAATGAAAACTAAACCTGAATTTGTGTCTTAAACAATATTTCATAAATCATTCGATCCTCCATGCCCCTCAATATTAGTGTACAACTGAAGGAGAAGGTCCTGTCTTTTCCCATCTAGTGTTATGTTGAACTATATTGTTAGTAGATTTGCAAGCTAGAGAGAAAAAATGACACAAATCATTTGAATTTCAGTTTTAAGTAGGAGGATGATGTTAGAGAATACAACAAGACAACATAGTTTCTAAATAAAGTTAATAATTACATTTATGCTAGTGTGGGAGAGTATCAAAGGATGGAGAGGCACTAAGGAGAGATACTTTCAAATAACATGATTAAGGGAACAAGGTAGAAAAAGAGACGAAAAGTGAGTGCCATAATTTATAGGCATGAGCGCAAAGACAAAAGGCATGTTTTATAGACCCCATTTGTACACAAAAGGGGAAAGCGAGCAAAGGGGATAAAAATTTAAGATGATTACCAATGGGAAGCTTAACATGGAGAAATTTCCATATAAAGAGCTAATATTAACTATTTTCTTTGGACTTCCAAATTTGGAAGCTAAGCTTGTTCCACTTGGACTGAAGGTAGAATTTCACTTCCCATTGAGATGGGGCAAGATGGTGATCGAGGGAAGGAGTTTTTTATAGGTTTTAAGGGGGGATATGTGGATGTCGCAAGCATTAGGCCATCTCCAATAGTTCAAGGAGTTAGAATGACTGTCCAAGGATGAGAATTTATAAAGTTCAAGTGTAAATAACTATTGAATTTCATGAATTGGTTGCTTGTCAAAGGATAAGATGTGGAACTAGGTTTTAAGAAGATGCCATGATTTCCATTGGAAGGTGGAAAGGTCCCATAAGTCCTGCAAAAAAATGAATAGGTCATTTTTAAAGAGGTTCTTTCCTTTGACTCTATGAATAGTACCTAATGTATTATCATTTTCTTGAACTAGTTGATTCCACCAAATAGAGGAATAAGGAAAGCTTAAGCCATGGCTGAGGGACTAATTGAACCAAATGAGTTTTTTGAGGTGACTTGTCAAGCTTTATAGATAGAATTAAAGGAATAAAATCCATGGGTTTTGAAAAATTAAGCTAATGGAACCTTGTCTTTCTAACTATCATTGTCTTAGGGATGATCAACAAAGATAGATTGAATGAGAAACTTAACCAATTTATTCCAAGGGGTATCTCCTTACAAAGCTCTACTTATTCATTTAGTTGTTAGGAAGATTCCTTGTGAGTATGAATCAATCATTCCTAAGTTCCTTTTGTGCTTTGGTTGTATGGAATGTTGCTAGGAAGTAAAAGGAAGTCCCTTTTTGTTCCCCCATTTGGCCCATTAAAAATCATAATAAGTTGAGTTAATTGGTTGTCATAGTTTTTGGAAGGCAACCAACATGAAGATATATAAATCTTAGCACATGAATATTTTATCTCTTAAGTTTGCTTAGGTTAATTATGCATTTACAGGTATTTTGGTAGTTTTTTCCCATGTTGGGAAGTTTCTTACCTATCACTCATTTTTTGTGCCTTTTTAAGGCACTTGTACATTATGTATTTTCATTGGGAAACTCAATATATCTTTAATTCTTCTTGGTGAAATAGTTTCATGGGTGTAACTTCTCTCAAACGTGAAGGTTATTTGGTGTGCAGTGGAGGCTTGGGTGCTCCAACATGGTATTAAAGCTTTTCCATCCTACCACCCCTTTCGTTTGAGAGTTTCCATCAAGTTTTTTGAGAGGAACTATTTCTTTGTAGTGAAGTGGTTGTGAATCTCAAATCTGTGGGAGGCATTTTTTTGAGGAAATTCTCATTTTCCTGTTATTGAGAGGCAGTGATTTACAATTGAGACCTACATTCTTTTTGAAGATCAATTCAAAGGCATTTTGGAGGCCACATTCTTTTTGGAGAGGGGGAATTTGAATTTGGAGTTTATGTTGTGGTGTGATTTTTTGTTAAAAAGGTCATGCACCATCCACTATTGAAGTTTGTTTTCAGTCTATGTTCCTTTTGAAGAAGGTTTTGTTTTGTCCGAAGGCACTTGGAAATCATCATTGAATTTTCTTTTTTGAAATTTGCTTGAAGCGACATTTTCAACTTGTTGGCTATTGTGAGGGAGGTCGATTGGAGAGAAGAGAGGGAATGTTCTTTTACTGCTTGGGCTCGATTCATTACACTCCAACCATCCATTGGTTCCTGTTTGGTGCATGTTTCCTTTTTGTAGTAAGAGAACCATGACATAGGAGCATTGGAGAAGGCGTAGGGTTTCCTTCCGTTGTTTGGTGAAAATTACTTGCTAGGTGAATTTTTTTAAGGTTGGGAAAAAAAAATTGTTATTTTTTTAACTTGGCTGTGATATATATCCGACAATGGTGGTGTGATATATTTCTTGTTGTTTAAATAGCATCTTAATCCATCCATTGTTGTGTGATTTAACACTCACTTGGAGAGTTTGGTGGTGGCTCTATTCATTCTACGTGAAGAGAACAACGAAGGTGACAAGGAGTTCTTGGTAGCACCTTGTGCATAAGTTTATTGCATGGTGTAAAAAGGTACTTTTTGTGGAAAAATTTTTCCTCAAAGTTGCAAGTTTCCAATTTTTGGCATCTAGTGTAGCCTAAATACTTCATGAGTTTCTTGCTCAAAATTGTCCTTTTTTTGGAAAAATTTAGTTTTGGGGAATTGCAAATAGTTGGTTCTATTTATTTTAGGGGGGTATAAGTAGTACATTTCTCTCTTTTGTGTTCATTTTTCCACCATGTTAGAACCAAAAATAGAACCACTTATTCTACACAACTACCACACATGGAAACTTAAAATTTCACAATTGTTACAATCTCGGGGGCTTTGGAAAATGTTGGATGCTGAACAACCTAAGTTCACTAAGGAATTTGAGAATTTTTTCCATCACAACAAAATGGGTGAGGCTAGGGGGCTCATAGGTCTCCATGTGTCTGATAATATGTTGTTTCAAAATTTTGAATGTAAGACACCTACAAAAGTATGGGATAAACTTGTTGAGTTGTATGGGAAAGTAAACCAGCTCAAAATATTGCAACTTGAAGCCAATCTCACCTCTCTTTCTCCAGATGTCTTTCCCACTATTCAGGATTACCTTGCACAATTCAAATTGATCTTATCACAACTAAAAGGGTGTGGTCATGCCAAAATTGATGATGAGTGTATTTTCTTGATCTTATCAAAACTGAGGTCCTTTTCAAGTTTTTTCTTCTACCTTCTATTCTACTATGGATGCCATGGGAGATGACCATAAGATACCTTCCTTTGAGGTGTTTTTTGATCAAATAGCTAGGGAGCAAGCCAAGTGTTGGCCTCCTACAATGATTTAACAACTAAGCCCTTATAGTTGTGATTCAAAGATTGGACAACTAAACTGAATAGCCATTCAATCATCATGAAGGTACATTTAACTTGTAAACCCAGGGATCTGAAATTGAAATGGGTCAACACAGTATGTGCACTAAGGATCCCAAGTAGCCATATTCATTCTACAACTAAGAAAAACATAATGTTGAAGGTAAATTTATTAGAAGGAAATAACATAAGTACTGAACATCAACCAACAACTATGCTAAGCTAAAATACATGCCAAAAATGAAAATATGAGCAACCAAACATGAAACTACTCTATCTGCTTTGGTTGTAGGAATAGTCACAAAATGGAATTCTAGTGGTTGCAAGAATAGTCAGTGCTAGATTCTTAACTAATTACATAATAGAAAGTAATAACTAAACTATAACAAACTCAAAACAGAATGCTCACCAAGTGGGCCCCCTTGGATGAGCATCCTCTAAAACTAATGTAAACTTAGATGCACAGACTTATAACTTCATCTTATTCATTGGGAAATATTTGTACAATAGAGCAGTGCAACTGTATTGCTAAAAACTAAGAATGCAAGTACATCATCAGATCATGCAACCTCCTGAGAAGGAGCATCCAACTCTTACTTATACGAAAAGAAGTGACTAACTAAGCAAAGGAGTCAACTCCACGAACTAGGAGGATGCCACTTTAGGGAAATCAGAGAAAGTGGAGAGGTAGTTATGCATGCATGGAATTTGGTCAGACGTGCCTACCTCAATGCATATCTAGCACAACAATAATTCCTATATTTGATCAAAATCAATAAAGATAATTTACAAGGTTATTACAACTCAGTTTGCATGAGGAATCTCCCATCATCGACCTCTTTGAATGATTCCCTTTGTTGACCTTTGCATGACAACTTTGTTAGCCATTATGGTGAATGACCAGCTGGAAAAATCTTCTCAATCTTGTGGCATTGAATCATATCTGCATGGAAATATTAGTATGCATAATAATCACATATCTAGAACTATCTTAAAGAACATTCATTAATCCACATATAGAATTAACACAAATAGTCCATATAACATGTTAATGTCATTAAATATTTACAGAGATAAAATTAGGCCCAATGTCTATGGTTTTGAGGAAATATCAATATTCAAACATCAAGGTTCACAACAATTTCAACAAATAGATCATAAATTCTACAAAATTAAACCATAAACTAGACACATCCCCCCCAACCTAAGGTTTTGTTGGTCCTCCAACAAGAGAAGGGTTGTTCTTCTACTTCATCAAAGCCCTAAAATTTGCAGCCGCCAACTATCCCACATTAGTGGTTGTTGTGCATGAATCAAGATCCCAATAAAACCCTTGTTTTCTATCCAATCGGTCCATCTTTGTCTCTCTGTAGCAATATCATAGTTGTAGAACTTGTAATTTGGCACGGGCCACATCAAGATGGGCGGCTGAAAAGTCAGTGGAAGCCAAAATTGTCCTTTTTTCCTCCCAATCTATATATATTTGTCAATTATTTTAAGTGTTGCAACATAGATCTAGATAGAGTGGGGCTCAGATTGCTTTAGCTCATCACTTAGGTTGTTCCATCTTTGTGACAAGTATCTCTTCATAGTTTCCTCTTTTTCTTTTGCCATCACCTCATATTCAATGTAAACTGCTTCTATCCAAGGAATAATCCTATTACCATAGCTAGGTTTGAGAAGCATTCTGCGCCACTCCTAGTAAATGTCCCCTAGATTTCTTGATTCAACCCTAATGGGTAGAGGGATGTTGGATTCCAATTGCTTATAAGACCCATATTGTTGTCCCCAACTGATCTCATTTTGTACCCAAGACATAAATGCCCTTAATTGGACATCCCCAACATATAACAATGGATTCCAATCATGGTCTTGAGTCACAGCATAATTGTGCAAGTAAAATTCACACAACAAATTCTTCATCTCATGGTAAGCAATTCGATAAGCATTGAAAAATTCAATAGGAGTCTCCAAAGAAGGGTTCAAACCCAAGACAATTCTTTCTAGCTTAAAATAAACATATTTATCCTTCAAATGCAAAGCATAGACCCTTGGAGGGGCCTTGCATTATACAATCTGGGGTACCAAGGCTGTCACATCATCCACCTTCTTCTTTAAAGTAGCAATTTCTGCATCCTTGTCTACAATATCCTCTTCTTTCTTTTGAATCTCCTTCTTCAGCCTACATTTACCTTCTTTCCATTCCTCTTCTCTTCTTTGCATCTCTTTCCATAAATGCATAGCTACCATGTGCATTAAAAAAGAAGTGGGGTTATGTATTCCTACCAGCATTTTTCCTGGCATTGATGCTTGCTCTTCATATAGTACCAGCTACAGGGATTCAAGTTGTTTAGTCCATTCCAGCTGCAGGGCCCCTTGTTCCTATTTTTGCTCATGCTACAAGATCTCTTGTTGTAGGAAATCTTGATTTTCCTCATACCCTTGATTTTCAACTTGTTCTACAATATAAACAAGATCTTGCAGTGCTATGTTTGCTTCTTTCTCAAATATATCCTCTTCCTCGACATTCACTTACCCCATTGGAGCTTATGTGTCCCCTTGTGATATTTCTCTAGACTTAGGGATTTCTTGTGGAGGCATATCAAAGGCTGGCCCAGCTGGTCTTGATTTCTTGGGAGGGCTTTCATGTTTTTCTTTGGCTGCAAGATGAATAGTGTCATCCTTCCGCTTCCTGGAGCTCGGTACTTCTTTTTCTATCAGCTGCTTTTTAGCTTTTCCTTTTCTTATTCCCACTTCTCTCTTTTGTGCCTTAGTTTTCATTAGAATGCCAAGTGGAACATCATCATCAAAATATGGGGAGGAACTTTCTTTGTTTGAGTGCTTTGTCTCAAAAGAGCTAATTTCTATGGTTTGTTCTGTTGCATGAGGGTTTGCACTAGGGCCTATGCCAGAGGTTGAAACACGAAGATTTGCTTCAACTACGCTCAATTTCCTTGTAGACCTATGGGGTTGAGTTAAAACCCTAGGCCACAAATGCTTCGGTCTAATTTGATCAATATTTATGAATTCTTCCCAAGTCATCTCAGATACATCATGCAAAGACTTCTCAACTAACAATTTAATCAAACAATGGTGGGAAATAGAATTTTCGCTACCTTTCTGAGTCTCAGTTACCATGATTGAAAGAAGGTGGTAAAGAATGTTCAACACATTCATCCTCCTCTTGTGTCTCATGTGATCAATAGTTTAAAGTGCATAGAATGTAGATTTGACTGGCCTCCTTTAGAGGTGATATATTTTATGACATGAACAACTACTTGCTTCCATGGCTCGACCAGAGAGGTTCTTTTTGCACCTTGTTTGTCCACGCTCAATGGTGGGTCACTAGGTTCTTGAAATTCAGCCCTAGCCAACCTGGCATCTCTAGAAGCAAGGTAATTTTCATCGTCGGTAGGCAACCCTATAACCTCACACATACAAGCTATCATCTTACTCAGAATTCAAATTGGCTCGATTTAAATTTTGTTGATGTAGACTAGTATGGACTAACACATGGGAAAATTACTCACATCATTCCCCCCCACCCTAAATTTGAGCATGTTTCCTCACATGCGAGGTGGAAGGATGATTTGACAGAGATAGGGAATAATGACATGTTATGGTGAATGCCTATATTAATTCACAACAATTAAATGAATGCACTAAAGATAATTAATAGATAGAAATTAATGCACACATACCTGCATTTGTGGAAGATTTGTTGCAAAAATTGTGGAGAGAGTATGAGTCACCTTTTAAGAAATAAGTTGAGCAATTAATGAAAATGAGGTGGAATGAGGTGGAGTGGAATGAAGTGAAGTGATGGAAGAGAGAGAAAGGTGAAGATGGATGGGAAGATGGGTGGATGGGTGAAGAAGTGAAATCCCATAGAAGTGGAAATTTATATTATGACAAGTACATACCTTAATTAGCTAGAAGGAGGGACACTAAGTCCACTTCCCTCAGCTGCAGGAAGCTTAGGTGTTGCATGTTGAGTGAATTATTGTAATAAATTCTCTTTGGAAGTTGGCTTGTGATACAATCTGAGGTGATGACCATTGACAAGTAGCTTATATATGACTAGGTAAATTGTAGTAAGCTGAACAATACCATTGGGGTATACTTCAACAACCTCAAATCGTCCTAGCCACCTTTTCTACAATTTTCCTGCATTATCCTGATATCTTGAATCATAGAGCAAGGCCCAATCTCTTGGTTTGAATTTCTTGTCCTTGATGAATTTATCATGCCACCTGATTCCCTAATTCTGCACTACCTTTGTGTGATGCAAGGCTACTCTCCTCATCTCATCCAAAGCATTCAGCTACATGATTCTTTATTTTTGTGCCTAAGAGATATCCATCCCCAAGTCTTTTGCAGTCCTAAGAGTCTTATGTTCAAATTCAATGGGAATCATATCTATTTTTACATACAATAACTCAAAAGGAATAAAGCCTATAGTTGTCTTCTAGGTTGTCTTATAGGCCTAGATAGCTTTTGGTAGCCTGTTTTCCCAATCCTTTTTATGAATAGCCACTATTTTGGTCAGGATGGCTTCAATCTCCATGTTAGTCACCTCAACTTGGCCATTAGCCTGGGGGTGATAAGGAGTAGACTTCCTGTGTCCTATGTTGTACTCATTGACTAGTGTTGCAACGAGGGTTGATGTGAATTGAGCCCCTTGATCAGTCACTATCTCTCTTGGAACTCCATACCTTATGAAAATCTCCCCATAAAGAAATTCAACAACCTATTGTCTCCTGCATGCTTCATGGCCTTAACTTCTACCCACTTAGTTACATAATCAGTGAAAAATAAGATATAAGACTTACCATTTGATGGAGGATCAATGGGTCCTACAAAATCTAGTCCCCATTTGTCAAATGGAGTGATTACTATCTGAGGGAAAAGTGGCATCTCATCATATTTGGTTGGTCTTCCCATCTTGTGACATTGATCACATTTTCTTGTATACCTTCCTACATCCTGTGGAGTGTTGGCCAGTAATATCCTATGTTCAAGATCTTCATTGTTGTCCTCTTGGCTGAAAAATGTCCTCCACGTGGTTCATTGTGGCATGTATGCAAAATATCATATGTCTCATCTTCTCTCACACATCTCCTCATGAAATGGTCTGGCGCAGTGTAAAAAAAACATCCACTAATCCATGAAAAAGGAAAATATTTTTCAATGAGTTCCCTTGTCTCTTTAGGAGAGAAGTGAGGAGGAACTCTCCCTATAACTAGATAATTAGCTATATCAACATACCAGGGTGTTTGCACACTGATAGAAAATAGATGCTCATCAAGGAAAAAGTCATCTATGGCTTGATTGTCTTTTGGTGTAGTTAGCCATGAAAGAAAATCTGTAATAACATTGGCCTTCCCTGGTTTATCCACAATGGTTATATCAAACTCTTTCATCAACAATAACCATCTTGCCAACCTATCAATAATCAGGGGTTTATTCATGAGATATCTAATGGCTGCATGATTGGTGTGCACAAAGATTTGATATCCTATTATGTAGTGCTTGAATTTGTTCAAGGGATAGATCACTGCCAACATTTCTTTTTCTGTCATTGTATAGTTGAATTCAACTCCTTGCAAGTTTTTGTTGACAAAATAGGTAGAATTTTGAATATCTCCTTTTTGTCCTAAGACTACTCCTATGGCATAGTTTGATGAATTTGTATGGATGTGAAAAGAAAGCTTCCATGCCTTAGAAAAATGGACCTTTTGTTTGACATGGGAATATTTCATGATAAATGGACTTAATGAGGCCTTGATTTAGGTGTTGTGTGGCATTTAATGTATCCAAACTAGGTCATGGACCCTTGCAAACTAAATAAAATGCTTTTAATGACATCTTGTAAAGTTGTTGTAAAGTCTTGTAAAGGACCTTCACACTTTTCTAGACTTAATGAAATTATTTACCCCTAACTCAACATTATAAAATGTATTTAATAACATTAACACATCAATTTAGAAGGCTTGTAAGGTAAATTTAATGTTAACTTAGTATTGTAATGTGTCTTGCACATTCATATTGATTTTTATGCCTTCCTAGGCTATGTGGACCTCATTTTAGTGTTGTAAAGTGTATTTAATCATAGTTTCACATTGAATTTAGTGTGCCAATCCCTATTTGACATTTATATCATCACTAATAGGCCCCTATTAACCCATATTGTGCATCCCGAGGCTCAAATTGATCAAATACCCGACAAAGTTGCAATTTAGACCTTATTTCCTTATCTCCTAGCATTTGACCCGTCAAAATGGCCCTTGTGGGATCCATTTGCCATACATGGTGAATCAGTCCCATCCAGGTGGGACCCATTCGCCATGTGTAGTGAATGATTCCCATTCGGTTCAATTTTGACCTTTGAGGGGGCAAAACGTGAAATTGGAGTTTAATATTGCTTGATGTTGGCTTGTGATGAGGTACCAATGGGTTACTAAGGCACAAGTGTGTATAAATATGTGTTTTTATCCTCATTTCACATCCTTTTTTTCAATCTTCTAATCTCTCATCATTAATTCATCCACAAAATATTTCATCTCTTGAGTCAAGCAACTTAGGGTTTTATCTTTGCAAGTCATTGAGAAAGCTTCTAAGTTCATTCAAGGGACGAATCTTCCTCCATTGTTGTAGAAATTCAAGGTCAATCACCATGGCAAGGTAATCAAATCCATTTTTTATTTTTCATTCCATTCTTTCATCATTTTAGTTTAATTACCTAAAAGGGCTTTGACCAAGGCAAACCCCCATGCCCTAACATTCAACATATCTCTTTTTTTTCTTGTTTGTATGTAGATTTAGGACTCTTGGATGCTTGTAAATTATTGAAGATGAAGTTACAAATTCATTTAAGTCATCTCTTCATTATTCAAGTCAAAATATCAACAAAAAGTCACTTTCAGACCCGAATTTGACAGTTTCAAAAGTGAACACCTGTAGGAAGTAGAAGTGTAGATCTAGTCCCATAGTTCTAACCAATTCTAGAATTTTCAGATTCATATAGGTGGACTGATTTTCCATGCATGGTGAATTAGTACCACCTGTAGGCCTGAAAAATGACTTTATCAAAATAGAAACCTATTTCCAAAACTTTTCATCCCAAGTAGGACTGATTCACCATTTGTGGTGAATCATTCCTAGTGGCCATTAACAGTGGCTTCTAGAACATTCCAAAACCTTCCATCAACAATAATCTACCCCCAAGTGCACTCTTTTCAGTTTCATCAACTTTTGTTTTCATTTGTTTAGGTTTCTAGGTCCTATTTGCAATCAACACTGTGTTTTTCAACATCTTCCACTTGATTAGTTTACATTCATTTATTTTCATTTGTAAGCATTCAAACACATCCACACACACTTCACATCCATTTCCCATCCATCCTTACATTAATTTTGATTGAAACATTGTGCATTTTGGCCCATTTTTCCCCTTTTAGGTGAAAAACCCTAAAAGAGCAAGGAAGGATTTGGGTGCCAAAATCTTTCGTTTTAGCTCCCAATTTGGTCCTTTGAGTATAGAATCATGTGTCAAAGTTGTCTTCAAATCAGAAAATACTTTGTCACAATCTTCTATCCATTGAAATTCAACATCTTTGGTGAGAAGAGTGTACAATGGTGCTACTATTTTGTTGAAACCCTTGATGAACCACCTATAATAGCCTATATGTCCCAATAAACTCCTGACATCGTTTTGTTTTTTAGGTGCGGGAAGATTTGTGATTACCTCAATCTTTGTAGGGTCTACTTGAATTCCTTTGTGAGAGATGTAGTGTCTAAGAACTACACCTTCCTGCATCATCATGGAACACTTTTCACTATTTAGAGAGAGATTGTGATCTTCACATCTCTGTAGGAATTTTTTGAGATTCTCTAATGCCTCATTGAAATCAGCACCATCGGTGGTGAAATCATCCATATAAATTTCCATGTAATCATGAGAAATGTTTGAAAATATGCTAATGACTTCCCTTTGGAAAGTTGTAGATGCATTGCATAAGCCAAATGGAAGTACCGAGTAGGAATAGGTCCCCTGTGGACAGGTAAAGGTGGTATTCTCTTGGTCCTCAGGTGCAATTTGGATCTAGTTATAGCAACTGAAGCTATCTAGAAAAGAAAAAGTATTTTTTTCCTGCAAGTGAGTCCAAAACTTGATCTATGAAGGGTAAAGGAAAATGGTCCTTTTGGTGGTAACATTAAGTTCCTTGTAATCAACACAAACTTTCCATTTCCCTCCTTTCTTAGGAACAATCACCAATGGAGACACCCACTGGCTATCTAAAATGGGGTAGATAAATCCTTCATCTAGCAATTTCTGTAGTTCTCCTTTTACAATTTCTCTTAGTGTAGGGTTGATTCTTCTTTGTGGTTGTCTAACTGGGGTGCAATCATATTTGATGTAAATTATAGGAGTGCAAAGATTAGGGTCCAATCCCTTCATCTCATGATAGTCCCATGTAAATGAATGCTAGTTGGTCCTCAGTAAGTTTGACAACAACAACTACTATTCTTCATTCAGTTTATTGTTAATATTCAGATATTTTCCTTCTAACAGTTGTACTTGTGTAGTTAACTCTATCATAGCTGCTTCATTAACACATGGTACCTTGAGTTAATATGGAAGAAATGTATGGGACATACCTATTTATGTAGGAATTCCAGATGTAGGAAGAGTGGTTGTAGGAAGAGTGGTTGCAAGAAGTGCGTCTACAGAAAGAATGACTGCAGGAAGAGCAAGCAAAAGTGTCCTGATTGGAACAACAGAATGAGAAGATGAAGCTTCCTACACTTCACAATGATTTTGAATGATGTTAGCCAATAATTCATCTTCATCTTGAAGCTACATGAAAGATCTTCTACCTAACATCATAAGGTGCATCACATAATTAACTTCCTTGGCCTCTTCACCAATATGTGGCCATATGAGATTATCCTCATCATGGGATGGCTGAGTAGGAGGATAAAGAGAAATAATTTTGGTACTCTTCCCATTAGAAATGGTCATGTCCCTTGTCCTACATCCAATATATGCACCTGTTGTTGCTAAACATGGCCTTCCAAGAATAATGGGATACCCGCCTAGTGTGGATTTAGGAGAAAGAAACATGAAATCTGCTGGGACTCCCATGACTCTAGAATCACCACAAGGTCCTCTACTATACCATCAAGCTTAACATTAGAACTATCAACAAGTTGCATGATTGTAGGAGTAGGTCTCATGCTTGCAACATTTAGTTGTTGTAGGATATCCTTAGTTATTACATTTATTGCTGCTCCCAACTCAATCAGAGCACTCTTTATTTGGACCCCATTTATAACAACTCCTACCACATGAATACCTGGGCCATTGTACTTAGGGATAGTCACTTTCCCAAGCATGATGTCAACTAGCTATCCCACCACATGAACCGTCATGGGGTCTTCTTCTTTCCACCTTGTTTCTTGAGGGATGCTTCTCTGATTGCCTTGCCATAGATTGGAACATCTTTTATGGCTTGAAATAGGGGTATCTAGACACACATATGCTTCAACCGATCTATATTGTCAAAATTTGTGTCCTCTTTGTTCCTTTTTGGAAACTTTCAATCTTTGAGGAAATGGTGGTTCGTGTTCAGTCTACTTGACTAGGACTAGTTCAGGATTTTTAGGTGCACTAGGCTAAATGGGGGTATTCAGAGGCTCCTCTTCTTCCATAGGAAGCTCAGTGATAATGGGTGTGGAAGGAGGTATTATAGTAGTTCCTGAATGCAAGTGGATGTCACTCACACTCATAGCATAAGCAGGGAATTGATTTGAATCAGCAGAGTATACAGGTTGCTGCTATAGTTTGTTATTTGGATTGGGTGTGGGTTGAGTTGGTAACTGAGTAGGTTTACATGGATTTGAGCTTAAATTAGGAGGTGGAGGAACTATAGTAGGTTGTTGGGGCTCAAAATGTGGTTGCATGTAACTATTTGACTAGTTTGGCCATTTTTGTCCTCCCCTCCATTGATTTGTTTGCTACCAATTTCCTTGAAACTACTGCCAATTCCCTTGAGGTTACTGCCATTGGGGTGGAGAGTTTTGATAATTAGGCTAGGTATTTGGAGGGTTATTGCAAGGTTTTGGTGGATATCCTCCATAGTTGGATGGATATGGGGGTTTCCATTGGTTACTAGATGAATAAGAATTGAAATATGGCCCAACAAAAGAGAGTGGATCTAGTGGCATACCTTGTCTTAGAGCCCAAGGCCTCCTTTGTGAAACATATTAGAATTGATCTACAATCTAAATTGGCTTGAACTTAGGTGCAATATGCTTGCTTTCAATATTAGCTACCATCTTTCATCTGCAGTCCTTCTTCTTTTGTCTACAATGGGTGCAATACTCTGCCAATGTTGCCTTTGCCTCCTCTTGTTTCTTCTTAGCCTGAAGTGCATTGAGATGAGTAGCTAGATTTTTTATAATGTCTTGCTTGAAGTATACCAACAAATGAGTAATCTCCATTCTTGAAACTCCACTTTTAGATGAATTACCCATGGAAGATTGGTAAGCTCTCCCTTTCTTTGAAGCTTCCCTAGAGTGGTTCTGGCATATCTTCTTGATATCCTCCTAAGGAACTTGGGAGATATCTCCTCCTCCCATCAGGTCCAAGGCATTAGTGCTGCTGTCATTGATTCCTTTAAGGAAAATCAGATTTCGTGAGTCTTCATTAAGTGTATGGTGTGGAGATTTTTGTAGGAAAAATAGAAACCTTGCAATGTAATCCTCTAGGCACTCATCTTCCTTTTGATGCATCCTAAAAATGTCACCTCCTCTCATGTCACTACCCCTACAATACTCCTTGTATTTCTAAAGGAATTTTGTCTTCATATCATCCCATGTCTCCATAGTATCTCTGCCTAGGCTCATGAACCATCTTAATGTAGCTTCTTTTAGAGTGGTAGGAAATACCTTAAGACTATGGGCATCAGTGGTATAGTCATAACTCCTACAGAGTATATCAAACTTGAACAAGAAGGTATCAAGATCTTCTATGAAAAGTCCATAGAACTTGGGAAGGACTAAAGCAGGGATATTTTTGAGGCTATCTACTTCATTCTAATGAGAAATAGGGAAAGGAAAAGTTGGTTGGTTAGGTCTATTTCTATTTGCATCATGCATACTTGCTTGATGTAGTTCCAAAGCAAAGGGATTCTCAAGCTGATTTTTGTCTTCAAAGGAAACTTCAGATCTAGTCAGATTAGGAATTCCATCAGCAAAGGGGTGTGGATCTTCTTCTTCTTCTTCTTCTCTTGGCATGTTCTGATATTCAACTAGTTGGAATGGATCAAGATTGTTACGAAGAAATCTCCCATAAGAATCTCTTCTCCTCCCTCTATGCATGCGGTATCAACTCACTATGATTAGCTGACTCACACAAAGAATTAGTAAAGAATAAGGGGGGTCATTACTTCCTAAATGACAGGTATACTAAGAAAAAATTTCAAAAATACCACAACAAGAAAAATACCAATGACTCCAAATAACTCCCTTGTTTGACACCACCCCCAACAATGTGGCCTCCTACAATGATTTAACAACTAAGCCCTTATAGTTTTGATTCAAAGATTGGACATCTAAACTGAATAGCCATTCAATCATCATGAAGGTGCATTTAACTTGTCAACCTAGGGATGTGAACTTGAAATGGGTCAGTACAGTATGTGCACTAAGGATCCCAAGTAGCCATATTCATTCTACAACTAAGAAAAACATAATGTTGAAGGTAAATTGCTTAGAAGGAAATAAAATAACTACTGAACATGATCCAACAACTATGCTAAGCTGAAATACATGATAAAAATGAAAATATGAGCAAACAAATAGGAAACTACTTTGTTTGCTTTGGCTGCAGGAACAGCCACAGAATGGAATTCTAGTGGCTGTAGGAACAATCAGTGCCAAACTCTTAACTAATTATAGAACAAAAATTAGTAACTAAAGTAAACTAAACTTAACTAAGGACATAAATCTCACCAAGTGGCATCCCTTGGATGAGTATCCTATAAAACTAATGTAAAATTAGATGCATGAGCTTATAACTTCATCTTATTCATTGGAAAACATGAGTACAATAGAGCAGTGCAACTGTATTGTTGAAAAATAAGAATGGAAGTACATCATCAAATCACACAACCTCTTGAGAAGGAGCATCTGACTCTTATTTATAGGAAAAGAAGTGAGTAACTAAGCAAGGCAGTCAACTCCATGAACTACAAGGAGGCCACTTTAGGGAAAACAAAGAAAGTGGAGAGGTGGTTATGTGTGCATGGAATTTGGTCAGATGTTCCTGCCACAACACGGATTTAGCACAATAGTAATGCCTATATTCGCTCAACATCAATAAAGATCATTTACAAGGAGATTACAACTCAGTCTGCATGAGAAATCTACCGCCATCGACCTCTTTGAATGATTTCCTTCATTGACCTTTGCATGACCACTTTGTTATCTATTATGGTGAATGACCAGCTAGTAGAATCTTCTCAATCTAGTGGCCTTGAGTCATATCTGCATGGAAATATTAGTATGCATAATAATCACATATCTAGAACTATCTTAAAGAACATTTATTAATCCACATGTAGAATTAAGATAGATAGTCCATATAACATGTCAATGTCATTAAAGATTTGTAGAGATAAAATTAGGCCCAATGTCTATAGTTTCGAGGAAATATCAATATTCAAACATCAAGGTTCATGAAAATTTCAACAAATAGATCATAAATTCTACCAAAATTAAACCATAAACTAGACTCATCACCAAGTTCATCCAGATGGATGCTCTTCCTAAGAGTCATGCCTTGATGGCTCAATCTTCCAAGGGAAAGTGTAAGAATAAGAAGAAGAAGCCAAAGAAATATTCCCCTTAAGGTGGTGAGAATCACTCCAAGCCTAAGGAGAAGAATGATTAGAAGACTGCACCTCCTCCTTTTAACTCAAGAGAATCCTCGTCCAAGTTCAAGAAGAAGGAAGATTGTTCCTTTTGTGGAAATTCAGGGCATAATGATCACATTGTTTTGTGGGGCTTGCAAAATTAGAGGAATCTATGAAGAAGCACAAAATTTCCATGCCAAAGTCTTCTTCCTTGGGAAAAGGCCAAGCCTTTGCAGCAAGAGGTTTTTCCTCTACCCATGATAGTTGGATTCTTGATTCCGATGCCTGACATGACATGAATCATGATGCAGAACTTCTAGATTCTCTCTTCAGTAGTAATACTACTAACATTGTAGTTGGAGACTCTTCTCAGATTCCTGTTTAAGGGACAAGCTCAGTTCAGATGTAGGATGGTTGCATTGATGATGTTCTTCTTGTTCTTGATATTTCACATAATCTGCTCTCCATTTATTATATTTTTCAGCCTAGTGATGGAAGGTTTGTTGAGTACTCTCCCAGTGATGTGACTATTCAAGAGATGGAGAATTTTGAGAAGGTTGTTTCTACTAGAGTAGTTAATCATGGAGCCTACTTTTATAATTTTGATGAATTTGATCCTTCATCAGGATCATCGTTTATTTCTCATGCAGATTTTGTGAGCAAGCTATGGCATGAGCGGTTTGGGCACTTGAATTATAGATATCTCCAGTAGATGAGCATAGAAAATTTGGTGATTGGCCTACTTCAGATCTCTTGTTTTGATGGGGTTTTCCCAGGTTGTGTACTTGGGAAACATCATCGAGATACATTTCCAAAAGGTATGGCTACATGTGCTTCGACACCGCTTGAGTTGGTGCATAGTGATCTCATGTCATTTCCCACTCCTTCATTTTTGGGGGCCAAGTATGTACTCACCTTCATTGATGACTTTTCTCCCTGCATTTGGGTGTACTTTTTGAAGTACAAGGATGAAGTTCTTTGAGTCTTCATGACATTCCTTGCATTTGTGGAGAAGTAGTTTGGGTATTCCCTTCAGAAGATTTGCACAAATAGTGGGAGGGAGTATGTCAATAGGGAATTTTAGGATTTATGCAGTGCTCAAGGTATTCTTCATCAGCACACAGTGGCATACACTCTGCAATAGAATGGTGTGGCTGAGTGGAAGAATAGAACATTACAGGAGATGGCCAATTGCATGATCTAGTCTAGGTCCATGGCTCCAACATTTTGGGAAAAGGTTGTCAATTGTGCCAACTACATTCAAAATTGTATGCCTCACAAGGTAGTGCAAAATATGACTCCTGAGGAGGCTTGGTCTCATGTCAATCCTAAGGTCTCCTACTTGATAGTATTTGGTAGTGATGCATGGGCATTCATTCCAGCAGGGAGGTAGAAAGAAATGGAGAAGAGGAGTCAGTTGTTCATCTTCATTGGCTACTGTGAGGATGTGAAGTGATATCAGTTGTTTGATCTTGTCACTAAAGAGGTACATTTTCATTGTGATGTTCATTTTGATGAGTCTTTCATTTTGAAAGATTCTCCATGTCATAGGTCTCTACCTTTCCTCTTCCTAGTTCTTCTTCAAAGGATGTTTTATTTCATGTTGATGATGATGATGATGTTGGTGATGCTCCTAATGATGATGGTATTGATCTTGTTGTTGACATAACTCCATCTTCTCCTGATCTTGCACCCACACAACCTCTTTGGGCTCACATTGTTCTTAAGGAGCCTGGTTCACATGTAGGTGATCCCATCACTTCTCACCACTCTCATTCTTAGACTTCAAGTATCAGTATTTTGAGTCATCTAGTTTCTACTGATCCTCAAAAGTTTTCAGATGATTCAGGTGTTCTAGAGTGGGATAGTGCTATGGCTGATGAGTATTCTTCTTTGATGAAGAATCACACTTAGGATCTTGTTCCCCTTCCTAAGGGAAGAAGGTTGGTTCGGTTCAAATGGGTGTATCGTACCAAGTTTGTAGTTGATGGTTCTATTGACAAGTACAAGGCTCGTCATATGGCAAAGGGGTTTTCTCAGGTTGAGGGAATCGAGTATTCAAAGACCTTCGCTCCTATTTCCAAGATGGATTCCATTCGCCTTTTACTTTATATTGTTGCATCTCAAGGTTGATTAGTGTATTAGATGGATGCAAAGATATCCTTCTTGCATGGTGATCTTCAAGAGGAGACTTATATGGAGTATTCACCATGTTTTGTGCAGGACCATTCACTTGTTTTTAGGCTTCAACATTTTGGATATTTTTTGCTTGCTTCTAGATTCACTATATGTCACTCTAACCCTACAATTTATATTCAGAGGCATGGAGGGAATCTTCTCATTCTTGTTCTCTATGTGGTTGACTTGATTCTCATTGGGAGTTCTCATTCCATGATTCAAGATACTCAATGAGCTTTGATAGAGTGATTTGATATGACAGACCTTGGTCTTTTGCATTTCTTCCTTGTTTTTCAAATTCATCAGTCTTCTATAGGTATTTCTATTTTCTAGCAGAAGTATGCTCTTGATCTACTTCGGATATTTTGCATGAATGATTGCAAGCCAGTCCCCACTCCTTTTCAGTCAGGTGTGGTGTTGTCTTCCAATTGCAGTACTCCATCAGTAGATGCTACCTTGTATCGATAGTTGGTTGGAAGCCTTTTGTACTTGACACACAACCATCTTGATATTTCCTTTGTAGTTGGTATTGTCTCCCGTTCCTCTCATGATCCTCATGAGAATCACTAGAAGGTAGCAAAACACATCTTGTAGTACATTCAGGGCACTACACAGTTTGGCATTCATTACACATCAGGTGCTACTCAGATTGTGGGCTTCACTGATTCAGATTTGGGCTGGTGATGTTGATGATCAAAAGTCTATTTCTGGCTTTTCCTTTTGTCTTGGTTCTAGTTCGATTGCATGGTCTTGCAAGAAGAAAAATTCTATTGCATTATCATCGAATGAGGCTAAGTACTGAGGCACTACTTTGGCTAGGCAGAAGGTTTTGTGGCTTTGACAGTTGATGGTTGAGTTTGGCTTTCCTCCTGATCATCCCACTACTATTTGGTGTGATAATTAGAGTTATATACATATTTTTCACAATCCAGTGGGGAATCAACACATGAAACATATTGAGATCCACATGCACTTCATTCGGTAGCTCATTTAGGAGGGTGTTATGAGTTTGGAGTATAATTTGTCTATGAAACAACAAATTGCAGACATCTTCACTAAACCTTTGGCATCTCCTCGCTATCTTTTGTTGTGATTGATGCTTGGGGTGAAGGAATTTTTCCTTGGTGGGTCTTGATGAGTCCTCCTTCCTTCTTTCTCTCTATTCTATTTCTCTCTCTTTTGGAGAGGAGTTTTTCCCCACAGGGTTTTTCTCCTTTTCTCTAGTTGTGATAGATTTTTATTTGCATTGTAAATGGGTACCTAACATGGTTGTGTAGCCAGGACCCATATTTCATTTTTTGCATCTCATTTTTCATTTTAGTTTCCCTAAGTTGCACTTAAGGGGGGGTGTAGGCATGAATATTTTCTCTCTTAAGTTTACTTAGGTTAACTATGCATTTATAGGTAGTTTGGTAGTTTTTTCCCATGTTGGGAAGTTTCTTACCTGTCACTTATTTTTCATGCCTTTTTAAGACACTTGTACATCATGTATTTTCATCGGGAAACTCAATACATCTTTAATTCTTCTTGGTGAAATAATTCCGTCGGTGTAACTTCTCTCAACTGTGAAGGTTATTTGGTGTGCAGTGGAGGATTGGGTGCTCCAACAATAAATATGACTAGAAAGTAAAAAAAATATTCTCACTTGGATGTGACCAGCCATGGATAGAAATCTATTAAATTCCAATTCAAAAATTTTCCATTCATTTTGTTCAAGAAAAAAATCCCTTAAACTCCAACACTGAAGGGAATGCCAAGATATATGGTGATTGAGCCATGTTTTATTTTTTCCATTTGTTAGGAATTGAAGGAATAGAGAAGGTTAGGAAAATTCATAATAAATTCAATCTTGTGCATGCCAATTTAGATTTAGAAATGATACAAAATAGGTCTGAAGTATCAATGGTATTAGTCACCTCCTCTTATGAGTTTTAGATAACAACATACTATAATTTACAAAGTATGAGTTGAGGGAAGTGGCATTATTTGGTAAGGAAATCTCAGATAATTTGATTGGCCTTTACATGATAAAATAAATAACCAAGAGAAATGACTACAAGGATATAAAGAAAAGGGACAAGAGGAAAACCTTGGAAAGTAGATCTTTGAAGAGGGGATTGAGGAGAAAGGAAGCCATTAACAACTACTATTGAATTAGCATATATGCGAATGGAATTTTGATGTGATTTAAAATTCTAGGGTCAAACCACATCCATAGGATAATGTTAAGGATGAAGGACCACCAAGTGTGATCATAGGCTTTATCAAAATCTAGTTTGAGAATAAGAGCATCTTGGATAGTTTTTTGGGCCCGTTCAACTATCTCCCAGGCCATCACAAGATTTTCTAGGATAAATCTTCCTCCTAAGAGTCTTGTTTGTTCTAATCACACTATCATTTGGTAATGGATTTTGTTCTAGTCCTATTAATCAAAGTAATAGGTCACCAACCAACCATAGTGTCTTCATCCTTGCATTTAGTAATGAGTTTAATAAGGCCTTAGTTAATAACTAGTATCAAAGTACCAATTTTGACTCCTTCAAGATAAAAATAGTAGAAGTATTCTTGGATGTGTAGCAACAAGGCCTAGTGCAATTCAACAAGTAGACTATCCATTCTTTGGCTCTTCTCAATAGCCATGTTATAAAGACCATAATCAATTTCTTCCATGGATAGAGGTCTTTCAAGGAAGTTGTGGTAGTCATCAAAAAATTTCTGAGGAATACACTTTTCCACACTTTCCTCAATAATGGAAATTAGGGGGTCACCTATTGTTTCAGTAGTAAAAATTTGTTTATAGTACTCCAAAAAAGTTTGCATGATGCTTTAGTAGTCTATGAGGTGTCATCAATAGATTTAATGACTGGTATATTTTATTTTCTATGTTTATGTTTCAAATATTGGAAGAAGAATTTGGAGCCTTGGTCACCATCCTTGATCCATTGGAGATGAGAATGCACTTGCACACTTTTATGTTTGTAAATGAACCAATAATTTTAGGGTTTTTTTGATGTACTTCTCTTGCACTCTTAGGGTTTTTCACCTAAAATGAGAGAGATAGAACCCAAAAAATGAGGTGGTTCACTCAATCTAAGGTATGTATGATGTAACTATAACTAAGTGAAATGATATAAATTGAGCTAATTGAAAAAACTGATTGATTATGAAAGCAAAGTTAATGAAATATGAAGTGTTCGAAAACACAATGTGATATGCAGAAAACAACTAGAAATGAATGCAAATTGTAACAGAAATGGATGAAACTGAAAGTGCACACCTGAGATCTTGATGGAAAATGGAAATGACATTTGGAATGCTACTGATCCTAATTTTTAAGCCTGGTGGGACTCATTCACCATTCTAGGCGAATTAGTCCTAGTTCTGGGAAACTATTCCAGAACCTATTTCAGACAAATGGGTATCCAAAAATGCAAAAAAGAAAAATTAGGCCTAGAAGTGGGACTCATTCGCCACCCATGGTGAATGAGTCCACTTTTGAATTTTTGAAGATTCAAAGGTGGAAATAGGAACCTTTGGTCTATACTTTCTGCTCCTCCAGGTGTCCAATTCTAAAACTATCAAATTCAGGCTTAAAGGTGACTTTTTGTTGATGTTTTGCCTTATCCAATGAAGAGATGACTTAAAAAAAATTACAACTTGATATTAAAAGATTTCCAAGCCTCTAAGATGTCCAAATTTTTAAACAAACAAGAAGAGAAGGAAAGATGTTGGATGTTAGGGAATGGGGGTTTGCCTTCGTCAAACCCCTTTGTAGGTATTTAAACCAAAATGATGAAATAATGTAATAAAGCATGAAATAATGAATTCACTAGCTTTCCACGAAGATTGATCTTTAATTTCTGTAGCAAAACAGGAAGAATCTTCCCTTGAATGTCCTTGGAAGCTATCTTGATGACTTAGAATGTAAAAACCCTAACTTGCTTGGCCTGAGGGAGAAGATAGATGATGAATGAATGCTAAGAGATGTGTATATGAGTTAAGAGATTATGATTTAGGGTTTGGAGACTTATATTTATAGGAAATTCTCCTATTTTTCCTGTAAATTGGATCCCCAAGGTTGACATGAAAGAATAATAAACTTAAATTCTAGTATTTCCCATTCAAAAGTAAAAAATGGTCCAAATGGGACTCATTCGCTACCTTGGGTGAATTAGTCCCAACTGGAAGGGACTCATTCACTATAGATGGTGAATCAGTCCTAGAGGGGTCCAGTTGCTAGTTGGGCTGTCAGGAGATAAGAAAATTAGGTTTATATGGTGACTTTCTTGGGTATTTCATCAAATATTTCCTTGGGATGCACAATATGGGGTAATAGGGGCCTATTAAAGATGATGTAAAGAGTAATTAGGGATTGGGACATAAATGCAATGCGAAAGTGTGATTAAATACACTTTACAACACTAAAATGAGGTCCATTTAGCCTAGGAATGCACAGTATCAAATGTGAATGTGTAAATCATATTACAACACTAGATTAAAGTTAATTTTAGTTTACAAGCCTTCTAGATTGATATGAAAATGCCATTAAATATATTTTATATTGTTGAATTAGGGGAAAGATAGGTTCATTAAGTCTAGAGAGGCGTGAAAGTATTTTGCAACACTTTACAACACCTTTACAAGACATCATTAAATACATTTAAAAGGGTCCAAGACCTAGTGTGGATGTGAAAAACACCTCACAACACAAAATCAAGGACTTATTAAGTCCAATTTATCATCAATTATTCCCAAAATCAAGCAATTTGTCTTTTTTCTACAATACATTTAGCCCCCACTTTAGTGAGAGAATGAACTTACTTCAAACTCACACTAAAGTAGCCATTCAAGAGAGATCTGAGTGTACAAATGAAGGTGAATTTTTTTTACAAAGATCAAGAGGGTAGTCAAGTCCCCAGGATCCAAGATCCTAAGTCAAACCATCAAGATACATATCATGCAATGGAAAGAACTAAAGGAAAGAAGAACTAGGTGGAAAGGATGCACTCACTCTGGGGTGACAGAATATCAAGTTGTCTGTGAGGTGAGATGTCCCAAAGAAGTGGTTTAGTGAGAAAGTCATGCCAGCATGTTGGCTTCCCACCGTATAATGATAAAGTCATGCCAATGTGTTGTATTCCCATTATCCAAACCATACCAAATTTATGCTCCTGATAACATTGATAAGGCACCACAATGTAATGCTTTTTGTAATTTTTTTTGAATATGTAAAGAATTTTGCTAAAGGGGATTTTGATTTGTTCATTTAAGGTCTTCTTAGGGAGCATTGTGCCTAATGTCTCCAAGAGAGGACAAGTCAGGGTGTCAGGTCATTGTCCATGGGATGCCTCGTTCACATCAAGCCACTTTAGTTGATCGTACACTCTTGGAAGGTATCAAACCCAATGACACCACCAAGAAGAGGGCACGTCACAAGAAAAAGAAAAATAACACCATGAAATTTGCACAAAGATGTTGTCTATGTATTCCCCCACTTTAAAGTTGTTGCTACACCATTATTGTGAGAAATTTCTTTAAAGTAGAAGAAGGACATGAGAGTTTATTTGAAAATCCCTATGACAAGTCATATGTTTTCGATAAGATGCATCATGAAGAAAGGGAGTGTGTCACATGCGAGTCAATCTTAAGACATATCGTCCACATCCCAAGCTTGATCTTATATGTTCATGAAAGGTTAGCGATTAGCCAAAAGAGACAAGGTCAAGTGACATATGGGGATAAGGCTTTCTAAACTTGTGCCCCCACTTAGTGCAGGACAAGGGTGAGCCTAGAATGGATGATGGTATGTTGCCCCTTGCGATGGATGCAAAACATGCAACAGTGAGTATGCTATTATCCTACAACTATTACATGGAAAGGAGAAGCAACTAATGTTATTTACTTGAATAAGGAAACAAAGTTTTTGCTTGAGACATGTTTAATGAGATATCTATCAATTTAGAATGTGCTAGGGTTAGAGTTTTCTTGGAAGAATCTTGTGTGATAGTATTGATGTTGAGTGAAGGGTTGTTGGATGGGTTGATTTCTATGAAAGGACAATCACGAAGACCATGATTTGTTGCTTGTGTTTTAAGCTCCATGGGGGTATGGAGACTTTTTTCTATAGAATCACATCCTTTTTCAAGTTGCTTCATAAGATTTCTAGGTTTGGGATTGGCTTTGATTGTATATAAGTACTTTGTGACATATGTGAGCAATGTCATTGTAACTTGGTTGGTATGAAACTTTATTCTTAGGTGGGTAAACGATGAGTTCGGGTTGATTTTGTTGCTTGTGTGATGGTGGGTAAAGAATTAGAGGATTCTTTGGATGTCTCAGGAAGTATTATGCGGTTCATTAATCGAGGGGGATCTAATGGACACTTGCACATTAATAACCTTAGTGGTCTTGGTTTGATGTACCCCTAAGGAAGGCATATCATTGTATTGCACTATAATATTATTCCTAGGAGAAGAATTTGTAGGGGAATGACAATCTAAATTTTCTTGACTTTCAAGGATTGGTTCTTCCAAAATCTCATTACTATAAGTAAGGGAACTATCCATGGTTGAATTCTCTTGTTCTATGATGTTTTCACACATAAGATTACCATGATTCTCATTGATTAGATCATGTAACACCATAATATCATCTTCAATAATAGGAGAGATATTACGAGAGGGGAAAATTTTATTTTTCCCATAATCTCATTGTCTTGTGCCATAACATATACCCTAGTAGGAGAGCTTTTAGGAAAGTGACAATCAAGAGGTGCATCACATGTCATGGTTAGATGTTGTAAAGAAGCTTCATCACAAAGAGGGGGGACATCAAGGGGACAAATACTAGAATTTTCATGTGTGTCGATGATTGGATCTTCTTGTTCAAATAGACCCTTCCAATTGGTAGGAACATTAGGAAGGAGAGAAATAATGCTATAACTCTGAATCATTGGGTTTCTTGATATCAACATATCCTCCTTAGAAATGTGTTTGTCATGATCATTCACAAAAACATTGTCACAAATAGAGTAGGTGTTGCGAGATGAAGGGAGACTAGATAAAGTGGTGGAAATGCATTCATCTTGTATTTTTATACTATCTTCCCAAGGGGAATGAGGAGAAGGACAAAAAAGACCTTCATGATTCTCAACGATTGTATCTTCTTTCACCAAGATACCTTCATCACTAAAATGATAGGTATTGGGAGAAGTAAAATTACAATCATGATGTTTATCTATGTGTATTATCTTCTAACACATCATCCTCACAAACAGGAGAGATAGGAGGGGGTAGAAGTTTAAGAAAAACATCACCATTTTCATTCTCATCTGCTAAGAGACTATCATAACTAGCGAATGCATTGAATGAATGATTAACATGCTTATGAACTAACTTTTTTGATGAAAACTTGGAAATTATAGATACTAAAATTTTGAAATAACAATCTATGCCAACTCAAAATGCAATGTAAAAGGATAAAATGAAATGCAATTTTTAGGTGAGAAGTGACTGATTATGTTATGCAACAATGTGGGAATGCAAATTTGAAATTAATAAATGCATGAAATGAGCTAATTTAAGCTAGATTTAGTAAAATGCATGTTATAGAGACTCAACCAACTGATACAGATAAGTAATGGAAATAATTAGAAGCTTAAAAATAGGGTTTTTAGTGTTGTAAAAGGTAGTTTCAGGTGTGAAAAGGGACTGATTCGCCCAAGGTGGCGAATGAGTCCCAATGGGGATTTTTTTTCAAAATTTTCAAAATTTATGTGATTTTGATGTGTTTGGAGCTAGAAGATGCAGACCTAAGATGAGAATGCAAAATTTCAAAAAAAAAATAGTGATTTTAGATGCCAAAAATGCAACCTAAATGCACTCTTACTCATGCAAAATTTGAAACCTAGCATGCAAAGTAATCCATGCAAACCCTAATGCAAGGTCAATGCAAGGCTAGATATATGATGAAGAACTCCAAATCATAAAAGAAAATTATTGTAAGTGCAGGTTCACCAAAATGAACCAACAATTTTAAGGTGTAGGAATGTTGTCTCTTTTGCTCAATTAGGGTTTTCACCTAACAAAAAGAAATAGATCTCACATAAAAATCTAGGTGGTTCACTCAAATTAATGTATGCATGATGGAGTTATGCTTAAATTCAATGATCTAGATGCAGCAAAATAGTAAAAGCTATTGATTATTAAGTGAAAACTATTGAAATGTAACTTGTTGGAAAACACATTGTGGTATGCAAAAATGAACTAGAAATGAATGCAAATTGTAGCAGAAATGGATAAAACTGAAAGTGGGCACCTAAAATCCTAATTGAAACTGGAAATGACATTTAGAATGCTATTGATCCTGATTTTTAGGCTTGGTGAATTAGTCCCAATTCTAGGAAACTATTTCAGAACCCGTTTTAGACAAATGGGCATCTAAAAATGCAAAAAACCAAAATCAGGCCTGAAAGTGGGACTCATTCGCAACCTATGGTGAATGAGCCCACTTTTGAATTTTTAAAGATTCAAAGGTGGAAATAGGAGCATTCGGTCTACACTTTCCACTTCTCCGGGTGTTTGATTCTAAAACTATCAAATTCTGGCCTGAAGGTGACTTTTTCTTGATGTTTTTCCTTATCCAATGAAGAGATGACTTGAAAAACTCTGTAGCTTGATCTTCAATGATTTCCAAGCCTCTAAGATGCCTAAATCTATAAACAACCAAGAAGAGAAGGAAAGATTTTGGATGTTAGGGCATGAGGGTTTTCCTTGGTCAAGCCCTTTTGTAGGTATTTAAACTAAAATGATGAAAGAATGTAATGAATCATGAAACAACAAATTCAATACCTTTCCTTTAAGATTGATCTTGACTATCTACAAAAAAACACGAAGAATCTTCCCTTGAATGTCCTTGGAAGCTATCTTGATGACTTAGAATGTAAAAACCCTAACTTGCTTGGCTTGAGGGAGAAGATAGATGATGAATGAATGATAAGAGATGTGTGCATGAGTTAAGAGATTATGAATTAGGGTTTGGAGACTTATATTTATAGGAAATTCTCCTAATTTTCCTATAAATTAGATCCCCAAGGCCAACATGAAAGAATAATAAACTTAAATTCTATTTTTTCTTACTCAAAAGTAAAAAATGGCCCAAATGGGACTCATTCGCCACCTTGGGAAAATTAGTCCCACCTAGCAGGGACTCATTTTCCACAGATGGAAAATTAGTCCTAGACGGGTCCATTTTCTAGTTGGGTTGTCAGGAGATAAAAAAATTAGGTTTATATGGTGACTTTGTTGTGTATTTCATCAAATATTGCCTCGGGATGCACAATACGAGGTAATAGGTGCCTATTAATGATGATGTAAAGAATAATTAGGGATTGGGACACAAAATTCAATGTGAAAGTGTGAATAGATACACTTTACAACACTAAAATGAGGTCCACTTAGCCTAGGAAGGCACAATATCCAATGTGAATGTGTAAATCACATTACAACACTAGATTAAAGTTAAGTTTAGTTTACAAGCCTTCTAGATTGATATGAAAATGTCATTAAATATATTTCATATTGTTGAATTAGGGGAAAGATATAGGTTCATTAAGTCTAGAGAGGCGTGAAAGTCTTTTACAACACTTTACAACACCTTTACAAGACATCGTTAAATACATTTAAAAGGGTCCAAGATCTAGTGTGGATGTGAAAAACACTTCACAACACCAAATCAAAGCCTTATTAAGTCCAATTTATCATCAATTATTCCCCAAATCAAGCAAGTTTCCTTTTTGTATGGTATAGTAAAAAACCAATTTTCTAAGCAAATGTTTAGTATGAGTTGTAGATTGTTGAAGTGAAAAATGATGGGGATTTGTAGCAAGAAGAGAGCAATCATGCACAAGATTCCCATTTAAATATTTTTCAAGCCTACATAGTTTAGTAGCATCTCTTTGAACCATAATCACAAAGAAAAGAGGTACAAGGTGTGATAGTTCTTTCCCACCAACTAATCCACCTATATTAGAGGGGTTTTGGCTCAATATTCCAAGTAGCTAAAAGACCATCAATGTAGTCTCATTGTTGGCTATGTGTCACATTAAGTTTGGAGGGGAGATCACCGGGAAGAGTTGCAAAAGGATAGAGTGGTGAAGATGGGGAAGTGGTGGGAAAGGGTGGTTGCAAGGTCAAGATGGACTAAAAGGTTTGACAATGAAGACAAAATACATTAGTTGGGAAAATATAAAATCTATCAACATTGTCATGTATTCCTCAAAATTCCTTCATGATAATTAAACCAAGTATAGAAATGAGGCATTTAAATGCCTATTTTACCCTAAATTGGATTATACACACCCAAAATATTACAAGAGTCCAAACAACAAATTCTAGTTGAGACAAGTAGGAAGGACTATCCCAACTATGATCAATGGGGTGCTCCACCATGTTGAAATCCCCCCTAACACCCAAGCAACATTAGGGAGGTACAAACACATCCATTCCTAAAGTAGATTACTTTTTGGAGGTGTGTTGAGAGAATAAACTATGCAAAACCCATATAAAGTGCCATGGATGATGATGGTAACCCAAATGCAATAGTTAGTAGGCTCTTGAAAGCAAGCACATGTTTTGCAAGCCAAGGGGAAAGGCCAAGCACACCTCCACCACAAACCTCTTAATTATTGGTGCAAACCAAGAGTACATCTTTCCAAATGGAAACAAGAGTGGATTTTAAATGGACAACACTTACTTTCACTTCTTGAAGCATGATAATATCAAAGTGGTTAATCTAAATAGATTCTCTAACATGATATTTCCATGATAGGATTGTTAATGTTAATATGTGGTGATTGATCATGCAAATACTATACACTCGTAACGTATCCTTCCCATTAACACGTCAAGGTTTTCCCATTGACATGCCAAATGAAAAAAAAGACTTTGTAAAATCCTAATTATGGAAGCTTCCAAAAATCTTGTTATAAGCAGTTGGGATGCAAGTTGTTGTGTGTGTAATTCATTGGATTGTAATTTATTTTGCACTAGATAATAAAATCATTGGGTGGTTGAATTTTTGTGGATGTAGCCCATATTGGGTGAACCATGTTAAATTTATGTGTTGATCTCTTTTGTGTTATTCTTCATTGTTATTTTTGGGTTATTTAATCTACATATAATTGTTAAAGTTTATTGCTCTAATTTTCCTGAATCCTAACAGTTAACCCCTGCACTTTCCAAAGATTGGATTTTATAGTTCATTGGGAGGATTTAGGGAGAGTTTCCACATCCACCAAAAGAGCATTGAACTGATTTTCTTAGTGACATGCTTGAAGTTGGCCAACGAATGTCTCAAAATAAATCTTTCACAAGAGGAGGATTGAGATCGAGCACACAAGGGGAGAGTTGTTTGCAAGGGAGAACTCAACTCAAAACAACTAGAGGTGATGGAGGAGAGAATTTTCTTTTGACTCTTAATCACCCTCAAGTTGTTACTAAGGGTAACATCTCTAACATAAGGGGAGTCGTGGGTGAGAGAGATTGAGGAGAAGATGAGGGAGTGGCAATATGATGGAGGGTAGTAGAGGGTGGGTGAGTGGAATTGGTAGGAGTTGGAGAAAAAATTTAATGGTAGTGAGGGGCTTTGATGGGGCAACATACGGAGAAGGATTGATCTAGGGAAAAAATCACTAGAGGAGAGAGGCACAAAACATGGTTCAGAATAGGGTATAGTCTTGGATAAGATGACCTTTTTAGTGATAATAGAAACAAGCATTTGGTTTATTAAGGTAAGAGATTTGTTGACCAAACTCAAAACTTGGTCCTACAAGTTTGATGGTATCTAGAGGGGGTTGAGTAAGGTCCATTTCAATGTAAGCATAGGGCTAAACACATAGGTTGCACCACTTATCATCATTCTATTTGCACTATAAAACCTTGCCTAGTTGAGAGGCTATTTCATTCATGGAATGCTAGATTTAGGAACGGGAACTCAACCCACATCAAATATTTCGATTTCAAAATGCTCTTAGGGTGAAAATCAAGGTCCCAAACTTGGAAGTAGCAAGTTTTCCAACAAATTATCCACGATCTATGTTGTAGAACCACACAAAAGTATTCTAGATTCACAAAGATGCAAGCCACACGTCCCCTATGCAGCCCCTAAAGGATTCTATGGCCCAACCTTTAAGTTCCCGAGGATTAAGGATCCATTTAAAGAAATCCTGTTCAGAAGGGACTCCTGTAAGAAAATAAACTCCTTGTTTCAACTTTGCAGTTGGAAATAACATCTATAATGTCATCTAGTGATTCGAAAGAACTGACTTTACCTTCAATACTGTCATTGCAAAGGGCCAAGGGATTTGGATTCTGGGCGTTTTTCTTTGGTCAGTCGTTGGATTGAGGTGGACTGGATAGGTCTTTACTTAGCTGAGGAGTCACGGCCTGTTAGGAAAGCTTCTCGGGATTCTCAAGGAGACCAGATCGAGTGTCCAAAATGTCAGTATCATCCAAAAGAAGAGAATGTTGTAAATGATTTAAACCCTTAGATTTGCCATTCTCCAATGCTCCGCACTCGCCCGCTTTTTTCTTCATTGTGGATTCCTTGAGAAGGTGGGTTTCTTTTTCCGATGATTGATCACCGTGTGGAAGCGGGAAGGGAAATAGGATTCTCTGCAAGTATGACTTTCAAGAGCCTGACTAGGCGAGGAAGTTGCCAGTCAAACCACGTAAATCATGCTCGACGGGTGCTTATCAGAATTTTCCAAGAGCCGTTTACAATTATTCAAATCACACACTTTTTCCCAACATTAGTTAGCCGATAGAATACGTCCACAATTGGTATGAAAAATTGTCTCATGCCGCCAAACTAAATAGTGGCACCGAGGAAGTAAAAGGTGAATAATCCAGTGCGAATTGATCGGGTCTAATGCAATTGTCATAATTACAATATACTAAATGTGGTTCCCATACTAAGCGCGATAATGAAGGGGCAATATGGATTGAGACATTTATGTGGATCCTCAACAAAATCGCCTTCATATCGAGACTTCATTTTTATTCATCTTAATTATGTCACTAATGGAAGCTAAAATGAATGTCAGAATAATTCTTTCTTCGAGCAATGAAGTAAACTATAAACATGATCATTGGGAAATCTAAATGAGGGAAAGTTGAATCTGATTTGATTTCTCATGATTGTCCACTATAAGCTATCGATCTTATAACCATCTAGATTCTTATTAACCATCATTCATATTAATTTTTTCTGTAGAATAATTTTAACATACATTTTGGAAATTTACAGTGACAAACTATATTCTATGACATGCTAATGACATCGATTATGGCTTGTGGGAATCGAGAGTAGATACAGGGCAAGTTCTATTAACTTTTGTTGACTCTTTGGCCAAATTGTGAGTTCCTAAACATGAGGAAGTAGATACAATATAATTGATTGAATTACAATAACCTATTATTGTCAACAAATATGTGCTTTAAGATCTTAGATGTGAGCTTAATATAAAATTTGAACTAGATTCTTTCAAGCTCTATCCAATAGTCTCCTTGAACCTCCAAGTTTTATGAGACATGAGAAAGTGACTTTTAATCAAAGTATATTAGATCTTCCAAGGGTTGAGACTGTTTTCCAAAGTTCCCATTTTGGCAATGCTAGCAAGGTTGTGAGACTTGGCTTCACACATTTTAATTATGTTTGCTTAAAAATTTGGTAGGGCCTTTTATAGTCACTCTGCACTTAATATTTGGGCCTTAAAATTCTTTTAAATTTCATTATTTAAGTTGAGATTTTGTATTGCTTTTCTTAACATATTATGGAGCAACAATGTTGTAGGGAAACATTTCTAGAATGTTGTCTGATGCTGAAGTAAATGATAATTGTTAAATGGCTCTATCTTTTTATCAACCTTTTTCCAATATGAATATTTGTATTATAATACGCTAACCCTTTATATGCTAAAAGTTAATTTTTTTTACTTATTAAAATAATTATTAATTATTTTACACACATGGATTAAGTAGCCAAAACCTCAACATATTTTTTTAAAACCATAAAATTACATAAAAGAATACAAATTCAATGCAATTAAACATATTTCATATTCCTTTTGTATACCAATATTACAATTTTTGAACTAATATAGAATTTACATAATAATTTGAAGAAGTTGATATCTCTTAATTACATTCAAGTATGCATACAAAAAACACTCATTTCTTTAAAAATATAATGATATAGAATCTAATGTCCTAAAAAAGTGTAAATAATCTAGCTCTATCAAGTTGCATCAAGTGAGAGCATCATCTAAGCACTTTATCACCAACCACAAGTCAATAGTCCCCCATACACTTATTAAAAGTGATTTGGCCCTTCAATGAGTGCAACATATCTTATTATTTGCAAAAGTGTCATGTCCAATCCAAGGACTAAGAGTAAAATCACTACATGTATAGTCTATCATGCATCCTTAGATACCCTCTAGCTACATGACATAAAACTAATTTGTAAACTTGTAGATACTATAAGTAGACAATGTGTGCAACAATCATTACTTTGGCCAAATTTTTTGTTCAATCTCAATCCAATAAACATATGTGTGTCATAATTTCACACACTACCATCTCTTGCTTGATTTAAATGATGAAAAAAATAATTTGTTGATGAAGAGGGAAATGGATACCTTTTTGGGATACCACACTTTTATCGTTTAGTCATTCACTAATGTCCTAAGAGTCCTAATCAAATTGACTAGAAACCTCTCAAGGTGAGCCAATTCTCAATTAGGAGGGTCCTAGGAAGGGTTTCTTAAGTTCTAAGGGGTTCACCACTAGGAAAATGCTTGCAAAAGATTTTTTTTGAAAACACGTAGTGATATGCAAAATGCTAAAACTAACAATGCAAACTAAATGAAAGATGCATATGATGAAATTATGCAACAGGGAGATGGTTGTGTGCA
The DNA here is from genome assembly GCA_007258455.2 of Sequoia sempervirens. Lineage (NCBI taxonomy): Eukaryota > Viridiplantae > Streptophyta > Pinopsida > Cupressales > Cupressaceae > Sequoia > Sequoia sempervirens. The sequence goes on along the minus strand of VDFB02281492.1, from coordinate 25,439,133 downwards.
CCTGGGAAATTTGGAGATGTTGTGAGGATTCTGGAAATGGAAAGAGGCTACCAAAATATGTTGTGGAGGACTAAGATGCCCAAGATGGTGTATTAGTCACATTGTTGTTTATTTGGGGAAAATGTGAAGTCTTTGGATCTCAGAATCAGATCTTTGAAAATCTCTAAAAATTGAGCCTGGGAGGACTAAGATGCCCAAGATGGCATATTAGTCCCATTTTGAATTTCTAGAAACTCTTAACAAGATCTTGAGCTCCAAGGTTTGCATAAGCTTCCCTTTCGGTCTTAGGTTCTGAAACTTCCCAATAAGGCCTATAAGTGAGTTTCTGTGAAGATGACAACTTTGTAATGCAACTTTACAACTTTTGCAACTTTGCACTCCAAGTGATCTTCAAGTCCACAACCTATATCTGCAATCACATATCTGTAAGATGGGAAAAACTTCTTGTTTGTTAGTGAATAGGGATTTGTCTTGGTCAAACCCCTTGTTGGTAATTAAATCTTGAAATGAAATAGAAATGATGATGGAAATGGTGAATGAGTTCAACATGCAATGCTACAACTCATCAAAACCTTATGAAGTCTAGAAACTTGTGTGTAATGGTTGCAATGGATATGGAGTTTGAATGGTTGATATATAGTGCTTGAATTGCTTGATTGAATCAAAGCCCTACATCACAAATGATATCACAAGAACACACATATGATGCAAGAAAACACTTTGACATGATGCTTGAATCTGAAAATTATTTCAAATGCTTGGTGAATTTTCTCTTGAATGCTCTTGTGAAGTCAATTATGCTATGATAAAAGATCTCACAAAAGACTTGAGTTGAAATGAATCAAGGAACTTTGTATTTATACTTATCTATGCTTAATATCCTGAAATCATATCACACCAAGATGACATATGAATTCATTGAATAAAAGAGGCTAAATCATGCCACAATTTGAAATTAAATCTTGAAAATAACTCAATGAGGACTAAGACACCCTAAGTGGCATCTTAGTCCCAAGTCCTAAGAACTTGGGGCATAGAAACCAAAAGGGGGCCTAATTTCTAGAGATGCCAAAATCAAGGTCTCAAAATCCTTGAGGGACTAAGATGCCCTAGGTGGCATTTTAGTCTCAACCCAAAAACCAAGGACACACCAATGGAGTCATTAAATTAACATTTATGCATTGGAGAATGTCAGGCTAACCAGAAAAATATGTCATTCATATGGCTTGTGGACATAAAATAGGACCAATTAAGCTATAGAGAAACATAAATAAAGTGAGGTAGGCCTAGACAAGTGTGAAAATGCAAGGGCATGCATTTTACTACACTACATTAGCACCCACTTTAGTGAGAGGATGAACTTGCTTCAAAATCACGCTAAAGTATCCAACCACACAATCAAGAGGGGTTCAAATGTGCAAATATTAGTAAGATAGGATGACAATAATCAAGAGGGTGGCCAAGCCCCCAGGATCAAGATCCTATGGAAAAACCAACATAATCACAAAGGAACATACTTGCAAATGATATATGAAGCCATAACCAAATCGAAAACATACACCATCAAAGGAAAAGAAAAGGAAAATGAAAAAGGAAAAGAAAAAACTACAGTGGAACAAGCTTTGACTGGTCTTCCAATGTGATGGACCATGTCTAGGATGTTTTTCCAAAAAGAGGTTTACAAGTGGAATGCAATGCCCACTATGTAAACAAAATGCATGCTCACAAGGGCTAGTGGGAGCTAGGTGTCCACTAAGTGAGCCCCAAGGGACCATATTAAAGTCATACCTGCTGACTTTAATAAGGCACAAAAACACATGCTCACATGGGCTAGTGAAGCTAGGTGTTCACTAGGTGAGCCCCAAGGCAATTCATATCAAAGCCATACCTCCATGACTTTAATAAGGACAAGAAAGAAAATAAAATGTAACAAGAAAGAGGGATGTTCAAAGGGATTTTTCTTACTTCATGCAAGTTATTACTCTTAGGGGAAATTGTGCTTAACATATCCAAGAGAGTATAAATACAAGGTCTCATCTTGGGGAACGTCATACCTAATGCTTCCAAGAGAGGACACACACAAAAGGGTCTCATCTTGTTTCCAAGAGAGGAAAAGTGCTAGGTCTCATCCTAGGGAACATTATATCTAATGTTTCCAAGAGAGGACAAGGAAACATCGTGCTCTCAGAGTAAGTCAAACCCAAAGACATTTCCAAGAGGAAAACAACATCGCATAAAGAAATAAAATCACATCAAGGAACATGAAAAGGAAAAAATGCAAATGAAATCATTCCTAAATAATGCCAATGTATGCCCCAACTTTAAAGGAATTTCTAACACCATGTTGTGAGAAATTACTTTAAATTATTCAAACATGAAAAAGGAAAAGAGGGTTGCCCCTAAAATGCATAACTCAGTATGTCACATGCGAGCCAACTTAAGGCATATCATCCACATCCCAAGCTTGCTCTTACATATACATGAAAGGTGGTCAAATAGCCAAAAGAGGCAATGACAAGTGACATATGAGGACAAGGCTATCTAACCCCTTACCCCCACTTAGTGTAGGACAAGGGTGAGCCAAAATGATTGATGAGAAACATGCTAGAGTGAAAATCTATATTGATTAGAGGAATGAGGTGCCTCCACATAAGGAAGAGTACCAAACTCCTTTAAAGATGTTGAATTTTTCTACTCAAAGCCTTACATTCATCAGTAGAATTATATGATATGCACAAAATGAAGTCTTGTAATAAAATTTCTTTCATGTTCTTGGAGGAAGAGATATCATACGATCTTGAAGGAGTCTCATCAAGATACTCTCTTGGTCAAAAGTTGAGGATTTCGCTTTATTTTGTGACAAAGATATCTCTTTCTTAACATAAGGTGTCATACCTACACAAGACACTTTAGATTGTAAGATTTTGTTCTCTCCTTTACTGGAGGGTGTAAAATCTAATAAATTCAAATCATTAGTGTTTTGTGTGATGAAATTTACATTAAGCAAGGATTTATTTGTTTGTTTTGTTTCTTGCAAAGGATAATGATCAAGGCCACTAGTGTCTATCAGTTCAAGATGCACCACTATTAAAGTTGGCTTAGAAGGATGTTTTATGATAGTGTTGATATTAAGTGAAGGCTTGTTTGTGCCTTTCAAGGGACAATAACCAAGACCACTAGTATTTTCTTGCGTGTGAGGTTCTATAGCGACACATATACCTTATTCTCTAGCACCACATTCTTTTCCACTATATCTAAGTTGTTTCATAAGTTTGTAACCTTTTCCATAAATATTTTTCATCTCTTTTGGATTTGATGGTTGCTCATGATTAAGTTCATCAAAGTTTTTTGTGTAATTTTCTTTTTCTTCTATAGTGGTTGAGGTGGATGCTTTCGAAGGGTCATCTAAATTTTGTGTTGACATGATCTTGTATTCTCCCATGAATGTATGTTTGAAATCTAAGGAATCCCAATAATCTTCTAATAGCTTCATGACTTCCTCAATGTGTTTTTCTTTTTCCTTTTTGTTGCACAGGTTCCACTTGTGTAGTTGGTGTTAATGTTTTCAAAGGATTTTCTTTATTTTTCTCAAGTTATAAGACACTATAAGGCTCAAGATCAACATCAAGTGTATATACTTTTTTGTTGTAGACATACTTCATTTTACAATGGAGGGTAGAAGGCACCACATGCATCTCATGAATCCATGACCTTCTGAAAAGAAGATTATAGGAAAGATCATGAGGCATAACATGAATAGGGGTTTGTAAGGTAGCCTTTCCAATTGTAATAGGTAAAGTGATCATTCCAAGTGATTTATTTCCCACATTATCAAATCCCTTAATACATAAAAATGTCGGGTTGAATTTTTGATTTATCAACACCAAGATTATCCAAAAGGTTCACACTACACACATTTAATGTTGAGCCATTATCCACAAGGGTTCATTTTATTCAGGTTTTGTATTGTATCAAGCTATTATCATGAAAGGATCATATTGTTTTTGCATTTCCAAAGTAGGGAGCTCACTTTGGTGGAAAACAGTGTCAACATTTATTCCTTGAATCAGGGCTGCTATGTCATTTGGTTACACATTAGAAAGGATAGCAACTTATTGTAAGGAACTTTGAATCATGTTATGATAGTGGGAGGAGGCTTGGATAAGGTCCCATACAGATATCTTAGTAGGAGTATTCTTAATTTTTTCAACAAGATCATACTCCTTTCCATTTTGTGAAAGAAAATGAGGGGAACTTGGTAAAATGGTATTAGGCAAGGGATGTTGAAGGTGTTTATCTTGGTTGCAAAATTTTCCTAGTGTTATATGTATGAGCAATGGTATTGTAAATTGGTTTTTGTGAAACATTATGTTTAGGGGGTTTAAGGATAAGGAGAATTTTCTTTTGAACTTGTGGTTTGTGAGAAAGTGGATAAATGATAAGTTTAGGCTTGGGAGAGTACTCCAAGGGATATCTAATGTGCATAACATCAAAATAATTATCATTATTTTCATGATATCTTAGTGAAGAGGAGTCCAATGTTACTTCATCATCTTCAACTAAAGAATTACTATTGTCAATGTTCTCATTTTCTTCCACTATTATGTCTTTCGTAGTAGGTGAGTTTCTAGGAGAACTACAAACCAAATGTTGTTGACATTCAAGGGTTGGTTCTTCTTTAATGACTTCATCACATGTAAGGAAGTTATGAATGGTTAGATTTTGTCGGTGTGGAAAATATACTAACATACTTGATCCCGATTACTAACACAGTTTCATCCTAAATCATCCTTTAGTCTAACCATTTAATTGAATACCTTTATTTGATTAAATTCATCAATTTTCCTCTCTTAATTAAATAAATTAAATCCCTAAAGTCTATCTATTAAATTAAATAAATTAAAACCTTATTTAGTTTAATCTAAATTCATCTACTTTAATTAAATAAATCAAAGTTTTTTATTTAATTAATATTTAAACCATATTCTTCTCATATTTTATTTAAATTAATACATAAATCTAAGTCAAATTTGTCACATTATCTAATCTCTCATTAAATTAATTAACCTTGATTAATTTAATCTCCTTTCATATCCCATCCTCTACCTTTTCCCACTTGCACATGAAAATATATTTAATTCATTTATTAAATCCCTATTTTCCCTCAACATGGCATAATGGAGGAATATTCCCTCAAAATTGAATTCAAAATCCAAGTGGACTTTTTCCTTCCAACAAGACATTCATTTCATCTTACATGTCCTTGTGCATTGAGCCAAGTGGCATTTAAGGAATTTCTTTTCCCTCTTACATGTCATTTCACCATTTTCAAATATCACCTAATTGCATTTATGGGAACATTCATCAAAATGTGCACATCCTTCATCCATTCTCCTTTTGACAAGTGACATATTTCTATTGGTTGAATCTTAGTCCCACATTTTTCTATTTTGGGAATTTCTCCATCTCAACATTCTATAAATAAGAGGCTTAATTCCTCATTCTATCATCCACAACTTGAGTAAACTTACTATACTCAAATTCATAACAATCTTCATGCATCTCATCAAGTTTATAGCTAGGTTATGCATATTTTTATCTTGGATCACACTTAAATCATAAAAAAAGTGGATCAATCTTCATCACCAATCAAAAAATCTTGCATAGGAGTTGGGAAAGGACCAATTTCCACATCAAAGTGGCACCAACTCCCCCAAGAGATTTAGATTTTTCTTTGCATTTGAATAGGATTTAATATCTTTGGTTTATGCTTGTTCATGTTCTTTATTTCATTCCTTTTCCTTTATAATTCAAATGTATTTCTTGGGGAATCATGATACTAACTTGCGTTTGATCTAATATGATGTTTGTTTCTTGTGTTTGTGCAAGTTGGGAATCTTGGTTCATAGATTCTCTTGTTTATCGAAAGTGGGGATATTAGGAGAAGGCTCTATTTGATTGTGATGATTTTTCATGACTTTATCCTTTCTCTAAGGTCTCATTATATTGTGTTATACCATTTACCCTAGTAGGAGATCTTGTAAGATGTTCATCACATTCCATGGTTAGATTTTGTAAAGTAGCTTCATCACAAGTAGGGGAGGAATCAAGAGAAGGACAACTATGATTACCAAATAGATCATTCCAAATGGTAGGAGCATTAGGGGAGGGAGGAACAAGATTCTCATGACTCTCAATAGGTTCATCTTCTAACACTAACCTATCCTCTTTGTATCAATGGGGGATATTAGGAGAAGGGAAATTTTGGTTGTCATGGCTATCCTCTTTCACTAAAACATTATCACAAGAAAGGGATGAATGTAGACTAGGTAAGGTGATGTTTATAAATATTTCCATGATCTCATCTTCTTTTTTTCTAATGTCTTCCAAAGGGAGAGGAGCATAGGGACAATCGAGAATCTCAATGCTTGTAGATATTCTTTCACCAAGATACCTTCATTGAACTAAAAGGAGAGGTATTGGGAGAAGAATAAGTATGATTGTTATGATTATCTACACTTTCGTCCTCTTGCATGTTATGACATTTTACAAATCCGGTAGATACGAGGGTATCCAACATGCTTATCAAAGGCTTTACTTTTCTTTCTTATATTATAACCATGAATAGAGAAAATAGAATCATACAAGCCACTAGAAACACTAAATGCTTAAAGAGAACACATGCTAACATGAGAAAGTAAATAAAGTGCAATGCAATGACTTAAAGTGAATTGTTAAATACAATTTTTAGATTTGAAACAAGGTAATTTACTAATTACACTATGCAATGGTATGAAGATGGAATGTTGTAATTGCAAATTTGGAATTAAGCAATGCATGAAATGAATCAATTTAAGCTAGATTTAGTAAAATTCACGAAATAGAAAGTCAACCCACTAAAGCAGATGACTAATGCCAACAAATAGAAGTACATAAATCCTGATGAACAGATCCTAAAAATTGTAATCTAAAATTAGATAGGGACTAAGATGCTAGGGAGGGCATCTTAGGCCTCCTAATGAAATTTGAAGGTTTCAAAAGCTAAAATAGATAGCAAATCACTCAGACAAGACACTGCAACAGAAAAGAAAAGAGGGACTAAGATGCCACCAAGGGCGTTTTTGTCCCAATAAGGTTTTTCTATAGAAAATTAGACAATTTTGGATTGATAACAGTGTTCCTAGGTTGCCTACCCAGGGACTTGAGGTTTGGAAACAAAAAATTGTGCAAATGAATGCAAGAAAAAGTAACTAGTGACGAGAAATTGGATGCAAAAGTGAAGGAATTTTTTTTAAATTTTGGATGTAATAACAATGTTCCTAAATGTAATTAGGATGATGCACAATGCAATTTTTAGAATTTGAATGAAATGAAATGATGAAAGAAAGCAAAAAATGCAACCTATATGCACTTTTACTAATGCAAATGCAAGAAACCCTAGATGCACTTTCACTAATGCAAGATTCAATGCAAGAATGAATGCAACCTAGATATAAGGAATTTAATGGACTCCAACTTAGAAAGGAATGCTTAAAATTTGGGTTCACCAAAATGATGAAGAGAAAATGGATACATTTTTGGGATATCACACTTTTCTCATTCAACCATTCACAAATGTCCTAAGAGTCTTAATTGGATTGACTAAAAACCTCTCAAGGTGAGCCAATTCTCAATTACAAGGGTCTGAGGAAGGGTTTCTAAAGTTATAAGGGGTTCACCACCAAGCAAATGCTTGGAAAAGATTTTTTTTGAAAACACATTGTGATATGAAAAATGACCTAAAACTAACAATGCAAGCTAAATGAAAGATGCAAATGCTAAAATTATGCAACAGGGAGATAACATGTGTGCACTTGGGAAATCTGGAGATGTCGTGAGGTTTCTAGAAATGTAAAGAGGCTTCCAATTTTGGCAACACAAGGGAAACCAACTGAGAGGGGGGGTGAATTAGTTGTCACATAATTTTAAACTTATTAAACTTATTAAACTTATTAAACTTATTATTAGATCTGATAATTAAGCATGAAAGCATAAACTATCAACACATCAAAAACACACATAACACCAATATTTTTTTATGTGGAAACCTTATTAGGGGAAAAACCACGATGGAGGTTAGTCCACAAGATTATACCTTGTTAAAAGTATAAAGGAATAAATGGGGAATGCACATGCATTCATGCACACTGCCTAGAGCTCATTGCTGAATTGTAACAAGGTTTAATGCCCAAAGGAAGACACACTATCTTACAGAACCATTCAGATTACATCCACAAGAAATTTAATTGAGAAAATAGCATCTACTAATGTCTTATTACAGTTTCAGTTAAAAACATAAACTCTACTCACTCTTCTTCACACTTCTTCACACTTCTTCACACTCTGACTTTGTCTTCAAAATATTAGAATGTTATTCACACACACCATACATAACATTCCTTCAAATGGGACAAACAATTTCTTATATATGTATCCACAAAAAGAGATTACATCGCTACATGTCGGCTTTAACAAAATAATAAAACATGTGTAAACTGTTAGCCCAAATCAATAAATAATTATCAATGTGAATCTACCAATGTTGGCCACAACATAGTGAAGACCCAAAACAACGTCCTCGAACAAAAAAAACATTCAAAAATTATTCCTCAAAGATCCACAACACGCTACAATGACCCTGTCCACCATGAACATGAAAAACACGAACACATAAAAGAAAACCATCAATCGTAAGCACAAAAATCAATGCAAATGTGCAACACATATAGAGTATGATCTAGAAACATCCAAAAGCATCATGAATCACTAGAGAAGCATCCAAAATAATTCAAGTTACTAGAATCAGATCTTCTTGTAGGAACACCAATTGAAACAATAGAATAATTGTCAAAACATAGAAACTCATAGCTCGATCAAATCTTCATGCGGATCTTTGAAACTTAACATGGATAAACTAGATATACTTGAAAAAAAACCATTTAATGTACAACCTTTGATCATCAACATACTATGCTAGCCAACATACTGAACTTCACTGCACCACTAACAACCTACAACTTATTTTGTTACAATTTTCTCAATATCGTCGACATATACTACCTTTAATGTCTGTAAGGCCAATAGTGTTGATATCAATGACAACCACATTTCAACTAAATCCAAAAATATCCCCCTTTGGCATTGATGGAAACACATGATGTGAAAAAAACCATCAATGCAACTTTCTCTTAACACTTTCTCCCCCTTAGACTTTGACTCTTCTCCCTAGATAATTCATATCTTTTCACATGAATCTTCTCCCCCTTTGACATCAATGACAAATATACATACAACAATATGACAAAGATAATGCGCATCTTTCTCCATACAAGCTCTGAACCACATTTCTAAACATTTGACTACTCCCCTTGAGTAGCAGCCACCAAAACATCAATCTGGACCAAGACATGACTATGAAATGTACAAAATGATGCAAGTCAATGCATCTTAATTCTAATTAGGAGGGTTAATCACCCCTAGTTTTCCTCTAAGATACTCAAAAGTGTCCTTAGGAAATGACTTGGTAAAGATATCTGTAACTTTTTTCTTAGTAGGCACATACTCTAGCCCGACTTCCTTTTCACTCACCTTCTATCTCAAAAAGTGAAACTTGATAGATATATGCTTGGATTTTTAATGTAGCATCAGATTCTTAGAAATTTTAATTACACTTGAATTGTCATAGAATATAGCAATAGGTTCATCATACACAAATCTATTAGATTTCAACATTTGCTTCATCCACAGTACTTGACTAAAATTGTTAGCAACAACAATGTATTCTACCTTTGTAGTAGATAAGGAAATGGTATTTTGCTTCTTACTTAACCATGAAATCAACATCTTTCCCAAGAAAAATGCACCACCACTAGTACTCTTTCTGTCTTTCACATCTCCTACCCAATCAACATCAGTAAAAGCACTCAAAGTAAGGTCATCATCTTTAGGATACCATAGGACAAAATCAACTATTCCCTTCAAGTATCTAAAAACACTTTGCACAACTATCACATGATATTCCTTAGGATCATCTTCAAATCTTGCAAAAATGCATATGACATTCATGATATTAGGTCTAGTTTGATTCAAATAAAGCAATCAACCAATCATTGATCTATATCTAGTCTAGTTTTCTTTTGGAGAATCATCATCTCGTGTCAACTTACATTCGGTCACCATAGGTGTACGAACTGGATTTGAATCTTCCATACCAAATTTCTTAAGCAAGTCTTTCACATACTTGGACTGAGATATAAAGATCCCTTTATCTAGTTGAGTAATTTTCAATCCCAAAAATAATTTCATTTGTCCAATCATAGACATCTCAAACTCACTCTGCATGTCATCAAAAAACTTCATGCACAAACTATCATCTCCTCCAAAGATGATATCATCAACAAATAATTCAATAATCAAATGTTTGTCATGATCAATCTTAAAATACAATTTACTATCAACAATACCTTTATTAAATCCAAGCTTCAACAAATACTTGTCCAATCTAGCATACCATGCTCTTGGGGCTTGCTTAAGTCCATACAATGCTTTCTTAAACCAAAAAACCATATCTTCTTGATCAATCAATTGAAATCCATCTGGTTTCTCAACATACACTTCTTCTTTCAGTTCACCATTTATAAATGTTGATTTGACATCTATCTTATAAAACTTGAAGTTTTTGTAAGCAACATAAGCAAGAAATAGTCTCACAACTTCAATTGTAGCAACAAGGGAAATTTTTCCTTCAAAGCTAATTCCTTCCATCTGAGAATATCCTTTACACACTAGTCTTGCTTTGGTTCTAACAACTTCTCCTTTCTCATTTAGTTTGTTTCTAAATACCCATTTAGTTCCAATTACATTTTTGTCCTTAGGTCTAGGAACAAGAATTCATGTATCATTCTTCTCAATCTGCAGTAGCTATTATTTCATTGCTTCCACCCAATGTTCATCTTTGCATGCTTCATTTACACTATTAGGCTCATTCTTTGAGATCAAACAATATTCTTCTGCAATCCTTCTCCTAGTTTGAACTCCTTTGTTATTATCACCTATAATAAGATCTTTTGAATGATTTAGTCTTACATACCTTGGATTCTTAGGATGTTCTTGAATTTCAGGCTCTTGTGATCTCACTTCTGCACTTTCACTAGTTCCTTCCTCTTGTTTTTCCTGATTCACTGGAATGATCTAAACTTGATTTGAAGTCTAAACTTTCTTTCCTTTATCTGAGCTATCATTTTGATCATTTGAATCATATCCACAGGTTCTAGATGGTCTAACTATGTCTTCATCAACCTTGACATTAGCACTTTCAATTACTTTCCTCAATCTCTTATTGTAGCACTGATAGGCCTTGCTTTTAGTGGAATAACCAAGAAAGATTCCTTCATCACTTCTAGCATCAAACTTTCCTATATCTTCATCTCTATTTATAAATCATTTACTCCCAAAGATTTTAAAGTATCTAACAATAGACTTATGACCATACCATAGCTCGTAAGGAGTCTTACCGGTATCACCTTTGACTTCTAGCTGATTGAGAGTGTAGAAATCAGTACTCATAGCTTCTTTCCAGTAGATATAAGGAACATTTCCTTCTAGCATCATAGTCCTAGCAACATCTTGAATTGTCTCATTCTTCCTTTCCACAACTCCATTTTGTTGAGGGGTCTGTGGGGAAGATAATTGTCTCTTTATCCCATTCTCTTCACAAAAAGAATTAAACTCACTAGAAGTGAATTCACCACCTTTGTCTGATCTCAGACATTTAATCTTCAGACCTATCTCTGTCTCAACCATAGCCAAGGTAAAAATCTTGAATTTCTCTAGAGCTTGAAATTTTTCCCTTAAGAAAGTAACCCACATCATTCTAGAATAATCATCAATGAGTAACATGAAATACCTTTAACCTTGTAGACTTTTGACTCTAGAAGGATCACACAAGTCAATATGCATAAGCTCCAACACTTCATCTGAACAATGTTGTTTGCTCCAAAATGAAACTCTAGTTTGCTTCCCTAACTGAAATTCCTTGCATATAGAATTAGTAGGTTTTATCATCTTAGGAAGATCTCTCATAGCCTGAGTAGAAATTATCTTGATAATATTGTTAAATTCTACATGAAACATTCTCCTATGCCACAACCAACTCTCATCAACTTGAGCAATCAAACAACTTTTACTAGCAACATTTAGGTGAAAGAAGTTACCTTTTTTTTTGTACCTGATATAATCACATTTCTGAAACTCCCTAATATTCTACATTTTCCATCCTTGAATTGAAAATTCTATCCCTTTTCAACCATCTATCCAACACTTAAGAGATTATGCTTCAAACCTTCCACATATAGAACATCATTAGTATTATGCTTACCATCAAGAGAAATGGATCCTCTACCATAGATTATACTAGCTTTGTCATCACCAAATCTTACAACACCATCATCATCCTTTTCCAAGCTCACAAACTTACTTTTATCACTTGTCATGTGATGAGATCATCTACTGTCAATCACCCATTCATCTTTTTCTTCAACTCGAGTAGCTAGGGCTTTCTCCACATTTGTTCAATTAGCAGATTTAGTAGGGGCTGGATCATTTTCCTTGATAGCAATGAATACCTAGTCATCCTCACTTACATTCGCTTTATCATATTCATCATCTGTCACACCTTCATCAACAACATAGTAACACTTTCTTTGGAATATAGGCTAGTTAGGTCTTAACTTAGGAACTCTCTACAAACACCTTGAGGTAAAATGACCTATCTTATTTCAAGTAAAACATTTAATAGGCAATACCCCTTTATACTTACCTTCTCCTTTGGCTTCCCTCTTGACAATTAGTGCTTCAAGCTCGTCTAATTTTCTCTCTTGTTCTTTAATCTCTCTCATTTCCTCCTCATACTTGAATATTTTTCTAGAAGAACTTTCTCCTAGATCATATATTTTCTTATCTTTTCTGGAGATGGTAGCTTTGAATGAAAATTTTGTCTTAGGAAGAGCATCACCAAACTCACTTAACTCAAAAGCAATAAGCTTACAAATCAACATATCTCTGGTTGCATTTGTCACAGTTTGGATCTCCTCAATAATTGTAGCTTTGGATTTGTATGTAGCAAGCAAGGATCTAAGCACTTTAGCAACAATCTTTGCTTCTTCCAATGTGTGACCAACACATATGATACTACACACAAGTTCATTCACTCTCTACATAAAAGAAGTAATATACTCATCATCACCCATTCTCAGCATTTCATATATCCCTTTCAAACTTCGTAGCTTAGCAATTTCCACATGAGCATCACCTTCATACAAAGTTTCCAAATTTTTCCAGATCTCATAAGCAATCTTTAGATTCATCACATTTGTCATCTTGGAATTCTAGGTCAAAGCACTTAACAATGCTTCCTTATCCCTAATATTTTACTCTACATCCTTAATCTCAGTAGTAGTAGTAGGACCATTCTACAGAATGATATACCTTTTCCTTGTAATGTTCTAGAAAGGTTTACCAATGCATCTTAGATGACACTCCATTCGAGTCTTCCACAGAGAATAATGTTTTCCATCAAATCTTGGACTATCCTTCTTGTATGTCGCCACCTCGGATCACCTCAAGCTATTAAACTTCTTTCAAGGAACCTACTTTGATACCAATTGTTAAAAACACAAGGGAAAACAACTGAGAGGGGGGGTGAATTAGTTGTCACAATTTTTTAAACATATTAAACTTATTCAACTTATTGTCAAATCTGATAAGTAATCATAAAAGCATAAACCATCCACACATTAGAAACACATATAACACTAAGATTTTTTACTTGGAAATCCTATTAGGGGAAAAACCATGGTGGAGGTTAGTCCACAAGATTATACCCTATTAAAAGTATAAAGGAATAAATGGGGAATGCACATGCATTCAAGCACACTGCCTAGAGCTCACTACTCAATTACAAGGATTAATACCTAAAGGAAGACACACTGTCTTACAAAAAAAATTAGATTACATCGATAAGAATTTGAACTAAGAAAATAGCATTTGTTAATACTTGATTATAGTTTTGGTTAAGCACATAAACTCTGCTCACTCTTCTTCACACTTCTTCACACTTCTTCACACTCTTCCTCTATCTGAACAAAATATTAGAAAGTTATTCACACACACCATACACACCATGGCTTCAAATGGTACAAACAATCACTTATATATATCCACAACAAGAGATTACATCGCTACATGTCGGCTTTAACAAAATAATAAAACATGTATAAATTGTCTTCCCAAATCAATAAAGAATTATCAATGTGAATCAACCAATGTTGGCCACAACATAGTGAAGAAACAAAAAACAATCCTTGACACAAAATAGTTTCAAAAATTATTCCTCGAAGAACCACAACATGGTACAATCACCCTATCGGTCATGAACATGAAAAACATGAACACACAAAAGAAAATCATCAATCATGAGCACAACGATCAATGCAGATGTGGAAAATAGATAGAGCACAATATAGAAACATCCACAACAACTCAAGTTACTATAATCACATCATCTTCTTTCAGGAACACCAACTGAAGCGACAAAATAACTGTCAGAACACAAAAAATCATAACTCAATCAATTATTCATGTGGATCTCTAAAAATTAAGGTGGATAAACCAGATATACTCAACAATTAACCCTTTAATCCACAACCTTTTATCATCAACATACTATGCTAGCCAACATACAAAACTTCACTACAACACTAATAACCTGCAACTTATTTTATTACAATTTTCTCAATATCCTTGACATATACAACCTTTAATGTATTTAAGGACAATAGTGTTGACATCAATGACAACCACATATCAGCTACATACAACAACCAAAATATGTTGTGGAGGACTAAAATGCCCAAGATGGAGTATTAGTCCTGCTATTTTTTTTGGGGCAAATGCAGAGTCTTCGGATCTCGAAAGTAGATCTCTAAAATTCTCTAAAAATTGAGCTTGGGAGGACTAAGATTCCCAAGATGGTGTATTAGTCCCATTCTAAATTTATACAAACTCTAAATAGGATCCTGAGCTCAAGGGTTTGCATAGGCTTCCCTTATAGTCTTAGGTTCTGAAACTTTTGAATAAGGCCTATAAGTGAGTTTTCGTGAAGATGATAACTTTGTAATGCAACTTTGCAACTTTTGTAACTTTCCACTCCAAGTGATCATCAAGTCCACAACCTAGATCTGAAATCACAAATGTGCAAGATGGGAAAAACTTGTTGCTTGTTAGTGAATAGGGTTTTTCCTTGGTCAAACCCTCTGTTGGTAATTAAACCTTGAAATGAAATAGAAATAATGAAGGAAATGGTGAATGAACAACATGCAATGCTATAACTCACCAAACCATTATGAAGTCTGCAAACTTATGTGCAATGGATGCAATGGATATGGATCTTGAATGCTTGATAGATAATTCTCAAATTTCTTGCTTGAATTAAAACCCTACATCACAAATGTTAACTCAAGAACACACATGATGCAAGAAAACACTTTGACATGATGCTTCAATATGAAAATGGCTTCAAATTCCTGATGAATTTTCTCTTGAATGCTCTTGTGAACTCAATTATGCTATGATAAAATATCTCACAAAAGACTTGGGTTTAAATGAATCAAGGAACCTTTATTTATACTTATCTATGCTTAATATCTTGAAAAATTTATATCACACCAAGCCGACAAATGAATTCATTGAATAAAAGGCTAAATCCCATGAGAATTTGAAATTAAATGTTTAAAATAACTCAAGGAGGACTAAGACACCCTAGGTGGTGTCTTAGTCCCAAGTCCTAAAAAGTTGAGGCACAGACAATAAAAAGGGGCCCAATCCAAAGATTCCAAAATCAAGGTACCGAGTGCCTTGGGGGACTAAGATGCCCTAGGTGGAATTTTAGTCCTGACCAGAAGATCAGGGACACACCGATGGAGTCATTAAATTAACATTTATGCATTGGAGAATGTTGGGATTAACTAGAAAAATATGTCATTCATAGGGCTTGTGGACATAAAATAGGACCAATTAAGCCATAGAGAAGCATAAATAAAGCAAGGTGTGCCCAAACAAGTGTGAAAATGCAAGGGTATGCATTTTACTATGCTACATTTGTTACAAACTTATATGTGAAATGAGAATACTTTCATAAAATGTCATATCAAGTCTAAAAACCCCATCAGATTTATCCTCTAAGTAAAATTACCACTTAAGACCCCCTTTTTGTCCTCCATTTTCATGCACTTACCTTGTTATTTGTAATAATTTTCCAAAATTATAATTCTCATAAGTTTAAACTACAATGTTGTCCAAAATATTAATTATATATTACTCATTTTATACATATACAATACTAAAATATATAGCTAAGTTTTACAATTCATAAAATTTAAGAATATTTCTTCATGTATTTATAATGTTTAATAGTCATGATATACTTCATTTTATGTCATAGAGACTATGGGTATGTGTAGGATCATGATGGGCCAAAAAGTGGCAATATGATGGGTATGTGGCTGACGAGTTTTTTTTAGTATCCAAAATTGATGAAACGAAAAGGGTTTTTAAAAGAGATTCTCAACTTTCCGCCAATGTAAATTATGCTTTACTTTGAATTTGATAAGTAATTATTATTCATTTTCTATTCAAATTATGATTAAAGTCCTGATTGATAGACTAATTGAAAAATATTTATAACTTTCAAATGGTATCACATTTTTTGAATCCAAAACATGTTTCACATTCTATGCTTCACATACTATAAGATTAAAAAAAGAAAATTTGAATTTCATGAAGTTTTGACCAAGTTAAGGTGGTCAGACATACAAGTTTTTTATATTTTTTAAAAGTTGAAATAAAAAATTCATAATTAATTATTTACTTTGAAAAAATGATAAAAAAAAAATGCATCACATCAAGACATGAGTCCTCTACTTATATCTAAAATACTATAAAAAATATTATCATTTTAATGTGGTTAGGGTGGTCAGACAGACACCTTATTTTTTCTATGAAATTTATGTACTACTACATTGAAATTTCAAATTTTCACCAAATAGATTTTCTTTCTTAAACAAACCTAGTAGTTTAGAAACCACATTTAATTTTCTACAGATTCTATTCTTACATATTTTTGAAATAATATAGATAACTTATTCAAATTTTTATGTCAAGTTTCTTAACTCTGTTTTTTTTTATTTTTTTACCACTTAAGGGCCTATTTTTTCCATGATGATCCTGCACATACTCTTATGCATATTCTAGAACTATCACATAAACAAACTATATAAGAATATATTATTATTGATCTCAATTTGAATCCTCTAAACTATGAACATTTCCACACAACCAAAGTGCAAATATTATAAGCAATTCAAGGAACCATTAATTGTAAAATTTCATCCCAAAAAATATATATAATGTTTGTGCATATTTTTTAAAATATATGATAGGTATATAGGTATGTATATTGATGTATAATTTAATATTTAAGTCTAAAAATAACTACATAAAATTATTTTTAGAGGTCTAAATATTATTATATATCAATATACATACATATATATACCTTTTGTGTGTGTGTGTATGTGTATTTTGTTCCAAAAATAATGAAAAACTAGTTTTCTCAACCTTCCCCTATAGGCTAGGATTCTCACAATGCTAATTTTGCAATGTTTAATAATTGATATTACTACATCACACAAGATCAAGCATAAACCATGTACTCGAACTATTTATCAATAAAATACTTTAAGAAGATACAAATTTACTAATAATGTTATTGTTACAACCCTTATTGTTATACAATCATAAGACATAAAAAGTAATTGATAAAATGCCTCAAAAATGTGTGTGCTTGCAAAATGAAATGGGTGGTGTATTTGCATAAAATGAGTCTATTGAGATATTTTTAAAACCCCTTAAAAAAATAATTAATAGGTGAAAATACCTAATCCTCTATCTTTAGCTATGTCCTCCTAGACTAAGGTAATTGGGAGTTTAAAATAGAGTAAGGATGTCATAAAATGTGTTTATTTAGAGTCATAATGAATAATTAACTTTTGTAGACAATTTAACAACATACATGATCGTCTAGCAGAGACCTTTCAAGACTAAAAGAAATGTAAATGATAGATGTAAAGTCATTACAAATGAAAAATTTGGAAATACAGTAGGGGCATCCATTAAGTATGTAAAGAGTCAAGTTTTAACTAAAACTTAAAATAGGAAAAAATATGTATGAATTCATACTTGCAAATGTTGAAGCATAAACAAGGCACAAATATTGTTTAATAAAATATTTATAGATATTATATTCATAGTATACACATACTCAAATAAAAATAATAAATGTAACATTTAGCTATGACCATGAGAAGTAAGCATTCAAATGCAATTAACCATAAGCTAGACATTTATATTTGTGACTAGATGCCAAATAAACACTTGCATTATGATACCCAATTGAAAGCATAATAATGTATCGAAACATAGATATGACCTACAAAATAGTACATGTGTGTGAATTCTCAATTGACATGGTACAAGAGCCACTTAACCACAATAAATCACTCTCTCCTAGAGATGATACTCTCCTTCAAATGAGAGGGGGAAACTATTTTTGCATCCACCTCATTATCACCAAAATAGTAATCAATCTAAAATTTTAATCAAGAATTATAATAATTAATTATTAGTAATCAATATAATAACATTTGATTAATAATTGGTTGAGTATGAGAGGGCTTCTGGTCAGATGGTTAATAGACAGAAAAGCTCTATCTTATTCTTCAACACCCCTGAACCTAGACAAAATAAGATTGCTAGAATTCTTGGATGCAAAGTGGAGACCTTACCTTCTATTTATCTTGGCTTTCCTTTGTGCCTTAAGCCTCCTAATTCCTTTTGGAGTTCATTGGTGGATAGGTTCAACAAAAAGCTCACTGGATGGAAAGGAGCTCTCCTCAGTCAAGCAAGTAAAATCTAGCTCCTCAAAGCCACTCTTTAGAACCTTCTGGTATATTCTTTAAGTCTTTTTAATATCCTTGCCAAATATGTGGATGCAATTGAAAAAACCAAAAACGGTTTCTTTGGTCGAGTGTTGAAGAAAGAAAAAGAATGCCTCTCATTGGTTCGGACTTTGTTTGTAGACCTTAAAGACTGGGAGGTCTAGGTCTAAGAAAGCTTAGAATGATGAATAGGATGCTCCTTGCTAATTAAATTTGGAGAGCTTTCTTGTCTAATGGAGAATGGAAAAATATTTTAAAGAGAAAATATATGGCCAATATTTGATCTCTTAAGGACCCGCCAGATTCTCAAAATTTTCCCTGTGGATTAGCTTGCTAGAATGATATGATTAGAGGGAGAAAGTTCATGGATTTAGGAGTTAGGTAGAGCATAAGAAGTGGGAATCAAGCTAGGTTTTGGGAAGATAGATGGGTATTGAAGGTGCCCCTAATTTCCAATGAAAGGTTCAACAAGCGGGTTGA
>VDFB02281492.1:25286500-25419462 GCA_007258455.2 Sequoia sempervirens | reverse complement strand
ATCCTCTTCCAAGTTCAAGAAGAAGGAAGATTGTTCCTTTTGTGGAAATTCAGGGCATAATGATCACATTATTTTGTGAGGCTTTCAAAATTAGAGGAAGCTATGAAGAAGCACAAAATTTCCATGCCAAAGTCTTCTTCCTTGGGAAAAGGCCAAGCCTTTGTAGCAAGAGGTTTTTCCTCTACCCATGATAGTTGGATTCTTGATTCCGATGCTTGACATGACATGAATCATGATGCATAACTTCTAGATTCTCTCTTCGATAGTAATACTACTAACATTGTAGTTGGAGACTTTTCTCAGATTCCTATTTAAGGGACAAGTTCAATTCAGATGTAGGATGGTTGCATTAATGGTGTTCTTCTTGTTCTTGATATTTCACATAATCTGCTCTCCATTTATTATATTTTTCAGCATGGTGATGGAAGGTTTGTTGAGTTCTCTCCCAATGATGTGACTATTCAAGAGATGGAGAATTTTAAGAAGGTTGTTTCTACTAGAGTAGTTAATCATGGAGCCTACTTTTATAAGTTTGATGGATTTGATCCTTCATTAGGATCATCGTTTATTTCTCATGTAGATTTTGTGAGCAAGCTATGGCATGAGCAGTTTGGGCACTTGAATTATAGATATCTCCAGTAGATGAGCACAAAAATTTTGGTGATTGGCCTACTTCAGATCTCTTCTTTTGATGGGGTTTTCCCAGGTTGTGTACTTGGGAAACATCATCAAGATACATTTCCAAAATGTATGGCTACACGTGCTTCAACACCCCTTGACTTGGTGCATAGTGATCTCATGTCATTTCCCACTCCATTTTTGGGGGCCAAGTATGTACTCACCTTCATTGATGACTTTTCTCCCCGCACTTGGGTGTACTTTTTGAAGTACAAGGATGAGGTTCTTTGAGTCTTTATGACATTCCTTGCATTTGTGGAGAAGTAGTTTGGGTATTCCCTTCAGAAGATTTGTACAAATAGTGGGAGGGAGTATGTCAATAGGGAATTTTAGGATTTATGCAGTGCTCAAGGTATTCTTCATCAACACACACTGGCATACACTCTGCAACAGAATGGTGTGGCTGAGTGGAAGAATAGAACATTACAGGAGATGGCCAATTGCATGATCTAGTCTAGGTCCATGGCTCCAACATTTTGGGCAAAGGCTGTCAATTGTGCCAACTACATTCAAAATTGTATGCCTCACAAGGTAGTGCAAACTATGACTCCTGAGGAGGCTTGGTATCATGTCAAGCCTAAGGTCTCCTACTTGATAGTATTTGGTAGTGATGCATGGGCATTCATTCCAACAGGGAGGTAGAAAGAAATGGAGAATAGGAGTCAGTTGTTCATCTTCATTGGCTACTGTGAGGATGTGAAGTGATATCAGTTGTTTGATCCTATCACTAAAGAGGTACATTTTCATTGTGATGCTCATTTTGATGAGTCTTTCATTTTGAAAGATTCTCCATGTCATAGGTCTCTACCTCTCCTCTTCCTAGTTCTTCTTCAAAGGATGTTTTATTTCATGTTGGTGATGATGATGTTGTTGATGCTCCTAATGATGATGGTATTGATCTTGTTATTGACATAACTCCATCTTCTCCTAAGATTGTGCCCACACAACCTCTTTGGGCTCACATTGTTCTTAAGGAGGCTGGTTCACATGTAGGTGATCCCACCACTTCTCACCACACTCATTCTCAGACTTCAAGTATCAGTCTTTTAAGTCATCTAGTTTCTACTGATCCTCAAAAGTTTTTAGATGATTCAGGTGTTCTAGAGTGGGATAGTGCTATGGCTGATGAGTATTCTTCTTTGATGAAGAATCACACTTAGGATCTTGTTCCTCTTCCTAAGGGAAGAAGGTTGGTTCGGTTCAAATGGGCGTATCATACCAAGTTTGTAGTTGATGGTTCTATTGACAAGTACAAGGCTCGTCATATGGCAAAGGGGTTTTCTTAGGTTGAGGGAATCGAGTATTCAAAGAACTTCGCTCCTATTTCCAAGATGGATTCCATTTGCCTTGCACTTTCTATTGTTGCATCTCAAGGTTGATTAGTGTATTAGATGGATGTGAAGAGTTCCTTCCTGCATGGTGATCTGCAAGAGGAAACTTATATGGAGTAGCCACCATGTTTTGTGCAGGACCGTTCACTTGTTTGTAGGCTTCAACATTTTGGACAGTTTTTTTCTTGCTTCTAGATTCACTAGATGTCACTCTAACCCTATAATTTATATTCAGAGGCATGGGGGGAATCTTCTCATTCTTGTTCTCTATGTGGTTGACTTGATTCTCATTAGGAGTTCTCATTCCATGATTCAAGATACTCAACGAGCTTTGATAGAGTGATTTGATATGATAGACCTTGGTCTTTTGCATTTCTTCCTTGGTCTTCAAATTCATTAGTCTTCTACAGGTATTTCTATTTTCTAGTAGAAGTATGCTCTTGATCTACTTCAAATATTTTGCATGAATGATTGCAAGCCAGTCCCCACTCCTTTTTAGTCAGGTGTGGTGTTGTCTTCCAGTTGCAGTACTCCGTCAGTAGATGCTACCTTGTATCGATAGTTGGTTGGAAGCCTTTTGTACTTGACACACAACCATCTTGATATTTCCTTTGTAGTTGGTATTGTCTCCCATTCCTCTCATGATCCTCATGAGAATCACTAGAAGGTAGCAAAACACATCTTGTAGTACATTCAGGGCACTACATAGATTGGCATTCATTACACATCAGGTGCTACTCAGATTGTGGGCTTCACTGACTTAGATTGCACTGGTGATGTTGATGATCAAAAGTCTATTTCTGGCTTTTCCTTTTGTCTTGGTTCTAGTTCGATTGCATGGTCTTGCAAGAAGAAAATTTCTATTGCATTATCATCGAATGAGGCTAAGTACTGAGGCACTATTTTGGCTAGTCAAGAGGTTTTGTGGCTTTGACAGTTGATGGTTGAGTTTGGCTTTCCTCCTAATCATTCCACTACTATTTGGTGTGATAAGTAGAGTTCTATACATATTTTTCACAATCCAATGGAGCATCAACACATGAAACATATTGAGATTCACATGCACTTCATTCGGTAGCTCATTTAGGAGGGTGTTATGAGTTTGGAGTATAATTTGCCTATGAAACAATAGATTGCAGACATCTTCACTAGACCTTTGGCATCTCCTCGCTATCTTTTGTTGTGATTGATGCTTGGGGTGAAGAAAGTTGTCCTTGGTGGGTCTTGATGAGTTCTCCTTCCTTCTTTCTCTCTACTCTATTTCTCTCTCTTTTGGAGAGGAGTTTTTTCCCACAGGGTTTTTCTCCTTTTCTCTAGTTGTGAGAGATTTTTATTTGCATTGTAAATGGGTACCTAACATGGTTGTGTAGCTAGGACCCATATTGCATTTTTTGGATCTCATTTTTCATTTTAGTTTCCCTAAGTTGCACTTAAGGGGGGGTGTTAGCATGAATATTTTCTCTCTTAAGTTTATTCAGGTTAACTATGCATTTATAGGTAGTTTGGTAGTTTTTTCCCTTGTTGGGAAGTTTCTTACCCATCACTTATTTTTCATGCCTTTTTAAGGCAATTGTACATTATGTATTTTCATCAGGAAACTCAATACATCTTTAATTCTTCTTGGTGAAATAGTTTCGTCGGTGTAACTTCTCTCAGCTGTGAAGGTTATTTGGTGTGCAGTGGAGGATTGGGTTCTCCAACAATAAATATGACTAGAAAGTAAAAAATATATTCTCACTTGGATGTGACTAGCCATGGATAGAAATCTATTAAATTCCAATTCAAAAATTTTCCCTTAATTTTGTTCAAGAAAAAATTCCCTTAAACTCCAACACTGAAGGGAATGCCAAGATATATGGTGATTGAGCCATGTTTTATTTTTTCCATTTGTTAGGAATTGAAGGAATAGAGAAGGTTAGGAAAATTCATAATAAATTCAATCTTGTGCATGCCAATTTAGATTTAGAAATGATACAAAATAGGTCCAAAGTATCAATGGTATTAGTCACCTCCTCTTATGAGTTTTAGATAACAAACATACTATAATTTTCAAAGTATGAGTTGAGGGAAGTGGCATTATTTGGTAAGGAAATATTAGATAATTTGATTGGCCTTTACATGATAAAATAAATAACCAAGAGAAATGACTGCAAAGATATAAAGAAAAGGGACAAGAGGAAAACCTTGGAAAGTAGATCTTTGAAGAGGGGATTGATGAGAAAGGAAGCCATTAACAACTAATATTGAATTAGCATATATGTGAATGGAATTTTGATGTGATCTAAAATTATAGGGTCAAACCCCATCCATAGGATAATGTTAAGGATGAAGGACCACCAAGTGTGATCATAGGCTTTATCGAAATCTAGTTTGAGAATAAGAGCATCTTGGATAGTTTTTTGGGCCCGTTCAACTATCTCCCAGGCCATCACAAGATTTTATAGGATAAATATTCCTCCTAAGAGTCTTGTTTGTTCTAATCACACTATCATTTGGTAATGGATTTTGTTCTAGTCCTATTAAGAAAAGTAATAGGTCACCAACCAACCATAGTGTCTTCATCCTTGCATTTAGTAATGAGTTTAATAAGGCCTTAGTTAATAACTAGTATCAAAGTACCAATTTTGACTCCTTCAAGATAAAAATAGTAGAAGTGTTCTTGGATGTGTAGCAACAAGTCCTAGTACAATTCAACAAGTAGACTATCCATTCTTTGGCTCTTCTCAATAGCCATGTTATAAAGACCATCATCAATTTCTTCCATGGATAAAGGTCTTTCAAGGAAGTTGTTGTAGTCATCAAAATTTTTGTGAGGAATACACTCTTCCACACTTTCCTCAATAATGGAAATTAGGGGGTCACCTATTGTTTCAGCAGTAAAAAATTGTTTATAGTACTCCAAAAAAGTTTGCATGATGCTTGAGTAGTCTATGAGGTGTCATCAATAGATTTAATGACTGGTATTTTTTATTTTCTATGTTTATGTTTCAAATATTGGAAGAAGAATTTGGAGCCTTGGTCACCATCCTTGATCCATTGGAGATGAGCATGCACTTGCACACTTTTATGTTTGTAAATGAACCAATAATTTTAGGGTTTTTTTTTATGTACTTCTCTTGCACTCTTAGGGTTTTTCACCTAAAATGAGAGAGATAGAACCCAAAAAATGAGGTGGTTCACTCAATCTAAGGTATGTATGATGTAAATATAACTAAGTGAAATGATATAAATTGAGCTAATTGAAAAAAATGATTGATTATGAAAGCAAAGTTAATGAAATATGAAGTGTTCGAAAACACAATGTGATATGCAGAAAAACTAGAAATGAATGCAAATTGTAACAGAAATGGATGAAACTGAAAGTGCGCACTTGAGATCTTGATGGAAAATGGAAATGACATTTGGAATGCTACTGATCCTAATTTTTAAGCCTGGTGGGACTCATTCACCATTCTAGGCGAATTAGTCCTAGTTCTGGGAAACTGTTCCAGAACCTGTTTCAGACAAATGGGTATCCAAAAATGCAAAAAAGACAAATTAGGCCTATAAGTGGGACTCATTCACCACCCATGGTGAATGAGTCCAATTTTGAATTTTTGAAGATTCAAAGGTGGAAATAGGAACCTTTGGTCTATACTTTCTGCTCCTCCAGGTGTCCAATTCTGAAATTGTCAAATTTAGGCTTGAAGGTGACTTTTTGTTGATGTTTTGCCTTATCCAATGAAGAGATGACTTAAAAAAAAATTACAACTTGATATTAAATGATTTCCAAGCCTCTAAGATGTCCAAATCTGTAAACACACAATAAGAGAAGGAAAGATGTTGGATGTTAGGGAATGGGGGTTTGCCTTCGTCAAACCCCTTTGTAGGTATTTAAACCAAAATGATGAAATAATGTAATAAAGCATGAAATAATGAATTCACTACCTTTCCACAAAGATTGATCTTGAATTTTTGTAGCAAAACATGAAGAATCTTCCCTTGAATGTCCTTGGAAGCTATCTTGATGACTTAGAATGTAAAAAACCCTAACTTGCTTGGCTTGAGGGAGAAGATAGATGATGAATGAATGATAAGAGATGTGTATATGAGTTAAGAGATTATGAATTAGGGTTTGGAGACTTATATTTATAGGAAATTCTCCTATTTTTCCCGTAAAGTGGATCCCCAAGGTTGACATGAAAGAATAATAAACTTAAATTCTAGTATTTCCCACTCAAAAGTAAAAAATGGTCCAAATGGGACTCATTCGCTACCTTGGGTGAACTAGTCCCAATTGGAAGGGACTCATTCACTATAGATGGTGAATCAGTCCCAGAGGGGTCCATTTGCTAGCTAGGTTGTCAGGAGATAAGAAAATTAGGTTTATATGGTGACTTTCTTGGGTATTTCATCAAATATTGCCTTGGGATGCACAATATGGGGTAATATGGGCCTATTAATGATGATGTAAAGAGTAATTAGGGATTTGGACATAAATTCAATGCGAAAGTGTGATTAAATACACTTTACAACACTAAAATGAGGTCCATTTAGCCTCAGAAGGCACAATATCAAATGTGAATGTGTAAATCATATTACAACACTAGATTAAAGTTAATTTTAGT
Source organism: Sequoia sempervirens (assembly GCA_007258455.2). Lineage (NCBI taxonomy): Eukaryota > Viridiplantae > Streptophyta > Pinopsida > Cupressales > Cupressaceae > Sequoia > Sequoia sempervirens. The sequence goes on along the minus strand of VDFB02281492.1, from coordinate 25,412,846 downwards.
TTACAAGCCTTCTAGATTGATATGAAAATGCCATTAAATATATTTTATATTGTTGAATTAGGGGAAAGATAGGTTCATTAAGTCTAGAGAGGCATGAAAGTATTTTGCAACACTTTACAACACCTTCACAAGACATCATTAAATACATTTAAAAGGGTCCAAGACCTAGTGTGGATGTAAAAACACCTCACAACACAAAATCAAGAACTTATTAAGTCCAATTTATCATCAATTATTCCCAAAATCAAGCAATTTTCCTTTTTTCTATGATACATTTAGCCCCCACTTTAGTGAGAGGATGAACTTACTTCAAACTCACACTAAAGTAGCCATTCAAGAGAGATCTGAATGTACAAATGAAGTAGAAAAAAAATTACAAAGATCAAGAAGGCAGTCAAGCCCCCAAGATCCAAGATCCTAAGTCAAACCATCAAAATACATAATCATGCAATGGAAAGAACTAAAGGAAAGAAGAACTGGGTGGAAAGGATGCACTCACTCTGGGGCGACATAATATCAAGTTGTCTATGAGGTGAGATGTCCCAAAGAAGTGGTTTAGTGAGAAAGTCATGCCAGTGTGTTGGCTTCCCACCGTATAATGATAAAGTCATGCCAATGTGTTGTATTCCCATTATACAAACCATACCAAAGTTATGCTCCTGATAACATTGATAAGGCACCACAATGTAATGCTTTTTGTAATTTTTTTTGAATATGTAAAAAATTTTGCTAAAGGGGATTTCGCTTTGTTCATTTAAGGTCTTCTTAGGGAGCATTGTGCCTAATGTCTCCAAGAGAGGACAAATCAGGGTGTTAGGTCATTGTCCATGGGATGCCTCGTTCACATCAAGCCACTTTAGTTGATTGTACACTCTTGGAAGGTATCAAACCCAATGACACCACCAAGAAGAGGGCACATCACAAGAAAAAGAAAAATAACACCATGAAATTTGCACAAAGATGTTGTCTATGTATTCCCCCACTTTAAAGTTGTTGCTACACCATTATTGTGAGAAATTGCTTTAAAGTAGAAGAAGAAGGACATGAGAGTTTATTCGAAAAGCCCTATGCCAAGTCATATGTTTTTGATAAGATGCATCATGAAGAAAAGGAGTGTGTCACATGCGAGTCAATCTTAAGACATGTCGTCCACATCCCAAGCTTGATCTTATATGTTCATGAAAGGTTAGCGATTAGAAAAAAGAGACAAGGTCAAGTGACATATGGGGATAAGGCTTTCTAAACCTGTGCCCCCACTTAGTGCAGGACAAGGGTGAGCCTAGAATGGATGATGGTATGTTTCCCCTTGCGATGTATGCAAAACATGCAACAATGAGTATGCTATTATCCTACAACTATTACATGGAAAGGAGAAGCAACTAATGTTATTTACTTGAATAAGGAAACAAAGTTTTTGCTTGAGACATGTTTAATGAGATATCTATCAATTTAGAATGTGCTAGGGTTAGAGTTTTCTTGGAAGAATCTTGTGTGATAGTATTGATGTTGAGTGAAGGGTTGTTGGATGGGTTGATTTCTATGAAAGGAGAATCACGAAGACCATGATTTGTTGCTTGTGTTTTAAGCTCCATGGGGGTATGGAGACTTTTTTCTATAGAATCACATCCTTTTTCAGGTTGCTTCATAAGATTTCTAGGTTTGGGATTTGCTTTGATTGTATATAAGTACTTTGTGACATATGTGAGAAATGTCATTGTAACTTGGTTGGTATGAAACTTTATTCTTAGGTGGGTAAAGGATGAGTTCGGGTTGGTTTTGTTGCTTGTGTGGTGGGTAAAGAATTAGAGTATTCTTTGGATGTCCCAGGAAGTATTATGTGGTTCATTGATCGAGGGGGATATAATGGACACTTGCACATTAATAACCTCAGTGGTCTTGGTTTGATGTACCCCTAAGGAAGGCATATCATTGTCTTGCACTATAATATTATTCCTAGGAGAAGAATTTGTAGGGGAATGACAATCTAAATTTTCTTTACTTTCAAGGATTGGTTCTTCCAAAATGTCATTACCATAAGTAAGGGAACTATCCATGGTTGAATTATCTTGTTCTATGCTGTTTTCCAACATAAGATTCTCATGATTCTCATTGATTAGATCATGTAGCACCATAATATCATCTTCAATAATAGGAGAGATATTACGAGAGGGGAAAATTTAATTTTTTTCCATAATCTCATTGTCTTGTGCCATAACATATACCCTAGTAGGAGAGCTTTTAGGAAAGTGACAATCAAGAGGTGCATCACATGTCATGGTTAGATGTTGTAAAGAAGCTTCATCACAAAGAGGGGAGACATCAAGGGAACGAATACCAGAATTTTCCTGTGTGTCGATGATTGGATCTTCTTGTTCGAATAGACCCTTCCAATTGGTAGGAACATTAGGAAGGAGAGAAATAATGCTATAACTCTCAATCATTGGGTTTCTTGATATCAACATATCCTCCTTAGAAATGTGTTTGTCATGATCATTCACAAAAGCATTGTCACAAATAGAGTAGGTGTTGTGAGATGAAGGGGGACTAGATAAAGTTGTGGAAATGCATTCATCTTGTATTTTTATACTATCTTCCCAAGGGGAATGAGGAGAAGGATGAAAAAGACCTTCATGATTCTCAACGATTGTATCTTCTTTCACCCAGATACCTTCATCACTAAAAGGAGAGGTATTGGGAGAAGTAAAATTACAATCATCATGTTTATCTATGTGTGTATACTCTTCTAACACATCATCCTCACAAACAGGAGAGATAGGAGGGGGTAGAAGTTTAAGAAAAACATCACCATTTTCATTCTCATCTGCTAAGAGACTATCATAACTAGGGAATGCATTGAATGAATGATTAACATGCTTATGAACTAACATTTTTGATGAAAACTTGGAAATTATAGATACTAACATTTTGAAATAACAATCTATGCCAACTCAAAATGCAATGTAAAAGGATAAAATGAAATGCAATTTTTGGGTGAGAAGTGACTGATTATGTTATGCAACAATGTGGGAATGAAAATTTGAAATTAATAAATGCATGAAATGAGCTAATTTAAGCTAGATTTAGTAAAATGCATGTTATAGAGACTCAACCAACTGATACAGATAAGTAATGGAAATAATCATAAGCTTAAAAATAGGGTTTTTAGTGTTGTAAAAGGTAGTTTCAGGTGTGAAAAGGGACTGATTCGCCCAAGGTGGTGAATGAGTCCCAATGGGGATTTTTTTTCAAAATTTTCAGAATTTATGTGATTTTGATGTGTTTGGAGCTAGAAGATGCAGACCTAAGATGAGAATGAATTTTTTTTTAAAAAAATAGTGATTTGAGATGCCAAAAATGCAACCTAAATGCACTTTTACTCATGCAAAATTTGAAACCTAGCATGCAAAGTAATCCATGCAAACCCTAATGAAAGGTCAATGCAAGGCTAGATATATGATGAAGAACTCCAAATCATAAAAGAAAATTATTCTAAGTGCAGGTTCACCAAAATGAACCGACAATTTTAAGGTGTAGGAATGCTATCTCTTTTGCTCAATTAGGGTTTTTCACCTAACAGAAAGAAATAGATCTCACATAAAAATCTAGGTGGTTCACTCAAATTAATGTATGCATGATGGAGTTATGCCTAAATTCAATGATCTAGATGCAGAAAAATAGTAAAAGCTATTGATTATTAAGTGAAAACTATTGAAATGTAACTTGTTGGAAAACACATTGTGGTATGCAGAAATGAGCTAGAAATGAATGCAAATTGTAGCAGAAATGGATAAAACTGAAAGTGGGCACCTAAAATTTTGATTGAAATTGGAAATGACATCTAGAATGCTATTGATCCTGATTTTTAGGCCTGGTGAATTAGTCCTAGTTCTAGGAAACTATTTCAGAACCCGTTTTAGACAAATGGGTATCTAAAAATGCAGAAAACCAAAATCAGGCTTGAAAGTGGGACTCATTTGCAACCTATGGTGAATGAGTCCACTTTTGAATTTCTAAAGATTCAAAGGTGGAAATAGGAGCATTCAGTCTACACTTTCCACTTCTCCAGGTGTTTGATTCTAAAACTATCAAATTTTGGCCTGAAGGTGACTTTTTGTTGATGTTTTTCCTTATCCAATGAAGAGATGACTTGAAAAACTCCGCAACTTGATCTTCAATGATTTCCAAGCCTCTAAGATGCCTAAATCTATAAACAACCAAGAAGAGAAGGAAATATGTTGGATGTTAGGGCATGGGGGTTTTCCTTGGTCAAGCCCTTTTGTAGGTATTTAAACTAAAATGATGAAAGAATGTAATGAATCATGAAACAACAAATTCAATACCTTGCCTTTAAGATTGATCTTGACTATCTACAAAAAAACATGAAGAATCTTCCCTTGAATGTCCTTGGAAGCTATCTTGATGAATTAGAATGTAAAAACCCTAACTTGCTTGGCTTGAGGGAGAAGATAGATGATGAATGAATGATAAGAGATGTGTGCATGAGTTAAGAGATTATGAATTAGGGTTTGGAGACTTATATTTATAGGAAATTCTCCTAATTTTCCTATAAATTAGATCCCTAAGGCCAACATGAAAGAATAATAAACTTAAATTCTATTTTTTCTTAGTCAAAAGTAAAAAATGGCCCAAATGGGACTCATTCGCCGCCTTGGGCAAATCAGTCCCACCTGGCAGGGACTCATTTTCCACAGATGGAAAATTAGTCCTAGATGGGTCCATTTTCTAGTTGGGTTGTCAGGAGATAAGAAAATTAGGTTTATATGGTGACTTTGTTGTGTATTTCATCAAATATTACCTCGAGATGCACAATATGGGGTAATAGGGGCCTATTAATGATGATGTAAAGAGTGATTAGGGATTGGGACACAAAATTCAATGTGAAAGTGTGAATAGATACACTTTACAACACTAAAATGAGGTCCACTTAGCCTAGGAAGGCACAATATCCAATGTGAATGTGTAAATCACATTACAACACTAGATTAAAGTTAAGTTTAGTTTAGAAGCCTTCTAGATTGATATGAAAATGCTATTAAATATATTTCATATTGTTGAATTAGGGGAAAGATATAGGTTCATTAAGTCTAGAGAGGTGTGAAAGTCTCTTACAACACTTTACAACACCTTTACAAGACATCATTAAATACATTTAAAAGGGTCCAAGACCTAGTGTGGATGTGAAAAACACTTCACAACACCAAATCAAAGCCTTATTAAGTACAATTTATCATCAATTATTCCCCAAATCAAGCAAGTTTCCTTTTTGTATGGTACAGTAAAAAACCAATTTTCTAAGCAAATGTTTAGTTTGAGTTGTAGATTGTTGAAGTGAAAAATGATGGGGATTTGTAGCAAGAGGAGAGCAATCATGCACAAGATTCCCATTTAGATATTTTTCAAGCCTACATAGTTTAGTAGCATCTCTTTGAACCATAATCACAAAGAAAAGAGGTACAAGGTTTGATAGTTCTTTCCCACCAACTAATCCACCTATCTTGGAGGGGTTTTGGCTCAATATTCCAAGTAGCTAAAAGACTATCAATGTAGTCTCATTGTTGGATGTGAGTCACATTAAGTTTGAAGGGGAGATCATTGGGAAGAGTTGCAAAAGGATAGAGTGGTGAAGATGGGGAAGTGGTGGGAAAGGGTGGTTGCAAGGTCAAGATGGACTAAAAGGTTTGACAATGAAGACAAGATACATTAGTCGGGGAAAATATAAAATCTATCAACATTGTCATGTATTCCTCAAAAATCCTTCATAATAATTAGACCAAGTATAGAGATGAGGCATTTGAATGCCTCTTTTACCCAAAATTCGATCATACACACCCAAAATATTACAACAGTCCAAACAACAAATTCTAGTTGAGACAAGCGGGAAGGACTATCCTAGCTATGATTAATGGGGTACTCCACCATGTTGAAATCACCCCCTAACACCTAAGCAACATTAGGGGGGTACAAAAACATCCATTCCTAAAGTAGATTAATTTTTGAAGGTGTGTTGAGAGAATAAACTATGTGAAACCCATATAAAGTGCCATGGATGATGATGGTAACCCAAATGCAATAGTTAGTAGGCTCTTGAAAGCAACCACATGTTTTGCAAGCCAAGGGGAAAGGCCAAGCACACCTCCACCAAAAACCTCTTAATTATTGGTGCAAAAGAAGAGTGCATCTTTCCAAATGCAAGCAAGAGTGGATTTTAAATGGACAACACTTACTTCCACTTCTTGAAGCATGATAATATCAAAGTGGTTAATCTAAATAGATTCTCTAACATGATATTTCCAAGATAGGATTGTTAATGTTAATATGTGGCGATTGATCATGCAAATACTATACACTCGTAACGTTTCCTTCCCATTAACACGTCAAGGTTTTCCTGCTGACACGTCGAATGAAAAAAAGACTTTGTAAAACCCTAATTATGGAAGCTTCCAAAAAGCTTGTTATAAGCAGCTGGGATGTAAGTTGTAGTGTGTGTAATTCACGAGATTGTAATTTATTTTGCATTGGATAATAAAATCATTGGGTGGTTGATTTTTTGTGGATGTAGCCCATATTGGGTGAACCATGTTAAATTTATGTGTTGATCTCTTTTGTGTTATTTTTCATTATTATTTTTGGGTTATTTAATCTACATATAATTGTTAAAGTTTATTGCTCTGATTTGCCTGAATCCTAACAGTTAACCCCCACACTTTCCAAAGATTGGATTTTATAGTTCATTGGGAGGATTTAGGGAGAGTTTCCACATTCACCAAAAGAGCATTGAACTGATTTTCTTAGTGACATGCCTGAAGCTGGCCAACGAGTGTCTCAAATTAGATCTTTCACAAGAGGAGGATTGAGATCGAGCACACAAGGGGAGAATTGTTTGCAAGGGAGAACTCAATTCAAAACAACTAGAGGTGATGAAGGAGAGAGTTTTATTTTGACTCTTAATCACCCTCAAGTTGTCACTAAGGGTAACATCTCTAAACTAAGGGGAGTCATGGGTGAGAGAGATTGAGGAGAAGATGAGGGAGTGGCAATATGATGGAGGGTAGTAGAGGGTGGCTGAGTGGAATTGGTAGGAGTTGGAGAAAAAAATGAATGGTAGTGAGGGGCTTTAATGGAGGAACATACGAAGAAGGAATGATAGGGAAAGAATCACTAGAGGAGAGAGGCATAAAACATGGTTTAGAATACGGTATAGTCTTGAATAAGATGACCTTTTTAGTGATAATAGAAACAAGCATTTGGTTTATTAAGGTAAGAGATTTGTTGACCAAACTCAAAACTTGGTCCTACAAGTTTGATGGTATCTAGAAGGGGTTGAGTAAGGTCCATTTCAATCCAAGCACAGGGTTAAACACGTAGGTTGCACCACTTATCATTATTCTATTTGCACTATAAAACCTTGCCTAGTTGAGAGGCTATTTCATTCATGGAATGCTAGATTTAGGAACGAGAACTCAACCCACATCAAATATTTCGATTTCAAAATGCTCTCAAGGTGAAAATCAAGGTCCCAAACTTGGAAGTAGCAAGTTTTCCAACAAATTATGCACGATCTATATTGTAGAACCGCACAAAAGTATTCTAGATTCACAAAGATGCAAGCCACACGTCCCCTATGCAGTCCCCTAAAGGATTCTATGGCCCAACCTTTAAGTTCCCGAGGATTAAGGATCCATTTAAAGAAATCCTGTTCAGAAGGGACTCCTATAAGAAAATAAGCTCCTTGTTTCAACTTTGCAGTTGGAAATAACATCTATAATGTCATCTAGTGATTCGAAAGAACTGACTTTACCTTCAATACTGTCACTGGAAAGGGCCAAGGGATTTGGATTCTGGGCGTTTTTGTTTGGTCAATCATTGGATTGAGGTGGAGGACTGGATAGGTCCCCACTTAGCTGAGGAGTCACGGTTTGTTAGGAAAGCTTCTCGGGATTGAAAAGGAGACCAGGTTCAGTGTCCAAAATGTCAGTATCATCCAAAAGAGAACGTTGTAAATGATTTAAACCCTTAGATTTGCGTTTCTCCAATGCTCCGCATTCGCCCGCTTTTTTCTTCATTGTGGATGCCTTGACATGGTGGGTTTCTGTTTCCGATGATTGATCAGCCTGTGGAAGCGGGAAGGAAATAGGAGTCTCTGCAAGTATGACTTTCAAGAGCCTCACTAGGCGACGAAGTTGCCAGTAAAACCACGTAAATCGTGCTTGATGGGTGGTTACCAGAGTCTTTCAAGAGCCGTCTACAATTATTCAAATCACACGCTTTTTTCCAACATTAGTTAGCCGATAGAATACGTCCACAATTGGTATGAAAAATTGTCTCATGCCGCCAAACTAAATAGTGGCGCCGAGAAAGCAAAAGGCGAATAATCCAGTGCGAATTGATCGGGTCTAATGCAAGTGTCATAATTGCAATATACTAAATGTGGTTCCCATACTAAGCGCGATAATGAAGGGGCAAATATGGATTGAGACATTTATGTGGAGCCTCAACAAAATCGCCTTCATGTCGAGACTTCATTTTTATTCATCTTAATTATGTCCCTAATGGAAGCTAAAATGAATGTCAGAATAATTCTTTCTTCGAGTAATGAAGTAAACTTTAAACATGATCATTGGGAAATCTAAATGAGGGAAAGTTGAATCTGATTTGATTTCTCATGATTGTCCACTATAAGCTATCGATCTTATAACCATCTAGATTCTTATTAACCATCATTCAAATTAAATTTTTCTGTAGCATAATTTTAACATACATTTTGGAAATTTACAGTGACAAATTATATTCTATGACATGGTAAGGACATCGATTATGGCTTGTGGGAATCGAGAGTAGATACAGGGCAAGTTCTATTAACTTTTGTCGACTCTTTGGCCAAATTGTGAGTTCCTAAACATGACGAAGTAGATACAATATAATTGATTGAATTATAATAACCTATAATTGTCAACAAATATGTGCTTTAAGATCTTAGATGTGAGCTTAATATAAAATTTGAACTAGATTCTTTCAAAGTCTATCCAACAGTCTCCTTGAACCTCCAAGTTTTATGAGACATGAGAAAGTGACTTTTAATCAAAGTATATTAGATCTTTCAAGGGTTGAGACTGTTTTCCAAAGTTCCCATTTTGGCAATGCTAGCAAGGTTGTGGGACTTGGCTTCACACATTTTAATTATGTTTGCTTAAAAATTTTCTAGGGCCTTTTATAGTGACTCTGCACTTAATATTTGGGCCTTAAAATTCTTTTAAATTTCATTATTTAAGTTGAGATTTTGTATTGCTTTTCTTAACATATTATGGAGCAACAATGTTGTAGGGAAACATTTCTAGAATGTTGTTTGATGTTCAAGTAAATGATAATTGTTAGATGGCTCTATCTTTTTGTCAACCTTTTTCCAATATGAATATTTGTATTATAATACGCTAACCTTTTATATGCTAAAAGTTAATTTTTTTGACTTATTAAAATAATTATTAATTATTTTACACACATGGATTAAGTAGCCAAAACCTCAACATATTTTTTTAAAACCATAAAATTACATAAAATAATACAAATTCAATGCAATTAAACATATTTCATATTCCTTTTGTATACCAATATTACAATTTTTGAACTAATATAGAATTTACATAATAATTTGAAAGAGTTGATATCTCTTAATTACATTCAAGTATGCATACAAAAAACACTCATTTCTTTAAAAATATAATGATATAGAATCTAATGTCCTAAAAAAGTGTAAATAATCTAGCTCTATCAAGTTGCATCAAGTGAGAGCATCATCTAAGCACTTTATCACCAACCAAAAGTCAATAGTCCCCCACACACTTTCTTATTAAAAGTGATTTGGCCCTTCAATGAGTGCAACATATCTTATTATTTTCAAAAGTTTCATGTCCAATCCAAGGAATAAGAGTAAAATCACTACATGTATAGTCTATCATGCATCCTTAGATACCCTCTAGCTACATGACATAAAACTAATTTGTAAACTTGTAGATACTATAAGTAGACAATGTGTGCAACAAGCATTACTTTGGCCAAATTTTTTGTTCAATCTCAATCCAATAAACATATGTGTGTCATAATTTCACACACTACCATCTCTTGCTTGATTTAAATGATGAAAAAAATAATTTGTTGATGAAGAGGGAAATGGATACCTTTTTGGGATACCACACTTTTATCGTTCATTCATTCACTAATGTCCTAAGAGTCCTAATCAAATTGACTAGAAACCTCTCAAGGTGAGCCAATTCTCAATTAGGAGGGTCCTAGGAAGGGTTTCTTAAGTTCTAAGGGGTTCACGACTAGGCAAATGCTTGCAAAAGAAATTTTTTGAAAACACGTAGTGATATGCAAAATGACCTAAAACTAACAATGCAAACTAAATGAAAGATGCATATGATGAAATTATGCAACAGGGAGATGGTTGTGTGCACCTAGGAAATTTGGAGATGTTGTGAGGATTTTGGAAATGGAAAGAGGCTACCAAAATATGTTGTGGAGGACTAAGATGCCCAAGATGGTGTATTAGTCACATTGTTGTTTATTTGGGGAAAATGTGAAGTCTTTGGATCTCAGAATCAGATCTTTGAAAATCTCTAAAAATTGAGCCTGGGAGGACTAAGATGCCCAAGATGTCATATTAGTCCCATTTTGAATTTCTAGAAACTCTTAACAAGATCTTGAGCTCCAAGGTTTGCATAAGCTTCCCTTTCGGTCTTAGGTTTTGAAACTTCCCAATAAAGCCTATAAGTGAGTTTCTGTGAAGATGACAACTTTGTAATGCAACTTTGCACTCCAAGTGATCTTCAAGTCCACAACCTATATCTGCAACCACATATATGTAAGATGGGAAAAACTTCTTGTTTGTTAGTGAATAGGGTTTTTCTTGGTCAAACCCCTTGTTGGTAATTAAATCTTGAAATGAAATAGAAATGATGATGGAAATGGTGAATGAGTTCAACATGCAATGCTACAACTCATCAAATCCTTATGAAGTCTAGAAACTTGTGTGTAATGGTTGCAATGGATATGGAGTTTGAATGGTTGATATATAGTGCTTGAATTGCTTGATTGAATCAAAGCCCTACATCACAAATGATATCACAAGAACACATATATGATGCAAGAAAACACTTTGACATGATGCTTGAATCTGAAAATTGTTTCAAATGCTTGGTGAATTTTCTCTTTAATGCTCTTGTGAACTCAATTATGCTATGATAAAAGATCTCACAAAAGACTTGGGTTGAAATGAATCAAGGAACTTTGTATTTATACTTATCTATGCTTAATATCCTGAAATCATATCACACCAAGCCGACATATGAATTCATTGAATAAAGGAGGCTAAATCATGCCACAATTTGAAATTAAATCTCGAAAATAACTCAATGAGGACTAAGACACCCTAAGTGGCATCTTAGTCCCAAGTCTTAAGAACTTGGGGTATAGACACCAAAAAGGGGCCTAATCTAGAGATGCCAAAATTAGGGTCTCGAAAGCCTTGAGGGACTAAGATGCCCTAGGTGGCATTTTAGTCTCAACCCAAAAATCAATGACACACCAATGGAGTCATTAAATTAACATTTATGCATTGGAGAATGTCAGGCTAACCAAAAAAATATGTCATTCATAGGGATTGTGGACATAAAATAGGGCCAATTAAGCTATAGAGAAACATAAATAAAGTGAGGTAGGCCGAAACAAGTGTGAAAATGCAAGGGCATGCATTTTACTACACTACATTAGCACCCACTTTAGTGAGAGGATGAACTTGCTTCAAAATCACACTAAAGTAGCCGACCACACAATCAAGAGGGGTTCAAATGTGCAAATTTTAGTAAGATAGGATGACAATAATCAAGAGGGTGGCCAAGCCCCCAGGATCAAGATGCTATGAAAAAACCAACATAAGCACAAAGGAACATGCTTGCAAATGATATATGAAGCCATAACCAAATTGAAAACATACACCATCAAAGGAAAAGAAAAGGAAAATGAAAAAGGAAAAGAAAAAACTACAGTGGAACAAGCTTTGAATGGTCTTCCAATGTGATGGACCATGTCTAGGATGTTTTTCCAAAAAGAGGTTTACAAGTGGAACGCAATGCCCACTATGTAAACAAAATGCATTCTCACAAGGGCTAGTGGGAGCTAGGTGTCCACTAAGTGAGCCCCAAGCGACCATATTAAAGTCATACCTACATGACTTTAATAAGGCACAAAAACACATGCTCACATGGGCTAGTGAAGCTAGGTGCTCACTAGGTGAGCCCCAAGGTAGTTCATATCAAAGCCATACCTCCATGACTTTAATAAGGACAAGAAAGAAAATAAAATGTAACAAGAAAGAGGGATGTTCAAAGGGATTTTTCTTACTTCATGCAAGTTATTACTCTTAGGGGAAATTGTGCTTAACATATGCAAGAGAGTATAAATACAAGGTCTCATCTTGGGGAACATCATACCTAATGCTTCCAAGAGAGGACACACACAAAAGGGTCTCATCTTGTTTCCAAGAGAGGAAAAGTGCTAGGTCTCATCCTAGGGAAAATTATATCTAATGTTTCCAAGAGAGGACAAGGAAACATCGTGCTCTCAGAGTAAGTCAAATCCAAAGACATTGCGAAGAGGAAAACAACATCGCATAAAGAAATAAAATCACATCAAGGAACATGAAAAGTAAAAAATGCAAATGAAATCATTCCTAAATAATGAAAATGTATGCCCCCACTTTAAAGGAATTTCTAACACCACGTTGTGAGAAATTACTTTAAAGTATTCAAACATGAAAAAGGAAAAGAGGGTTGCCCCTAAAATGCATAACTTAGTACGTCACATGCGAGCCAACTTAAGGCATATCATCCACATCCCAAGCTTGCTCTTACATATACATGAAAGGTGGTCAAATATCCAAAAGAGGAGTGACATATGAGGAAAAGGCTATCTAACCCCTTACCCCCACTTAGTGTAGGGCAAGGGTGAGCCAAAATGATTGATGAGAAACATGCTAGAGTGAAAATATATATTGATTAGAGGAATGAGGTGCCTCCAAATAAGGAAGAGTACCAAACTCCTTAAAAGATGTTGAATTTTTCTACTCAAATCCTTACATTCATCAGTTTAATTATATGATATGCACAAAATGAAGTCTTGTAATAAAATTTATTTCATGTTCTTGGAGGAAGAGATATCATACGATCTTGAAGGAGTCTCATCAAGATACTCTCTTGGTCAAAAGTTGAGGATTTCGTTTTATTTTGTGACAAATATATCTCTTGCTTAACATAAGGTGTCATACCTGCACAAGACGCTTTAGATTGTAAGATTTTGTTCTCTCCTTTATTGGAGGGTGTAAAATATAACAAATTAAAATCATTAGTGTTTTGTGTGATGACATTTACATTAAGCAAGGATTTATTTGTTTGTTTTGTTTCTTGCAAAGGATAATGATCAAGGCCACTAGTGTCTATTAGTTCAAGATGCACCATTATTAAAGTTGGCTTAGAAGGATGTTTTATGATAGTTTTGATATTAAGTGAAGGATTGTTTGTGTCTTTCAAGGGACAATAACCAAGACCACTAGTATTTTCTTGTGTGTGAGGTTCTATAGCGACACATATACCTTGTTCTCTAGCACCACATTCTTTTCCACTATATCTAAGTTGTTTCATAAGTTTGTAACCTTTTCCATAAATATTTTTCATCTCTTTTGGATTTGATGGTTGCTCATGATTAAGTTCATCAAAGTTTTTTGTGTAATTTTCTTTTTCTTCTATAGTGGTTGAGGTGGATACTTTCGAAGGATCATCTAACTTTTGTGTTGACATGATCTTGTATTCTCCCATGAATGTATGTTCGAAATCTAAGGAATCCCAATAATCTTCTAATAGCTTCATGACTTCCTCAATGTGTTTTTTTTTTTCTTTTTTGTTGCACAAGTTCCACTTTTGTAGTTGATGTTAATGTTTTCAAAGGATTTTCTTTATTTTTCTCAAGTTATAAGACACTATAAGGCTCAAGATCAACATCAAATGTATATACTTTTTTGTTGTAGACATACTTCATTTTACAATGGAGGGTAGAAGGCACCACATGTATCTCATGAATCCATGACCTTCTGAAAAGAAGATTATAGGAAAGATCATGAGGCATAACATGAATAGGGGTTTGTAAGGTAGCCTTTCCAATTGTAATAGGTAAAGTGATCAGTCCAAGTAATTTCTTTCCCACATTATCAAATCCCTTAATACATAAAATGTCAGGTTGAATTTTTGATTTATCAACACAAAGATTATCCAAAAGGTTCACACTACACACATTTAATGTTGAGCCATTATCCACAAGGGTTCATTTTATTCAGGTTTTGTATTGTATCAAGCTTTTATCATGAAAGGATCATATTGTTTTTTCATTTCCAAAGTAGGGAGCTCACTTTGGTGGAAAACAATATCAACATTTATTCCTTGAATTAGGGCTGCTATGTCTTTTGGTTACACATTATAAAGGATAGGAACTTGTTGTAAGGAACTTTGAATCATGTTATGATAGTGGGAGGAGGCTTGGATAAGGTCCCATAAAGATATCTTAGTGGGAGTATTCTTAAGTTGTTCGACAAGATCGTACTCCTTTCCATTTTGTGAAAGAAAATGAGGGGAACTTGGTAAAATGGTATTAGGCAAGGGATGTTGAAGGTGTTTATCTTGGTTGCAAATTGTTCCTAGTGTTATATGTATGAGCAATGGTATTGTAAATTGGTTTTTTGTGAAACATTATGTATAGGGGGTTTAAGGATAAGGACAATTTTCTTTTGAACTTGTGGTTTGTGAGAAAGTGGATAAATGATAAGTTTAGGCTTGGGAGAGTACTCCAAGGGATATCTAATGTGCATAACATCAAAATAATTATCGTTATTTTCATGATCTCTTAGTGAAGAGGAGTCCAATGTTACTTCATCATCTTCAACTAAAGAATTACTATTGTCAATGTTCTCATTTTCTTCCACTATTATGTCTTTCATAGTAGGTGAGTTTCTAGGAGAACTACAAACCAAATGTTGTTGACATTCAAGGGTTGGTTCTTCTAAAATGACTTCATCACATGTAAGGAAGTTATGAATGGTTAGATTCTGTCGGCGTGGAAAATATACTGACATACTTGATCCTGATTACTAACACAGGTTCATCCTAAATCATCCTTTAGTCTAACCATTTAATTGAATACCTTTATTTGATTAAATTCATCAATTTTCCTCTCTTAATTAAATAAATTAAATCCCCAAAGTCTATCTATTAAATTAAATAAATTAAAACCTTATTTAGTTTAATCTAAATTCATCTACTTTAATTAAATAAATCAATTTTTTTATTTAATTAATCTTTAAACCATATTCTTCTCATATTTGATTTAAATTAATACATAAATCTAAGTCAAATTTGTCACATTATCTAATCTCTCATTAAATTAATTAACCTTGATTAATTTAATCTCCTTTCATATCCCATCCTCTACCTTTTCCCACTTGCACATGAAAATATATTTAATTCATTTATTAAATCCCTATTTTCCCTCAACATGGCATAATGGAGGAATATTCCCTCAAAATTGAATTCAAAATCCAAGTGGACTTTTTCCTTCCAACAAGACATTCATTTCATCTTACATGTCCTTGTGCATTGAGCCAAGTGGCATTTAAGGAATTTCTTTTCCCTCTTACATGTCATTTCACCATTTTCAAATATCACCTAATTGCATTTATGGGAACATTCATCAAAATGTGCACATCCTTCATCCATTCTCCTTTTGACAAGTGACATATTTCTATTGGTTGAATCTTAGTCCCACATTTTTCTATTTTGGGAATTTCTCCATCTCAACATTCTATAAATAAGAGGCTTAATTCCTCATTCTATCATCCACAACTTGAGTAAACTTACTATACTCAAATTCATAACAATCTTCATGCATCTCATCAAGTTTATAGCTAGGTTATGCATATTTTTATCTTGGATCACACTTAAATCATAAAAAAAGTGGATCAATCTTCATCACCAATCAAAAAATCTTGCATAGGAGTTGGGAAAGGACCAATTTCCACATCAAAGTGGCACCAACTCCCCCAAGAGATTTAGATTTTTCTTTGCATTTGAATAGGATTTAATATCTTTGGTTTATGCTTGTTCATGTTCTTTATTTCATTCCTTTTCCTTTATAATTCAAATGTATTTCTTGGGGAATCATGATACTAACTTGCGTTTGATCTAATATGATGTTTGTTTCTTGTGTTTGTGCAAGTTGGGAATCTTGGTTCATAGATTCTCTTGTTTATCGAAAGTGGGGATATTAGGAGAAGGCTCTATTTGATTGTGATGATTTTTCATGACTTTATCCTTTCTCTAAGGTCTCATTATATTGTGTTATACCATTTACCCTAGTAGGAGATCTTGTAAGATGTTCATCACATTCCATGGTTAGATTTTGTAAAGTAGCTTCATCACAAGTAGGGGAGGAATCAAGAGAAGGACAACTATGATTACCAAATAGATCATTCCAAATGGTAGGAGCATTAGGGGAGGGAGGAACAAGATTCTCATGACTCTCAATAGGTTCATCTTCTAACACTAACCTATCCTCTTTGTATCAATGGGGGATATTAGGAGAAGGGAAATTTTGGTTGTCATGGCTATCCTCTTTCACTAAAACATTATCACAAGAAAGGGATGAATGTAGACTAGGTAAGGTGATGTTTATAAATATTTCCATGATCTCATCTTCTTTTTTTCTAATGTCTTCCAAAGGGAGAGGAGCATAGGGACAATCGAGAATCTCAATGCTTGTAGATATTCTTTCACCAAGATACCTTCATTGAACTAAAAGGAGAGGTATTGGGAGAAGAATAAGTATGATTGTTATGATTATCTACACTTTCGTCCTCTTGCATGTTATGACATTTTACAAATCCGGTAGATACGAGGGTATCCAACATGCTTATCAAAGGCTTTACTTTTCTTTCTTATATTATAACCATGAATAGAGAAAATAGAATCATACAAGCCACTAGAAACACTAAATGCTTAAAGAGAACACATGCTAACATGAGAAAGTAAATAAAGTGCAATGCAATGACTTAAAGTGAATTGTTAAATTATACAATTTTTAGATTTGAAACAAGGTAATTTACTGATTACACTATGCAATGGTATGAAGATGGAATGTTGTAATTGCAAATTTGGAATTAAGCAATGCATGAAATGAATCAATTTAAGCTAGATTTAGTAAAATTCACGAAATAGAAAGTCAACCCACTAAAGCAGATGACTAATGCCAACAAATAGAAGTACATAAATCCTGATGAACAGATCCTAAAAATTGTAATCTAAAATTAGATAGGGACTAAGATGCTAGGGAGGGCATCTTAGGCCTCCTAATGAAATTTGAAGGTTTCAAAAGCTAAAATAGATAGCAAATCACTCAGACAAGACACTGCAACAGAAAAGAAAAGAGGGACTAAGATGCCACCAAGGGCGTTTTTGTCCCAATAAGGTTTTTCTATAGAAAATTAGACAATTTTGGATTGATAACAGTGTTCCTAGGTTGCCTACCCAGGGACTTGAGGTTTGGAAACAAAAAATTGTGCAAATGAATGCAAGAAAAAGTAACTAGTGACGAGAAATTGGATGCAAAAGTGAAGGAATTTTTTTTAAATTTTGGATGTAATAACAATGTTCCTAAATGTAATTAGGATGATGCACAATGCAATTTTTAGAATTTGAATGAAATGAAATGATGAAAGAAAGCAAAAAATGCAACCTATATGCACTTTTACTAATGCAAATGCAAGAAACCCTAGATGCACTTTCACTAATGCAAGATTCAATGCAAGAATGAATGCAACCTAGATATAAGGAATTTAATGGACTCCAACTTAGAAAGGAATGCTTAAAATTTGGGTTCACCAAAATGATGAAGAGAAAATGGATACATTTTTGGGATATCACACTTTTCTCATTCAACCATTCACAAATGTCCTAAGAGTCTTAATTGGATTGACTAAAAACCTCTCAAGGTGAGCCAATTCTCAATTACAAGGGTCTGAGGAAGGGTTTCTAAAGTTATAAGGGGTTCACCACCAAGCAAATGCTTGGAAAAGATTTTTTTTGAAAACACATTGTGATATGAAAAATGACCTAAAACTAACAATGCAAGCTAAATGAAAGATGCAAATGCTAAAATTATGCAACAGGGAGATAACATGTGTGCACTTGGGAAATCTGGAGATGTCGTGAGGTTTCTAGAAATGTAAAGAGGCTTCCAATTTTGGCAACACAAGGGAAACCAACTGAGAGGGGGGGTGAATTAGTTGTCACATAATTTTAAACTTATTAAACTTATTAAACTTATTAAACTTATTATTAGATCTGATAATTAAGCATGAAAGCATAAACTATCAACACATCAAAAACACACATAACACCAATATTTTTTTATGTGGAAACCTTATTAGGGGAAAAACCACGATGGAGGTTAGTCCACAAGATTATACCTTGTTAAAAGTATAAAGGAATAAATGGGGAATGCACATGCATTCATGCACACTGCCTAGAGCTCATTGCTGAATTGTAACAAGGTTTAATGCCCAAAGGAAGACACACTATCTTACAGAACCATTCAGATTACATCCACAAGAAATTTAATTGAGAAAATAGCATCTACTAATGTCTTATTACAGTTTCAGTTAAAAACATAAACTCTACTGACTCTTCTTCACATTTCTTCACACTTCTTCACACTCTGACTTTGTCTTCAAAAGATTAGAATGTTATTCACACACACCATACATAACATGCCTTCAAATGGGACAAACAATTTCTTATATATATCCACAATAAGAGATTACATCGCTACATGTCGGCTTTAACAAAATAATAAAACATGGGTAAACTGTTAGCCCAAATCACTAAAAAATTATCAATGTGAATCTACCAATGTTGGCCACAACATAGTGAAGACCCAAAACAATGTCCTCGAACAAAAAAAACATTCAAAAATTAATTCCTCAAAGATCCACAACATGCTACAATGACCATGTCCACCATGAACATGAAAAACACGAACACGTAAAAGAAAATCATCAATCGTAAGCACAAATCGTAAGCACAAAAATCAATGCAGATGTGCAACACATATAGAGTATGATCTAGAAACATCCAAAAGCATCATGAATCACTAGAGAAGCATCCAAAACAACTCAAGTTACTAGAATCAGATCATCTTCTTTTAGGAAAACCAATTGAAACAATAGAATAATTGTTAGAACATAGAAACTCATAGCTTGATCAAATATTCATGCGGATCTTTGAAACTTAACATGGATAAACTAGATATACTTAAAAAAAACCATTTAATGTACAACCTTTGATCATCAACATACTATACTAGCCAACATACTGAACTTCACTGCACCACTAACAACCTACAACTTATTTTGTTACAATTTTCTCAATATCCTCGACATATACTGCCTTTAATGTCTGTAAGGCCAATAGTGTTGATATCAATGACAACCACATTTCAACTACATCAAAAAATATCCCCCTTTGGCATTGATGGAAACACATGATGTGAAAAAAACCATCAATGCAACTTTCTCTTAGCACTTTCTCCCCCTTAGATTTTGACTCTTCTCTCTAGATAATTCATATCTTTTCACATGAATCTTCTCCCCCTTTGACATCAATGACAAATATACATACAACAATATGACAAAGATAATGCACATCTTTCTCCATACAAGCTCTGAACCACATTTCTAAACATCTGACTACTCCCCTTGAGTAGCAGCCACCAAAACATCAATCTGGACCAAGACATGACTATGAAATGTACAAAATGATGCAAGTCAATGCATCTTAATTCTAATTAGGAGGGTTAATCACCCCTATTTTTCCTCTAAGATACTCAAAAGTTTCCTTAGGAAATGACTTGGTAAAGATATCTGTAATTTTTTTCTTAGTAGGCACATACTCTAGGCTGACTTCCTTTTCACTCACCTTCTATCTCAAAAAGTGAAACTTGATAGATATATGCTTGGATTTTTAATGTAGCATCAGATTCTTAGAAATTTTAATTACACTTGAATTGTCACAGAATATAGCAATAGGTTCATCATACACAAATTTGATATCTTTCAACATCTACTTCTTCCACAGTACTTGACTACAATTGTTAGCAACAACAATGTATTCTACCTTTGTAGTAGATAAGCAAATGGCATTTTGCTTCTTACTTAACCATGAAATCAACATCTTTCCCAAGAAAAATGCACCACCACTAGTACTCTTTTTGTCTTTCACATCTCCTACCCAATCAACATTAGTAAAAGCACTCAAAGTAAGGTCATCATCTTTAGGATACCATAGGACAAAATCAACTATTCCCTTCAAGTATCTAAAAACACTTTTCACAACTATCACATGATATTCCTTAGGATCATCTTCAAATATTGCAACAATGCATATGACATTCATGATATTAGGTCTAGTTTGATTCAAATAAAGCAATCAACCAATCATTGATTTGTATCTAGTCTAGTTTTCTTTTGGAGAATCATCATCTTGTGTCAACTTACATCTGGTCACCATAAGTGTACCAACTGGATTTGAATCTTCCATACCAAATTTCTTAAGCAATTCTTTCACATACTTGGACTGAGATATAAAGATCCCTTTATCTCGTTGAGTAATTTTCAATCCCAAAAATAATTTCATTTGTCCAATCATAGACATCTCAAACTCACTTTGCATGTCATCAAAAAACTTCATGCACAAACTATCATCTCCTCCAAAGATGATATCATCAACAAATAATTCAATAATCAAATTTTTGTCATGATCAATCTTAAAATACAAATTACTATCAACAATACCTTTATTAAATCCAAGCTTCAAAAAATACTTGTCCAATCTAGCATACCATGCTCTTGGGGATTGCTTAAGTCCATACAATGCTTTCTTAAACCAAAAAACCATATCTTCTTGATCAATCAATTGAAATCCATCTGGTTTCTCAACATACACTTCTTTCAGTTCACCACTTAGAAATGTTGACTTGACATCCACCTTATAAAACTTGAATTTTTTGTAAGCAACATAAGAAAGAAATAGTCTCACAACTTCAATTGTAGCAATAGGGGAAAAAATTTCTTCAAAGCTAATTCCTTCCATCTGAGAATATCCTTTACACACTAGTCTTGCTTTGTTTCTAACAACTTCTCCTTTCTCATTTAGTTTGTTTCTAAATACCCATTTAGTTCCAATTACATTTTTGTCCTTAGGTCTAGGAACAAGAATTCATTTATCATTCTTCTCAATCTGCAGTAGCTATTATTTCATTGCTTCCACCCAATGTTCATCTTTGCATGCTTCATTGACACTATTAGGCTCAGTCTTTGAGATCAAACAATATTCTTCTGCAATCCTTCTCCTAGTTTGAACTCCTTTGTTATTATCACCTATAATCAGGTCTTTTGAATGATTTAGTCTTAGGGTGATCCCATAATAGTGGTTCATAATTTTTGGCCAAACTGGACACTGAAATTATTATTTTTAACTGAATCTTCACATTCAGGAACCTATAGCGGCTAAACTGTGAGGAATTTGAAGATGGTGCAAACTAGAGTCTCATCAAATTTTGTCTGTAGATTCTAAAAATATTTTTTTCAAAATTTTTGGAATCAAATTGCACTTCTTTTTCCATCTCCCGAAAATTGATTTTTTCAGAAAACTACATTTTTAAAAAGTGACGCACACCGTATAAAGCATAACTTTTTTTCCATGAAGGATAAAATTCCAATTCTTTCAAATTTAGATTTTTAACTCTGATATCTAGTGCTTCCACTTGATTAGATATTTTTTATTGAATACTTTTTCCTTGATCAAGTTTCAAAGTCAAACGAATTACAATTTAGACATAGCGCGACCGTATAACACGTAACTTTTTTTGTATATGTCAAAATTTTATTTTATTTTTGTTCAATCAAGGACTTCAATATCTGGTGCACTCATATTTTTCAATTTTTTTTTGATAATCTTCTATTTTTCCATGTGAAGAACAAAGAAATTTATTTTTAATGAAAACCTATGTTTAATAAAACTTAAAAAAATACATAACAAAACCAAAACATATTAAAATTATATTCATTGGATAGCTTGTTCGAGAATACCATAATCATTTAAAATACATTTTAAATGAATTCATTTGATCCCCAAAGCTAAATCAAAAGTGATTTTTTATCAGCATTTTGATAGGTGTAAAGGAGACGCATTTATAGGTATGGTTTAAAACTAGCGAGGTTCTATCCAAGGGGGTTTGATCTAAGGTGATTTGATCAAACACTCTTCAATTGGAATCCTTAAAATGGAAATTTTTAAGGCTTAAATCATTATAATTTCTAAAAATATGTGATTTCAGCTAAAATTCGTTTCTCTCGGGAATTATAAACCACTATTATGATAGCACCTCTTACATACCTTGGATTCTTAGGATGTTCTTGAATTCCAGGCTCTTGTGATCTCACTTCTGCACTTTCACTAGTTCCTTCCTCTTGTTTTTCCTAATTCATCAGAATGATCTGAACTTGATTTGAAGTCTAAACTTTCTTTCCTTTATCTGAGCGATCATTTTGATCATTTGAATCATATCCACAGGTTCTAGATGGTCTAACTATGTCTTCATCAACCTTGACATTAGCACTTTCAACTTCTTTCCTCAATCTCTTATTGTAGCACTGATAGGCCTTGCTTTTAGTGGAATAACCAAGAAAGATTCCTTCATCACTTCTAGCATCAAACTTTCCTATATCTTCATCTCTATTTATAAATCATTTACTCCCAAAGATTTTAAAGTATCTAACAATAGACTTATGACCATACCATAGCTCGTAAGGAGTCTTACCGGTATCACCTTTGACTTCTAGTCAATTGAGAGTGTAAAAATCAGTACTCATAGCTTCTTTCCAATAGATATAAGGAACATTTCCTTCTAGCATCATAGTCCTAGCAGCATCTTGATTTGTCTCATTCTTCCTTTCCACAACTCTATTTTGTTGAGGGGTCTGTGGGGAAGATAATTGTCTCTTTATCCCATTCTCTTCACAAAAAGAATTAAACTCACTAGAAGTGAATTCACCACCTCTGTCTGATCTCAGACATTTAATCTTCTGACCTATCTCTGTCTCAACCATAGCCAAGGTAAAAATCTTGAATTTCTCTAGAGCTTCAAATTTTTCCCTTAAGAAAGTAACCCACATCATTCTAGAATAATCATCAATGAGTAACATGAAATTCCTTTAACCTTGTAAACTTTTGACTCTAGAAGGATCACACAAGTCAGTATGCATAAGCTCCAACACTTCATTTGAATAATGTTGTTTGCTCCGAAATGAAACTCTAGTTTGCTTCCCTAACTGACATTCCTTGCATATAGAATTAGTAGGTTTTATCATCTTAGGAATATCTCTCATAGCCTGAGTAGAACTTATCTTGATAATATTGTCAAATTTTACATGAAACATTCTCCTATGCCACAACCAACTCTCATCAACTTGAGCAATCAAACAACTTTTACTAGCAACATTTAGGTGAAAGAAGTTACCTTTTTTTTTTGTACCTGACACAATCACATTTATGAAACTCCCTAATATTCTACATTTCCCATCCTTGAATTGAAGATTGTATCCCTTTTCAACCATCTATCCAACACTTAAGAGATTATGCTTCAAACCTTCCACATATAGAACATCATTAGTATTATGCTTACCATCAAGAGAAATGGATCCTGTACCATAGATTATACTAGCTTTGTCATCACCAAATCTTACAACACCACCATCATACTTTTCCAAGCTCACAAACTTAATTTTATCACTTTTCATGTGATGAGATCATCTACTATCAATCACCCATTCATCTTTTTCTTCAACTCGAGTAGCTAGGGCTTTCTCCACATTTGTTCAATTAGCAGATTTAGTAGGGGTTGGATCATTTTCCTTGATAGCAATGAATACCTAGTCTTCCTCACTTACATTCGCTTTATCATATTCATCATCTGTCACACCTTCATCAACAACATAGTAACACTTTCTTTGGAATATAGGCTAGTTAGGTCTTAACTTAGGAACTCTTTACAAACACCTTGAGGTAAAATGACCTATCTTATTTCAAGTAAAACATTTAATAGGCAATACCCCTTTATACTTACCTTCTCCTTTGGCTTCCCTCTTGAAAATTAGTGCTTCAAGCTCATCTAATTTTCTCTCTTGTTCTTTAATCTCTCTCATTTCCTCCTCATACTTGAATATTTTTCTAGAAGAACTTTCTCCTAGATCATATATTTGCTTATCTTTTATGGAGATGGTAGCTTTGAATGCAAATTTTGTCTTAGGAAGAGCATAACCAAACTCACTTAACTCAAAAGCAATAAGCTTACCAATCAACATATCTTTGGTTGCATTTGTCACAGTTTGGATCTCCTCAATAATTGTAGCTTTGGATTTGTATGCAGCAAGCAAGGATCTAAGCACTTTAGCAACAATCTTTGATTCTTCCAATGTGCCACCAGCACATATGATACTACACACAAGTTCATTCACTCTCTACATAAAAGAAGTAATATACTCATCATCACCCATTCTCAACATTTCATATATCCCTTTTAGACTTCGCAGCTTAGCAATGTTCACATGAGCATCACCTTCATACAAAGTTTCCAACTTTTTTTAGATCTCATAAGCAATCTTCAAATTCATCACATTTGTCATCTTGGAATTCTAGGTCAAAGCACTTAACAATGCTTCCTTATCCCTGATATTTTACTCGACATCCTTAATCTCAGTAGTAGTAGTAGGACCATTCTATGGAATGATATACCTATTCCTTGTAATGTTCTAGAAAGGCTTACCAATGCATCTCAGATGACACTCCATTCGAGTCTTCCACAGAGAATAATGTGTTCCATCAAATCTTGGACTATCCTTCTTGTATGTCGCCACCTCGGATAACCTCAAGCTATTAAACTTCTTCCAAGGAACCTGCTCTGATACCAATTGTTGGAAACACAAGGGCAAACAACTGAGAGGGGGGGTGAATTAGTTGTCACAAATTTTTAAACATATTAAACTTATTCAACTTATTCTCAAATCTGATAAGTAATCATAAAAGCATAAACCATCCACACATTAGAAACACACATAACACCAAAATTTTTTACTTGGAAATCCTATTAGGAGAAAAACCATGGTGGAGGTTAGTCCACAAGATTATACCCTATTAAAAGTATAAAGGAATAAATGGGGAATGCACATGCATTCAAGCACACTGCCTAGAGCTCACTACTCAATTACAAGGATTAATACCTAAAGGAAGACACATTGTCTTACAAAAAAATTTAGATTACATCAATAAGAATTTGAACTAAGAAAATAGCATTTGTTAATGCTTGATTATAGTTTTGGTTAAGCACATAAACTTTGCTCACTCTTCTTCACACTTCTTCACACTTCTTCACACTCTTCCTCTATCTGAACAAAATATTAGAATGCTATTCACACACACCATACACACCATGGCTTCAAATGGTACAAACAATCACCTATATATATCCACAACAAGAGATTACATCACTACATGTCGGCTTTAACAAAATAATAAAACATGTATAAATTGTCTTCCCAAATCAATAAACAATTATCAATGTGAATCAACCAATGTTGGCCACAACATAGTGAAGAAACAAAAAAAATCCTTGACACAAAACGGTTTCAAAAATTATTCCTCGAAGAACCACAACATGGTACAATCACCCTATCGATCATGAACATGAAAAACATGAACACACAAAAGAAAATCATCAATCATGAGCACAATGATCAATGAAGATGTGGAAAATAGATAGAGCACAATATAGAAACATCCACAAGTGTCATGAATCACCAAAGAAGCATCCACAACAACTCAAGTTACTATAATCACATCCTCTTCTTTCAAGAACACCAATTGAAGCGACAAAATAACAGTCAGAACACAAAAACTCATAACTCAATCAATTATTCATGTGGATCTCTAAAAATTAAAGTGGATAAACCAGATATACTCAACAATGAACCCTTTAATCCACAACCTTTTATCATCAACATACTATGCTAACCAACATACAAAACTTCACTACACCACTAACAACTTGCAACTTATTTTATTACAATTTTCTCAATATCCTTGACATATACAACCTTTAATGTCTTTAAGGACAATAGTGTTGACATTAATGACAACCATATATTAGCTACATACAACAACCAAAATATGTTGTGGAGGACTAAGATGCCCAAGATGGAGTATTAGTCCCACTATTTTTTTTGGGGCAAATGCAAAGTCTTCGGATCTCGAAAGTAGATCTCTAAAATTCTCTAAAAATTGAACTTGGGAGGACTAAGATGCCCAAGATGGTGTATTAGTCCCATTCTAAATTTATACAAACTCTAAATAGGATCCTGAGCTCAAGGGTTTGCACAAGCTTCCCTTGTAGTCTGAGGTCCTGAAACTTTCGAATAAGGCCTATAAGTGAGTTTTCATGAACATGACAACTTTGTAATGCAACTTTGTAACTTTTGTAACTTTCCACTCCAAGTGATCATCAAGTCCACAACCTAGATCTGAAATCACAAATGTGCAAGATGGGAAAAACTTGTTGCTTGTTAGTGAATAGGGTTTTGCCTTGGTCAAACCCCTTATTGGTAATTAAACCTTGAAATGAAATAGAAATAGTGAAAGAAATGGTGAATGAACAACATGCAATGCTATAACTCACCAAACAATTATGAAGTCTGCAAACTTATGTGTAATGGATGCAATGGATATGGATCTTGAATGCATGATAGATAATTCTCAAATTTCTTGCTTGAATTAAAACCCTACATCACAAATGTTAACACAAGAACACACATGATGCAAGAAAACATTTTGACATGATGCTTGAATATGAAAATGGCTTCAAATTCCTGATGAATTTTCTCTTGAATGCTCTTGTGAACTCAATTATGCTATGATCAAATATCTCACAAAAGACTTGGGTTGAAATGAATCAAGGAACCTTTATTTATACTTATCTATGCTTAATATCTTGAAATTATATCACACCAAGCCGACATATGAATTCATTGAATAAAAGGCTAAATCCCACACGAATTTGAAATTAAATCTTTAAAATAACTCAAGGAGGACTAAGACACCCTAGGTGGTGTCTTAGTCCCAAGTCCTAAAAAGTTGAGGCACATACACTAAAAAGGGGCCCAATCCAAAGATTCCAAAATCAAGGTACCGAGTGCCTTGGGGGACTAAGATGCCCTAGGTGGAATTTTAGTCTCGACCCAAAGATCAGGGACACACCGATGGAGTCATTAAATTAACATTTATGCATTGGAGAATGTTGGGATTAACTAGAAAAATATGTCATTCATAGGGCTTGTGGACATAAAATAGAACCAATTAAAGAGAAGCATAAATAAAGCAAGGTGTGCCCAAACAAGTGTGAAAATGCAAGGGTATGCATTTTACTATGCTACATTTGTTACAAACTTATATGTGAAATGAGAATACTTTCATAAAATGTCATATCAAGTCTAAAAACCCCATCAGATTTATCCTCTAAGTAAAATTACCACTTAAGACCCCCTTTTTGTCCTCCATTTTCATGCACTTACCTTGTTATTTGTAATAATTTTCCAAAATTATAATTCTCATAAGTTTAAACTACAATGTTGTCCAAAATATTAATTATATATTACTCATTTTATACATATACAATACTAAAATATATAGCTAAGTTTTACAATTCATAAAATTTAAGAATATTTCTTCATGTATTTATAATGTTTAATAGTCATGATATACTTCATTTTATGTCATAGAGACTATGGGTATGTGTAGGATCATGATGGGCCAAAAAGTGGCAATATGATGGGTATGTGGCTGACGAGTTTTTTTTAGTATCCAAAATTGATGAAACGAAAAGGGTTTTTAAAAGAGATTCTCAACTTTCCGCCAATGTAAATTATGCTTTACTTTGAATTTGATAAGTAATTATTATTCATTTTCTATTCAAATTATGATTAAAGTCCTGATTGATAGACTAATTGAAAAATATTTATAACTTTCAAATGGTATCACATTTTTTGAATCCAAAACATGTTTCACATTCTATGCTTCACATACTATAAGATTAAAAAAAGAAAATTTGAATTTCATGAAGTTTTGACCAAGTTAAGGTGGTCAGACATACAAGTTTTTTATATTTTTTAAAAGTTGAAATAAAAAATTCATAATTAATTATTTACTTTGAAAAAATGATAAAAAAAAAATGCATCACATCAAGACATGAGTCCTCTACTTATATCTAAAATACTATAAAAAATATTATCATTTTAATGTGGTTAGGGTGGTCAGACAGACACCTTATTTTTTCTATGAAATTTATGTACTACTACATTGAAATTTCAAATTTTCACCAAATAGATTTTCTTTCTTAAACAAACCTAGTAGTTTAGAAACCACATTTAATTTTCTACAGATTCTATTCTTACATATTTTTGAAATAATATAGATAACTTATTCAAATTTTTATGTCAAGTTTCTTAACTCTGTTTTTTTTTATTTTTTTACCACTTAAGGGCCTATTTTTTCCATGATGATCCTGCACATACTCTTATGCATATTCTAGAACTATCACATAAACAAACTATATAAGAATATATTATTATTGATCTCAATTTGAATCCTCTAAACTATGAACATTTCCACACAACCAAAGTGCAAATATTATAAGCAATTCAAGGAACCATTAATTGTAAAATTTCATCCCAAAAAATATATATAATGTTTGTGCATATTTTTTAAAATATATGATAGGTATATAGGTATGTATATTGATGTATAATTTAATATTTAAGTCTAAAAATAACTACATAAAATTATTTTTAGAGGTCTAAATATTATTATATATCAATATACATACATATATATACCTTTTGTGTGTGTGTGTATGTGTATTTTGTTCCAAAAATAATGAAAAACTAGTTTTCTCAACCTTCCCCTATAGGCTAGGATTCTCACAATGCTAATTTTGCAATGTTTAATAATTGATATTACTACATCACACAAGATCAAGCATAAACCATGTACTCGAACTATTTATCAATAAAATACTTTAAGAAGATACAAATTTACTAATAATGTTATTGTTACAACCCTTATTGTTATACAATCATAAGACATAAAAAGTAATTGATAAAATGCCTCAAAAATGTGTGTGCTTGCAAAATGAAATGGGTGGTGTATTTGCATAAAATGAGTCTATTGAGATATTTTTAAAACCCCTTAAAAAAATAATTAATAGGTGAAAATACCTAATCCTCTATCTTTAGTTGTGTCCTCCCAGACTAAGGTAATTGGGAGTTTAGAATAGAGTAAGGATGTCATAAAATGTGTTTATTTAGAGTCATAATGAATAATTAACTTTTGTAGACAATTTAACAACATACATGATCGTCTAGCAGAGACCTTTCAAGACTAAAAGAAATGTAAATGATAGATGTAAAGTCATTACAAATGAAAAATTTGGAAATACAATAGGGGCATCCATTAAGTATATAAAGAGTCAAGTTTTAACTAAACCTTAAAATTGGAAAAAATATGTATGAATTCATACTTGCAAATGTTGAAGCATAAACAAGGCACAAATATTGTTTAATAAAATAATTATAGATATTATATTCATAATATATACATAAAAATTGTCCATATA
Source organism: Sequoia sempervirens (assembly GCA_007258455.2). NCBI lineage: Eukaryota > Viridiplantae > Streptophyta > Pinopsida > Cupressales > Cupressaceae > Sequoia > Sequoia sempervirens. The sequence goes on along the minus strand of VDFB02281492.1, from coordinate 25,382,957 downwards.
GGAATTTAATGTGTTTTCCAATGGGAGACTTGAATAGAGTATGGTCATTACACAATAACCACAAGTAACATATGTTTTAAAATAATTGAAACAACCATACCGAGGGTCTTACAAATATTTCCCACTAGAATGAAAATAGAAACTAGTAAACAAATTGTTATAGCCATAGTGGCTTTAGAATATAAGGAGAGAAAGCCAAAACAATACTAATTATGACTGAAATAAGGAGCCCAACATAGAAAAATATGGGTTAACATCCTTCAAAATGATAATATAGTTGTAATATTAAATAATTAGAGAAAAGATAAATAAATACCAAAAATGGAATCTATAATAAAGGCTTGATTGCTACTATCATAAGAGTTGAATGCTAAAACATTCATACTATAAATAAAAGTGTATGCAAACAAAATTACCTATAAGAAGATGTTTGCAATAACTATGTTTTATCCTCTTTTCTCTTCCAATTCTTCACTAATTTTCTTATGCTACTCATGAATTATTTCCCCTAAAAATATTCCCATATTTTGATAAATTAAACTATAAAATCCCTTCTATACTAGGTTCTCATTATGCCCAAAAATATCTCTATACATGCCAAATATCTCCCTGTTCACAACTATTTCTCCAATCCTCCATTATAGTGGAAAAATTTCCTCCATTCACAACTGCATGAGTTGAAACAATCCTAAAAAATAGGATTCTCTTTAATTCCATTTCCCTCCTTTTCTATTTTTCCTATTTCTCCAATCCTGCATCATAGTGAAAAAATTGCCTCCATTCACAACTGCATGAGTTGAAACAATCCTAAAATATAGGATTCTTTTTAATTTCATTTCCCTCCTTTTCTATTTTTCCTTTTTATTTGAAAACCTTCTCAATTAATTCATATTTTTAAATCATTTACTAAATAAAATGCTAAGTAACTATTTTTTAATTAAAAAATTATAAGAATTATTTTATTTAATTAATAAATTAAATACCCACACACATACTCAAATAAAAATAATAAATGTAACATTTAGCTATGACCATGAGAAGTAAGCATTCAAATGCAATTAACCATAAGCTAGACATTTATATTTGTGACTAGATGCCAAATAAACACTTGCATTATGATACCCAATTGAAAGCATAATAATGTATCGAAACATAGATATGACCTACAAAATAGTACATGTGTGTGAATTCTCAATTGACATGGTACAAGAGCCACTTAACCACAATAAATCACTCTCTCCTAGAGATGATACTCTCCTTCAAATGAGAGGGGGAAACTATTTTGCATCCACCTCATTATCACCAAAATAGTAATCAATCTAAAATTTTAATCAAGAATTATAATAATTAATTATTAGTAATCAATATAATAACATTTGATTAATAATTGGTTGAGTATGAGAGGGCTTCTGGTTAGATGGTTAATCGACAGAAAAGCTCTATCTTATTCTTCATCACCCCTGAACCTAGACAAAATAAGATTGCTAGAATTCTTGGATGTAGAGTGGAGACCTTACCTTCTATTTATCTTGGCTTTCCTTTGTGCCTTAAGCCTAATTCCTTTTGGAGTTCATTGGTGGATAGGTTCAACAAAAAGCTCACTAGATGGAAAGGAGCTCTCCTCAGTCAAGCAAGTAAAATCTAGCTCCTCAAAGCCACTCTTTAGAAGCTTCCGATATATGCTTTAAGTCTTTTTAATATCCCTACCAAATATGTGGATGCAATTGAAAAAACCAAAAATGGTTTCTTTGGTCGAGTGTTGAAGAAAGAAAAAGAATGCCTCTCATTGGTTCGGACTCTGTTTGTAGACCTAAAAGACTAGGAGGTTTGGGTCTAAGAAAGATTAGAATGATGAATAGGATGCTCCTTGCTAATAAAATTTGGAGAGCTTTCTCGTCTAATGGAGAATGGAAAAATATTTTAAAGAGAAAATATATGGCCAATATTTGATCTCTTAAGGACCCGCTGGATTCTCAAAATTTTCCCTGTGGATCAGCTTGCTAGAATGATATGATTAGAGGGAGAAAGATCATGGATTTAGGAGTTAGGTAGAGCATAAGAAGTGGGAATCAAGATAGGTTCTGGGAAGATAGATGGGTATTGAAGGTGCCCTTAATTTCCAATGAAAGGTTCAAGAGGTGGGTTGATACTTGCAAAGCGACTTTTGGAACTTATGTCAAGGATTATTGGAGAAATGGGGGTTGGGTGAATCTATGCCAGATTAGCTCGAATCTTGGTCTGCTTCAATCCTCTTTGATGGATGTTAGGATAAGGTCAAGTTAGCAAGATGATCTCTTAGTTTGGATTTCTAGCCCATCGGGAAGCTACTCTGTTTCTTTGTTGTCCCTTTCTTAGGCTCCCTCTCCCTTTTGGGCTAGAGCTTGGATAAAACATCTGACTCCCAAAGTTAACATATTTTTTTGGATCCTTCTTCAAAATAAAGTGCTCATGGTTGACAATATTTGCTTGTGTGGTTTTCAGATTCCTAACTGATGCTACCTGTGTAAAGAAGAGGTGGAAACTGCTAACCACTTATTTCTTCATTGTTCGTATGTGGCTACTATATGGAGTAGATTTCTAGCTCTTTGGAATTCTTTGTGGGTTTTTCCAAATTCCATCAAAGACTTTGTTATCTAGTGGAATGCTCCTTTGAATCCTTCCATTTGAAGATTGTGGGATTTTACTTTCCCTTATATAACTTGGGGTGTGTGGAAGGAACGAAATAATAGAATCTTTAGGAATAATGAAACCCCAGAGAACATTGTGTATAAGAAGACTTTTAGATTAATTGTGGAAAAATTTAGTATCATCCCTCATCAAGAGAATAAGATGGAGGTAGTGGTATGTTCTTCCTACAACCTAAAGATGGCTAAGGATTGGAACATTAAAAGTGATGTGTCAAAGGCCTCAAAACTAGCTAAAAAGGACTATGAAGGATTGTGTTGGAGTCTTCCTCCTAGAGGCTGGGTAAAAGATAATTTTGATGGGGCAGCAAAGTGTAACCCAGGATTGGCTAGAAGTGGTGGAGTGATAAGGGACTATAATGGTAAGTTTGTAGTGGCAATGGCCATCTCCTTAGGTACTTAGTTAAACCATGTGGCCGAAGCTATTGGGGCTTTGCAGGTTATTGACCTTGCTACTAGAATGAATGTTAAAAATATTTGGTTAGAGGGTGATTCTAAAAATATTATTGATTTCATCCCTAGAAAATCCCCTCCCTAATTAACCATTAAATGTTGGATAGAAGATGCTAAGGATCTTTTATCTAAATTTGATAAAGTTAGAGTAACCCATGCCTTTAGGGAAGCAAATAATGTTGCAAAATTTTTTGCTAATGAGGGGACTAAACAAAAAGGGTATAATACATGGTAGAATCTCAATGAGTTGGGAGCTGACGTAAGGGCCTTAACTGATTATGATATCATTCATGGGAAATTTTCCACTTTGTTCGATGATGGAGAATAAAGTTAGGTATAGAGTCATCATTAGATTTGATGGGGCCGCCATTATTAACTCTACTGGTTGTAAGAGTTGGCACACTTTGTGGGTGCTTTGGTTTGGCTGTTGTAGTTTGATTCAGGGTATTAGCTCAGCTAGCAACACACGAAAGGTGAATGTGATAATGGGGGGAAGTAGAAAAAGAGTGGAGATGACCAGTTGTGAAATGCATAAACAAAGTCCAAAGGTGTGGAGGTGTATTGAGCATGGTGGGCTTCTTCCATTCATCGAAAAGCTTCATGGTCCTATTAAGGCTGATCAAAATTTCTAGTAGCTACTTTGTGGTTGAGACTATTAAGGCCATATGGAGGAAGGTGCTCAGAATTATAATGGAATAGATCATGTTAGATAATAGATTTACCAGAGTCTACGGTTACCATTTTTCTCTTCTCAATCATTTTTTTCATAAGGTAAGGGTTTCCTTCCCTCACTATTTGTATTGCTCCTTGAGTAATAGCATGGAAGTTCATATTAAAAATCCTAGGAAATATCTGGTCTTGCATACTAGCCCCATTTGGCTAATTTATAAGCATTTTAAAAACATGTTGGTTTTGTCTAACCCTGTCATGGTTTTGGCCTCTAAAGATTATGATACTGACTATAGTATGTCTGAAGAAAAACATTTCTTGGAAATTGAATGGAAAGAGGATGTCCCTTCCTCCCCCAATAAAGCGGGTAAGAAAACCCTTCTGAGAAAGCCCTTGATGAAAAATTCTGTGAAAATCCCCATTGACTCTACTCAGAAAGAGAAAATAGGGAAGAAGGACCCCCTATTAACAAACTAGTCTCTTATTTTGAGGATTCCCCAAGGGATAAAATTGACACGTCTAAAGCTAGTGAGGATTCTTATACCTCTTACCCTACAACTGATAGAGATAGCAGACCCAGATTCCCCTACAATCTTAACCCTGAAGACCACTTCTTTAAAGTTGAACAAGAGTTTCCTAATGATATTTTAGCTATTGCTAGAAATGGGGCTATTAATTACTTCAGGATTATAAAGTGGGTCTTTCATGAGATAAAGGACCCCAGCTTAAAAAATAGATCTCTCACTAGTAAGTTGAAAGAATTGAAAGCTAAAGAAGCTACCCAAAATACTATTGAGGTTGTGTGTATGGAGGAAAACATGAGGTTGATGGTCGAGCGCCTCCAATGAAATATTGAGCTCACAGAAAAGATGAAGAAGGATAATGAGGTTAAGGTTAAGGTCCTAGAGGGAGAAATTAGCAAAATTAGGGACACTATAAAAACTATCATGAAGCATAACCACAAAATTGCTAAACATAACATCACTATCATGAGCACTATGGCTGAGAAAAAGGAAAATTTCCAACAGGGATCTTTGGTTGTGGATTTGGACGTTGATAGGGAGAAAATAAAGATTGAGGATGTTGGAATCTCGAAGAGGATGAGAGCTCACCTGAAGATAAAGGATGATTCTATTCCCTAGGAGATTCAAGCTCTGAAAAATGGCACCCAAGATATTTGCAACCTTGAAGCTGAGGTTGCTGATACTTTAAAGTCCTTAGGTTAGTTTTGGGTTTTTTTTGTGTTTGTTTCTTTGCTAGCCTATGTTGGAATTGGGCTGGTGGTTGTGGTCTATCTTGGTTTTAATTGCTATGCAATCTTCCTATTTTTTGGGTTTTGTAATGCTTTATCTTCCTTAAGCTTGTAAACTTTGTGGTTTCAGGTCCCTGTAAAACCCATTTTTTCCTTTATCAAAAAAATTTGATTAATAAAATAATTAACTCATCATGTTATTAGTAATTACATTATCAATGATCTCATGAATCAAACATTGCAATCAAATTAACACAAATCATATTTAGAAAGTACTAAAATTATGAAAAGTATAAGAGCACTTAACTTAAACTTCATTGATTTATACTATATAGTGTAGAAAAATGTATCTTGTTAGAATTGACTATGGCTACCAAGACCTTGAGACCAAATGGAAAGCACAAAAAGAGAGAATATGAATGGGTATGTACAGGGTCATGATGGGCCAAAAAGTGGCGATATGATGGCTGTGTGTAGGGTATGTGGTTGATGACTTTCTTTTTACCCAAAATTGATGAAACAAAAAAGGTTTTTAAATGAGATTCTCAGTTTTCCACCAATATAAATTATGTTTTACCTTGAATTTATTAAATAATTATTATTCATTTTCTATTTGAATTACGACTAAATTCCTAATTGATAGGCTAATTGAAAAAAATCTATAGCTTTCAAATGGTATCACATTTTTGAATCCAAAACATGTGTCACATTCTATGCTTCACATACTATAGGATTAAAAAAAAATGAATTTCATCAAGTTTTGACCAAGTTAAGGTGGTTAGACATACAATTTTTTATATTTCTTAAAAGTTGTAGTAAAAAATTCATAATTAATTATTTACTTGGAAAAAAATTATAAGAAAATATGCATCACATTGGGACACGAGTCCTCTACTTATATCTAAAATATTATAAAAAATATTATCATTTTATTGTGGTTAGGGTGGTCAGATAGACACCTACTTATATTTTCCCTGAAATTTAAGTACTACTACATTGAAATTTCAAATTTTCACCAAAGAGATTTAAAAAAAAAAGTAAACCTCATAGTTTAGAAATTAAATTCAATTTTCTACAAATTCTATTCTTTCATATTTTTGAAATAATATAGATAGCTTATTCAAATGTTTATGTCAAGTTGCCTAACTTTGATTTTTCTAAATTTTTTACCACTTAAGGGCCTATTTTTTCCATGATGATCCTACACATACCCAAATGTGACAAGAGTAAACTATATTCTTATCAATATGATTCAATGATATATATTTTTTTTGATATAATGAGAGACCCCTTGGTTATATAGCCAAGGTGAGATACAAGATGCCATAAGATTATGACAAGTGTCTTAATCAAATGACATGAGACAACTCATCACACTTACCTAGGTTCACATGTGTTACAATTCAAAAGATAAGATAAAAAATAATGACAACTAATACATTCTAGAAAGATTCCTTCCTAGGACCTAAGTAAACTTAACATATGTAAATAAGTACCCTAGTAATGAATTAACTAGGTACAAAACTTTATTTACACCAAAACCCCCCCTAAGTGCAACTTAGGGATTATTAGATTATTATCCAAATGACACAAATATGGGTCCTGGCTACTAGGCCATGTTAGGTACCCATGTACATATGCAATGCAATCTCTCACAAACGGAGAAAAGGAGAAAGCCTAGTGGGACAAAACTCCTCCCCAAAAGAGAGATAAGAGATAAAAGAAATGCTCTTAATGATGCATGAGAAGGTAAAAACCCCATGTGAGAAAAAATACCCCCTAGAAGAGAGAAGTAGAAGAGAGAGAAGGAAGCCCCCCTCAATGTTGAGTCTCCTACAATGATTGTAGAAGCTCGACATTGAATGAAAATGATCCAAACATGTCAAACAACTTTCCTCCCCTTAGGAAGAAATAAAACCATGGATGTATGAAAGATGTTAGGAATATGGATGATGGATGATGATGTCTTTGAAGCATGATCAAGTGTCTCCATGTTGATGTTGAAAGCTATCACACTCCAAATAGGTGTTCTAGGCCACACTCCTGAAGAGGGAAATCTGGAATCTAGTAGAGATGAATGTAGAACATGATCCAAAGACAAATATATCCCCTCTAAAGATAGAAGACTCCTCCAAATGTTGTCCAAAAGCATCCACACTCATGCCAAACTATAAAGAATGATCATGTAGAGAATGAACAAGAGGGTCAAGATGTTCCCTCACAACAACTGAAGAAGGATCTTCTCTATCAAAGACAAGATGAATTTCATCAATGATGTCCCCCAAATGTGCAAGATGAGACTCCACAAACAAGTTTGAAATACTTGTCAGGAAGTCATCACAAGTAGCCATCTCTGGAAGACTATGTATAGCCTATTGCATTGAATCACAAGGAACCAAAACTGTGGAATCACAAGTATCATAAACTATAATAGTAGATGGAAGAGACAGAATGCATGACTCAAGAACTGGATATGATGTGAGAACTCCCAAGTTCAAGTAGCCAAAAGTATCCTCGAATCCTAGTTCATATCAATAGTCGAAGGAACAAAGTCTTCATCAGAAGTAAAATTTGCAAAGGTATACAACTAAGATGAATGATCAACCACCCCAGTAGAAATTATCTCTCTACTCTCCAAGTTTCGAATGATGACTAAACTAGGTTTGAACTGCACAGTCCTCCCATCTCCACCATGTGTAATATGATTTATGGAAATAAGATGTTTTGTCAAATGAGGAACACACAAGACATCTTGAATAGTGTTGTCCCCAAAAATAATATATCCCTTCCCAATTAGACTCATGTACGTATTGTTTCCCATCAATATAGGAGACATAATACAAGGCTAAAATGAAGAGAATATAGACTGAAAAGATGCCATATGATGAGAAGCTCCTAAATCTAGAAGCCATCTCCCTGATCTTGGACTTGAAAGAGCACACAGAGTTTTTCCTTTATATCTTGATGTAGATGCTTGACCTTTGTCCTTTTCTGACTATTTTGAAGTAGAGGGAGAAGAAAATTCAAACATTCTAGAAGGAAAATCAATGTGATTCCTTTCAAGAATATTTTTCAGCTCATTAATATCCTTCTTATAACAATAGTGTTCTTCATGTCCATCCTTCTTGCAATATGCACAAAAAGGCCTCTCCTTCTTAGATGATTCTCCTTTTGAGGATTATGATTCTTTATGTGGCTTTTTCTTTTTCTTGTTTTGCTTCTTATCAAGATTCCCTGATTCTTTTTGTACCTTAGACTCACTTGCCACCAATGCTTGTGACTTGGAAGACTTGATTACACCCATGTTCATTAACTTAGCTTCCTCTTGGATTAGGAGATTTGCAAATTCATCAAACTTAGGATCAACATATGATGCTCTCATAGAAAGTCGATGGGTATGAAATCTAGAAACAAATACTGAATACTTAGGACCAAGCTTGGATAACACATTCAGAATCAACTATAAATCTTGTTTTTTAATTTTGCATTCCTTCAACTGTGTTCTTAGTTGCTTGATTTTGGAGATATAGTCTTGGATGTGGTCAAAAATTTTAGGATCAAGATTCATCAAATCATTATCAATTTGATATCCCCTAATCTTATCTATTTTACCATACAATTTTTCAAAAGTCTTCCAAGCCTCCTTAGGTGCTTTGCATGATTCAATACAAAATTGTAAATCAAATGAAACTGATGAACATATGCATCCAAGTGTTTTCTCGTGATCAATCTCCCATTTTTCCAATTCTTTAGCATTAGTAGGTTGTTGAGTGGTTTCCTTTAGATGACCTATTAGGTCTTTCATCATGAGATAGTGCCATACTAATTTTTTCCATGTAGCATAATTATGTGGAGTAAGGAGTTAAATTTGAGATTTCCCCATTGCAAGAACACAAACCAAGAAAAATAATGCAATCAAGCACTGTAAGATTACCCCCCCAAATCACTCAATCATGAAACCCCCCAAGAAATGTCTAGTTTGGCACTTTATACTTAGTGCGTTTATAGTTGCTACTTGCCAAAAAAATGAAGTGGACTTTGATCTTGGCACATACAAATTCCAAATTTCACTACAAAATAAAGTGTAATTTTTGGTATAAAATAGGATCAATATGATCATACCACTGAAAATTACATGAAAAATTATGTACTTTAAAAAAAAACTATGCACAAAAATGTTATCATAGGGGCAAGATATGAGCTCTAGAAGTTCCCAAAATGAGGATGAAGCAACAACACCTATGCGAATCTACAAATTCTAGAAAACCCAGGCACCAAAACCAAAAACTGATTGCACCATTGTGTAGAGCATGAAAAATTAGCCCAGATAATAAAAAAAAATTGTTCTAGAAAACGAGTTAAAATGAATGAGATCTCTACGTGTGAAAATCTCCTTCCAAAATGAAAATGCAAATGAGAGGGGGTGAAAACTTCTTTTAGGTTGCTGATGTCATTGATGATGTAGTGATGAAATCTACAAAATACCCAATTAAAATTGATAGTCCCATGCCCATCACAAAAGAATTGGCTCCCTTAGTTCAAAATATTCTCTAGATGCCGACCAAGGGAGGAATCTATCATGTAGAAAAATATTCCTATTAAATGGCCACTAGTTTTTATTTAATTTACCAACCGATTTTTCTAAGACTGCCCTATTTGTATATAGCCCCTAGATTAATGAATTCATTGGGCGAATGTTTTAACTTTTTTTTTCACCAGGTGTAGGTGGTGGGCCCATGGGGAGTGTGAGTGATAGGCTCCATATGGCATCACAGGTACCAGTGGATACTGTGAGTATTATGGGTACCTACAATAATTTTAATCCACAAAAAACTGAGACCTTTTTCCCTTTTTGATACAATGAATTTTTTTCATAGAATATCAATTGAAATATAATTTTTATATAAAAAAAATTCAATTGATATATATATATTTGAAAAATTGTACCATCTAATTATGATGACCTAGGGTTCGTACGACTCTTTGGGATTTTTTTTTGCCTCATGCGACAACTGTTCTAATTTGGATGAATTGACAGTCGATCTTAGGGTTTTTGGCCCTTTTGTATGTGATGGTAGGGTCAGATTTGACCCAAAATGCTTCAAAAATGTAGCTAAACTTTGGATCTGGCAACCACTCTTCAACTTCAAACCCTCATAGATTTGGCCTTGTATGTCCAATTTGGATGAAAAAAAGGAAAAATCAACTTTCTTGAACCTTTTGGACATAATGGTGAGCTTAGATTTGCACCAACAAGCTCTGATATGAACCTACAATAAAGAGCCAAAAATGGAACACCCCCAAATTTGGTATCTCTCTTTAGAAAAGACTCTCCAATTGCATCGAAACTGCTCTGATACCATGTTAGAATTGGCTATGGCTTCCAAGACCTTGAGAACATATGGAAAGCACAAAAAGAGAGAATTTGAATGTGACAAGAATAAATTGTTTCTTATCAATAAGATTGTGTTTTTGATACAATGAGAGACCCCTTGGTTATTTAGCCAAGGTGAGATAAAAGATATAATAGGATTATGACAAGTGTCTTAATCATATGACATGAGAAAACTCATCACATTTACCTAGGTTCACATGTGTTACAAGTCAAAAGATAAGATAGCAACTAATGACAACTAACACATTCTAGAAAGATTCCTTCGTATGACCTAAGTAAACTTGATATGTGTAAATAAGTCCCCTAGTAATGAATTAACTAGGTACAAGAATTTATTTACACCAACATATTCCTTTACATTTTCACACTTGTTTAGTCCCTCCCTGCTAAAATTGGGCTTCTTTATGCCTTATTTGGTCATATTTTGAATCCACAAGGCTTAGTTAATGCATCTTCCAAGGATAATCACAACACATATCAAATAAACAATCATAATTTAATGATTTTGGTTTGTATGACCCAAATTTAGTGATCTGGGACTCATACGCCACCTTGGGCATATGGGTACCACCTATGTTTTGGGGCCTAAGCCTAAATTTAGCATAAAACTAATAATTTCTTGAAATTTGTGTCTCAAGGTTAGCCTACTGGGACTCATATGCCACAACTGGTGTATGAGTCCTGCTTAGCTTGAACCTAATTTTAAATTCAAATTCTTGGCATGACTTTATTCTCCTAGATTTGATGTTGGCTTGTAGTGTTGTAATTTCAAAAAATTTGGCATAAAATAGTATAAATACAAGGTTATTTCACATATTTTCTCCTAGCAAATTGATGAGAGCATTCCTATAGCAATTTTATTACAAGAGAATTCAAGAGTTGATTATCAAGCATTTTGGAGCTATATTCAAGAGTCAAGCATTATATCAAAGTGGTGTAGGAGCACCCTATTTAATGAATGCCTTCAAAAGGAAAAAAATTCATTTCAATTGTAAAGCAATAAAAAAAGCATGTAAATCTATGTAACAAGGTCATACATAATGTATTTGTGGTCACAAATAGGTCACTAGGTGGGAAAGAGATAGAAAAAAACAAAAATTTAAAAAAATACTAAAGTTGCCAATTTGTAAAATGCAAAAACTCAGGAAGTTCAAGAGTCTTTGAGGGAAAAATGAAGATATGGGTTGAAGAAGGAAGTTGTAAAGTCGGTTAATTACTTGGAAACATCTATATAAGCAATGTGGGGGTGAGCAAGGAAAGTGTTGGAACTCTCAAATTTCTACAAATTTGAAGTGCCCATTTTGAAAATTTTGCCTCTACACTTTCAAGAGTGCACCTGATGAAATCTACCTCAATGACCTAATTTGGAGGGTCATATTTTCTAGCCCATTGATTTTGGTGTAAAACCCATTTGTACACCCACTCATGTGTTCTATGTGAGTATGAATGTCAATTTTCAGCTTCCCATGTTGAGTTTTGTCAAGGTTTTGAAAAGCAAAGCTAGAGGGTTTTGTCACTATTTTGTTGTTTGTAAATGTTCAGTTCTACAAAGTAGCTTCCTGTTTGAGCTTGCATTTTGCAACCAGATGATTGTTAAGTGAAAATAGTTTTTTTTCTTAGTTCTCCATACCAAGATGAGCTCACATGTCAGTTTTTTAGAGCTTTACGAGTTGATTTTCTATTTTTAGCAGATCAAAACCAGATGGAATTTCTTTTGTTTTGCACCTACATTTCCAGAAACCTTTTAGAGAGGTCAACTGTGGATGTCAATATATTTTGACAGGAGTTGTTTCAAGCCAAGCCATCTTGTACGTGTTTTCACTACACCAAAATGAACTACTATGTCCAGTGCCAACTCGCTAGGAGTTGATCTGATATTTTTTCAATGAGGTGGTTTTCTGAGTTTTAATTGGTTCAAAATAACTAATTGTTGCAGAAAGTTCAACTAAACAACTTTGAAGTGAATTTCTTTTACCTCATGACTCCTTTTTCTGAGCCATTTATTGCATTCAATTCTTGGGTCAGATGTCTGCATGGTTACAAAGTTTGCTAGTTTTTCTCATTTTGCAAACATGTCGAAAAGCAAGTTCTAACGAAAACCCATTTTGTGTTTTCATTTCAAAAGCACTCAGAAGCTGTCTCAAATCGGTTCATAGTAAAAGTTGTTTAAAAATGATTTTTTTTTAGCCAGGCCCACATCAGCCCTGACATGTTTCACATAATCACAAGGTTGTGAACATTGAAATGCAGTCTGTTGAAGGATACTCTGATTATAAAAGGAATGAAGTTCGAAGCCATGTCCCAACAGTAGATTTTCATATGTCATCATCACAAGTCCTCCCACAACTAGTTGAAGGTTGTTTTTTACTTGATTTCCCATGGGATAAATTTATTACACCATTCAAATCTTGCAGTTACATGATATAAAAAAGGGGGAAAATCATTTTAGTGAAACTTGCTTCTTGCTAAATTTTGATGACTATGTGGAAGCATGGAAATATGGCAAGAATTTTGATCAGTGCCTAACAATAGTATCATCTTATGAATGAATATTCCTCTATGTCTAGCCAAATGAAGTTTGTCCATTGATTTGAATGGAGGTGTTGCACTTTACTCATGCTAGTTAAAGTCACAATACCATTTAATCTTTTCTAAGTTGTCAGATAGTTGCATAACACTGAGAAGGAAAATCATTTTGTAAACCAATATTGTTCAGACTCCTTGATATGTGGCTGCATATTTCAAGATTATTGATGATTATAATTGTGCAAATTATTGATCCTCCAAAAGCCCAAAGAGTATATTTCTGATTATTGTGACAAAATGATTGTAAATGGAGGTCAAAAACTAAAGAGGAGGTTCAATGTTTATTAAGATACAAACAAAGGCAGCTCACATGCATAAGAGGAATCCAACGCATAAAGCAATATGCTTGCATTAAATAAATAGACATGGCATTGCCACAAAAAACTCACAAAAGGGATATGTTGTAAAGGCTTTAAAATTTTAAAGCAAAAAACAAAAGGAGTATGAAAGGAAACCATGTATGTAGCCTGTGCATCAGATATATATGTTGAAATGTTGTAGAAACCTCTATGCAAATGCAATTAGTATAGTCTATGTAGAGATTAGTGGCACCATGTAGACTAGCCAGAGGGGGCACACCATATGATAGGGTCAAAGGAAATTTGACACTTTGAAGGGAATTTCTATAATATGAGAAAATAGAATGCCACTTCATCGAGAGCAACAAATACGAAACAATCCATTGAAAAGGCTTTCGAAATTTAAAAAAAATCCTACGCCATGAATACAACCTACACATAAAATCTATATGTTGAAAATCCCTCATCAATTTTGAGCATTGCAAAATGCAAGGAAGAAGGGGCACATGTGGTAGCATATGTACAAAATAGGAGGCATTGAGAAGGATTTTGAAACCTTCAACATAACATAGAGATGTACAACCTTCACATACAAAGGACATGTTGAAAAGTCCTTAGAAACTTTCAGCAAATGCATTTGGGAGGGAAAACGCTGGCAGTAATAAGAAAAATGAATGTAGAGTATGGGCATCTCGTGTGCTAGAAAGAGAAGACACCATCATGGCTGCATTATACACAAAAAGCTTCTGAATACTCCAAGTAAATACCACCAAAAAAAAAAAAAGATGAAATTGTGGAGTGAATGGGATGCTGATTGTAGGGTATGCACAACCATAAGATCCATGGAGAAATGAAGGAGGCAAACACATGGGGTCAATTTCATTGAAAAGAGCTTTAGAAAACTCCAAGGTAAGGCGCTAGCAGAGTAAGATAATAGTGTTGGTAAGTTTTAGAAGCCTCCACCAAAGCAATGAATGGGGTGTGGCTTGGAGTAGAAGGTGTGGAAATTAATCAAAACACAATGATAAGATATTGAAATGCGAGGAACCCCATGCACCAAAAGAAAACACCATAACTTGCAGGATGCATGCAAAATGGTATGTGTTGAAGAATCCTCATACAAATTAATGCAAATGCAATGAAGAGCACACTTGAGGGTGTCAAAATCCATCAAAATCCACAAAGAGAGGATGACCACATTTGCAGATGGAGTTTCCAAGCAAAGTTATGATGAACATTAGGGAATGAAGCTGAATGAGAATAAATCAAAGGCTGCAAATGAATACACAACCCAACCAAATCTTGGTCGTTCCCTATCGTTTCTCTCAGTTTAAATGTTCATGGGTTAATTTCAGTGAGAGTACGGGGTAAGTATGGTGGGGTTTTATTTTACTAAAAAAGATAAATCCTTTGAATTTTTCCGATGAAATATTAAAGTAGCAGGCAAATATTTAAATAGTGGGGCCCAAGGAAATTGAAACACATGGGTAATGAAGTGTTAAAGGGGGCTAATGATATTTTATTAAAATCTTTATTTTCTTTTAATTATTTTATATTTTTTTGAATTAAAACAATGTGCTTGATGAAATTAAGTTGGTCCCCATTTGAAAGAAGGGCTTTTAAATGGAAGGTAAAAATTTTACACTTTGGTGTAAAATAAAATGTGGTGAGCGCAAATATTGCCTGAGTAAATTTTATTTTGGAATGGTGGGGAAAGCATGGGTTGAATTTAATATTCACCCATATAATGATTTTATAATATTTTTACCATTTTAAATGGTACACGAAGGTAAAAGGAATTTTTTTAAAAATGTGAGTTGGGAATGAAGATATTTTGCAATAGAGGCAAAATATTTTGAAAAGGTAAAGTATAAGATGGGGATTGTTATTAAAGTTATAAAAATTTAATATTTGGAATGTAAAATTATAATCTGTAGCAAATAATGTGTAGCTCCAGCAATATAAAGAACAAAAATAAAAGAGCTGAAATAGGTATTTTCACGGGAAACAGGGATATTTTTCAGTTGAATGAATATGATGGATATTCATCACATGGTCAAATTTTATGTTGCTTGGCAACTTGGTGCAAAGGAATTTTGGAGGAAAATTATGTTTGTTGAAGAGAGATGAGAGATTCTTTTCTTGCTACAAATCAATGGGAATGGAGTTGCTAGATGGCATTTTTAGATCAATTTTTGGAGTTATCTATTCTTCTCTTTTATTCTCTTCTCTTCTCATTCTAATTTTGGGTTCCAATATTCTGAAAGCTCTGCAAGGTAGGCATAAGCTTTGGGTAGATTGTAAAGCTCAGATGATTATGACTGAGTGAATAATTTGAGGTGTTAGTGTTTTGAATTGAGTCCCATGTTTATATTTTATCTGATAATTGACTCCATGGCTGAAATGTAATGTTGTTTTGAATTCAATAATCAAAGATTACTTGAGCTTTTTCATGCACAATTGTTTCATTTGAGTTATATCTATTGTTGCCTTATGTTCTGTGAATGATGTAATTGCTTTGATGAAGCACATGATGCTTTTATTATTGCCTATTGTTCAAGGGATAGTGTAATTGCTTCAACAAATGTGACAAGAGTGTTGTGTTTCAAGTGGATTTATAAGAAGAATTATCAGATAAAGCTTTAGTGATATTGTTGTCATAATGTGATGACAATTGAAAAGATCTTTAGTGCATGTTCAACACTATAGGATGAATGTTGGTTATATGACTCCATAGCCCCTTTCATGGCACTAGTCTATTGTCCTACTTCTGATGTTTTCAGTTGGGTCCCAATTCTTTAAATCTATGACCATTTGAATTCTATTTTGTGAGTATTTGTATCTGCCATGTTCTCCATGATGATTGATGGAATTCATTCAATATCTTTCCAATGTTGAGTGATATTTTAGGACTCTCAGTATAATTTTGTGAGAGCATTATTTGTTAAGCAATATCTTGTTAATTGTGTGTCCAGATATTTAAATGTTGCTAAAGGGTCACCCCCTTAGGTCCTACAGAGCCTGAAGTGTAGGTGAAATGTGTTCTAATTCCTTTTCCTACCAATTGGCCATTATGGAAACATCTATATAAGCAATGTGGGGGTGAGCAAGGAAAGCATCTTGTAATTTTGGAAGAAAACCTTGAAATAAAACATCACTGTTCTGTAATTTTATAAGTTTACTCTCTAGTTTCTAAATTTGTACAACTTGCACAATCATATAAGGCCTTGATTTTTATTGTCTTAGGAAGGATAGTGTTTTTTCATTCACTCTAAGTCGATTTGAAGGATTTGCATTGAGTTTTCAGTTTATTTAAAGACCAAATACAAAAATCTATTTTGAGAGTCTTTTAAGAAGCTAACCTACCATTCCACTGATGTAGGTGTAATATATTAGTGAAATGGGATATTAGGAAAAAAAATTCATTAGTTTTTGGTTGGGGAAGTGTGTGTGTTGTTGTAGGAAGTGAAAATATTTAGACAAGGTTGCTACCCTCACAAAAAATCCGTGTTTTCCATGCAAAAAATGGTGCCTACAAGTGATGAAATGAAGACAAGATTGTGGGAAAGGTCGGTGAATGGTGTAATTTTCATGTACAAACTAGAAAAAAATTGTTTAAAGTAGCTACAAGGTGGCAAATGGATTGGAGTGAACAATTCCAATAAACCCTTACTTTGTGTGATATTAAAACCTAGAATCAAGGGTTTCATAATATGATGCAATAATGAATGGTTTTATTGATTCTAATGGTTTTTTTTCTAGTTATATGGCATGAAAAAGGACTATTTTTGGTTCTTTGAGGAATTGGAGTTAGTTTAAGGGTATTTTCTTCATAAATTAAGCCTAATTGTGCCTTAATTCCATGGGATAGTCTATTGATCTATTACATCTTTTGAAACAATAGTAGTTGAATTTGTGATATGCTTTAAATAGCCACAATGGGCCTATAAATGTGTATTTGGTTCTTGGAAATTTAATTGGGTTTGTGAGATTCACTCGATTTAGGGAATGGAGACCTAATTGTCAAATAGTGCTTTGATTTCATAGAAAGTGGAAATCTAATGAAATAGTGTAAAGAGTGGTTATAAATGTTTGAATACTATCCTATTGATGTTGTTAAGGATGTTTCTAAGTTTGGATAAGGTGTTGAAGGTAGGTTTGATGGTTTTGATGAATTGAGCAATGAGAACATTATGTTTAAAAAATGGTGTTTGTTTGCAATGAAAATGGAGCTCTGCTAAATAGTGAAAAGATAAAATGTTTGTGATTGAATCTATCTTAGTAATGTTATAAAGGATTCCCCAATTCTTGAACAAGGGTTAGATGGAAAGCTTGTTGTCTTATTCTTTTGAATTATGTGAAATCATGGGTTTTTGGTGCATGAAATTGAAGTATTGGAAAAATAGAGTATGGGGCAGTATGTTTGCTTATTTCTGACACATGATGATTAAGATGTCTTGGTAAAGTAGTGATAGTTAGAGAGGAGAAAGAATGATTTTTTTCCTTGGAAAGAGAGTTGTATTGAGGAGTCTATAAGTGAATGTTGAATTATTGATTGGTTTAGTGCCTTAATCAGATTTTGTGTTGGTACAAATGTTTTTTATGATGGTAAAGATGAAATTTTATTTGATAATGATGTGGTCTATGGATGATTGATAGCCTTGTGAATGTATAAGGAAAATTGAGGATTTTGTTGAGTTGATAAGTGAAATTGTTGAAATTTTTAGTGAATCAAAGATGCTTGTTCAATTTGATCTTCTCCAATTGTGTTTGGGATAGAAGTTCCCTAGATGTTTGGAGTTTTGCTAGATTCTTTTACATCAATTGGTATCAAAGTTTATTCTGATAATTGGTTGAGTTGTTGTTGAGTTTGGTTACAGGGGCTTCATCCATCTAAGCTATAGAGAATAAGGTTTCTAAGAAGTTGTGTGTTGGAAGACAAGTTGAGGCCTATGGTCACCATCTGCCAATGAAGATTAAGCTGGGTAGAAGGTGCAAGGAAAAGAGAGTGAGGAAACTTCCAGTCTTCTAAGATCTGCTATTGGGTAAGATGGATGGCTTGTTGAGTTGGTGAGTTGTATGGTGGAGTAGTGAAGGAGATGAATACCTATCTAAAGAAGCACATGAGGTTGCATCTTGAAGAGTACTCCACTGATTAGAGTATTTGAGAAGATGAAAAAGGTGATTGGTCAAAGAAGGTCAAGGATGAATTGTGAGAGAAAGAGGAAACTTTGCAAGGATAGTCCTGTGTCCTTGGTTGAGGAAAAGTTGATGGAAATTTGAGAGTGGTGAAAGGGAAGTCTTATGTCCTTTTGAGGGAGAAAAGTGATTGTGGACCTGATGACAGAAAGAGAAAGGCAAGAGGCAAGATAAGACAAAGATGAAGATAGATTGGAAAGGTAAAGTGAACATGGTGATGAAGACAAAGTTGAAGACATAGATTGGAACAAGGACAAAGAAAGATCAAGAAGCATTCCAAGGTAGCATTGAATTTTTTTTGTAGGTACAAGAAAACTTGATATGTTTCCAATGGACTTGGAAGGGTTTTGTTGGTTGGTTGTATGGTGTAGGAGCACCCTGTTCAATGAATGCCTTTAGAAGGAGAAATTTGCATTTTAATTGTAAAGAAATGAAAAAAAAAATGTAAATATATGTCATAAGGTCATGCATAATGTATTTTTGGTCACAAATAGGTCACTAGGTGGGAAAGAGATAGAAAAAACTAAAATTGAAAAAAATGCTAAAGTTACCAATTTGTAAAGTGCAAAAAATCAGGAAGTTTAAGAGTCTTTGAGGAAAAAATGAAGAGATGGGTCGAAGAAGGCAGTTATAAAGTCAATTATTGTTTGGAAACATCTATATAAGCAATGTGGGGGTGAGAAAGGAAAGTATCTTGTAATTTTGGAAACAAACATTGAAATAAAACATCACTGTTCTACAATTTTCTGAGTTTACTTTCTAGTTTCTAATCTTGTACAACTTGCACAATCATATAAGGCCTTGATTTTAATTCTCTTAGGAAGGATTATTTTTTTTTCATTCAGTCTAAGTCAATTTGAAGGATTTTCATTGAGTTTTCAGTTTATTTAAAGACCAAATACAAAAATATGTTTTGAGAGTCTTTTAAGAAGCTAACGTACCATTCCACTGATGTAGGTGTAATAGATTGGTGGAATGGGATATTAGGAAGAGTTTTTAGTTTGTTTTTGGTTTTGGAAGTGTGTATGTTGTTGTAGGAAGTGAAAATATTGAGCCAAGGTTGTTGCCCTCACATAAAATTTGTGTTTTCCATGCAAAAAATGGTGCCTACAAGTGATGAGGCAAAGAAAACACTATGGGAAGGTGAATGTTGTAATTTGCATGTAAAAATTAGAATGAATGTGTTTAAAGCAGTTAAAAGGTGGAAAAAGGTTTGGAGTGAACAATTCGAATAAACCCTTAATTTTTATGATATTAAAACCTAGAATCAAGGTTTCATACTATGATGCAATAATCAATGGTATTCTTGAGTCTAATGGTCTTTTTGGTGATTATATGGCATGATAAAAGGATGTTTGTGGTTATTTGAGGAATTGGAGTTAGTTTATAGGTATTTTCTTTATAAATTAGGCCTAATTGTGTCATAATTATGTGGGATAGTCTATTGATCTATTACATCTTTTGAAACAAAAATAGTTGAATTTGTGATATGTTTTAATTAGCCACAATGGACCTCTGAATGTGTATTTGGTTCTTGGAAATTGAATTGGGTTTGTGAGATTCACCCAATTTAGGGAATGGAGACCTAATTGTCAAATAGTGCTTTGATTTCATAGAAAGTGGAAATATGTTGAAACAGTGTAAAGATTGGTTATAAATGTTTGAATAATGTCCTTTTGATGTTGTTAAGGATGTTTCTAAGTTTGGATAAGGTGTTGAAGGTATGTTTGATGATTTTTATGAATTGAGCAATCAGAACCTTATGTGTAAAAAATGGTGTTTTTCTACAATGAAAATGGAACCTTGCTAAATAGTGAAAAGGTTGAATGTTTGTTATTGAATCTATCTTAGTAATGTTGTAAAGGTGTGAACCAATATCCCAAACCTGCATAAACAAAAGAGATAAAATCCATATTATATTAAATGCAAGTTAGTATCATGATTCCCTAAGAAATACATTCAAATTGCAAATAAAAGGAAATGAAAGGAAGAACATTAACAAGCATAAACCAAAGATGTTAAATCATATTTAAATGCAAAGAAAAATATTGATCTCTTGGGGGAGTTGGTTTCAATTTGATAAGGAAATTGGCCCTTTCCTAACTCATATGCAATCTTTGATGATTTGATGAAGATTTGATCCACTTTTTTGATGATTTAAGTGTGCTCCAAGATGAAAATCTGCATAACCTAGCTAAGATTGGATAAAGATGGATGAGAATTGCTATGGATTTGAGTATAATAACTTTTCTAAAATTGTGGATGATGAAATGAGGAAAGAGACCTCTAATTTATAGAATGATAGGATGGAGAAATTCCCAAAATAGAGCAATGTGGGACTAACATTCAACCAATGGTAAGGTGCCACTTTTCCAAAAGTGAATGGATGGAGGATGTGCACATTTTGATGAATGTGCCCATAAATGCAATTAGGTGATATTTGAAAATGGTGAAATGACATGTAAGAGGGAAAAGAAATGCCTTAAATGCCACTTGGATCAAGGAAAAAAGAATTATTAGGTGAAGTAAATGCCTTGTTGGAAGGACAAATTCCACTTGGATTTTGAATTCAAATTTGGGAGAATATTCCTCCATTATGCCATGTTGGGAGAAAATAGAGATTTAATAAATGAATTAAATCTATTTTCATGTGCAAGTGGAAAAATCTAGAGGATGGGACATGGATTAGGATTAAATTAATCAAAAGTTAATTAATTTAATGAAGGATTAGATGATGTGACAAATTTGAATTAGATTTATAGGTTAATTTAAATCAAATATGAGAAGAATGTGATAAAAAGATTAATTAAATAAAAGATTTTAATTTATTTAATTAAGGGGGATGATGTTAGATTAAACTAAATAAGGTTTTAATTTATTTAATTTAATAGGTGGAATTTAGAGATTTAATCAAATAAAATGAATTATTTAATTAAATAGGGAAATAGGGTTAATTAGATCAGATTGGTTGATTTAATTAACAAGGGAGAAAGACTTAATTAGATAAAATTATTTATTTAATTAAGAGAGGAAAATTAATGAATTTAATCAAATAAGGGTATTCGATTAAATGGTTAGATTGAAGGGTGATTGAGGGTGAAATGGTGTTAGTAATCGGGATCAAGTATGTCGGTATATTTTCCATGTCTACATTTTTCCCCTCTTTGAAGCAAAGTACTTGTTGCGTATATTCAAAGAATAAACTATCTTTATCAAAAGCCAAAATTTTCTGATTTTAAAATTTGCCCCACTACTTCCCTGGCAAGAGAAAACATGCCAATATACTGCTCGCTCAAGAGATGGGATGAAAAGCTTGATTTTTGGGTGATCTCACAAAAAAAGAGGACAAAGTGCTTGGCAAGTCAAGAAAGGCTTCAGGAGGTGAAAAGATGATAAAACACAAAAAATGATGCAAAATGACCCTTAAATGGACAAAAATAGGATCGAGGGTCCAAAACCCTAGTAACGACCAAACAAGGTCAAAAAACCATAATTTTTAGGCTTGGATAGGCCTTGAGGGGCCGCTTCCTATTCATTTTCATATTCAGCCTTAGGAGATTTTGCAATTTTGAGCTCTAACACTTTGATGACATGGCGCAACGACAAATCCCAATGTACATTTCAGACCGAGTCCAAATGTACTAGAGGTTTCTCGACACTGGACCACTGGTGAGTCATCTTGACTTGAGCTTATTTTCCAATTTTTCATGTTCATTTAATGCTTTCAAAACTAGGTCCCTAGGCATAGTGCCATATTGCATCATTGAAAGTTTCAAACTCCATTGCTTAGTTTTTAAAGTACACCACCATTGCAAGGTGCATTGTCATGGTGCTATTTGGAGTTTAGGTCTAAACTCCAAAATTCGACGCTTTCATAAAGTGCACCACCATGATGAACTTTGAAATTAGGGCTTTTGCATAAATTGTGCTACTTTGGCAAAGTGCATTGCCATAGTGTAATTTGAGGATTTGGAAACTGTAGCATCATAGTTTGCAAATTCAAACTACACCACCTTCATAGGTAGTGACATTGGGGTGATTTTTCGGATGTTGAGACTAGTTCGAACAAATATTTTTTGATGAATTTTAACACAATGAATTTTCTTGATTGAGGAGGAGGAGAAAGAGATCTATTCGTTGGAGCATATGTCTTGAGAGATTTTTAGGTATTTGTGCGATGTGACCAAGAGGGAGCAAGAGCGCCTAGGAGAGATGGGGCTTTGATACATCGCCTATGCACCACCCATGTAGACACACCTAGGAATGATGATGGCACTTGCTGAGAGGTGGCACAGTGAGACCTCTTCCTTCCATTTTTTGACTGATGAGGCCATAGTCACTTTAGACGACATGTGGCAGAGTTTGAGATTACCCATCCATGGAGAGTAGGTGATCTATGACATAGCTACTAGGATGGATGCATGCTATGCCATCTTGGAGACTGATCAGATTGTATTTTGTGAGGGGAAGGTAGAGCTAGAGCACCACAGGTCCCTGGCCTCACCCTACCACTTGCTGATTGTTGTGATCATATCAGGCCTTGTTGCCCTAGATTGATGAGGTTGATATTTCAGTCCTAGTTGCGGGCTTGCTTGGGAGAGGATGGTGTGACAATGATCGACACTTTTTGTATGGGGCCTAGTTTTGATAACCTCCCTCTATAGAGACCTTCATGATTTTTCCTACTTGGATGGTAGAGCACTTGGGAGGGAGTCATGCTCCTACATATCTAGGCATGGGAGCACATCCTCATGCTTCATCCATGAGTCATTCCTATTCTGATGGATCCAGATGATCCAGTGGTCTGGTATTGTAAAGGGGGCCTTTCTTTTACCCATACAAGAGAGCATGAGATTCCTCATTAGAGGAGGGTCCTTGATGACATGCGAGTGTTCTGATGGAGGCCATACCTTGGGTAGCCAGGATGGTTCGATGATGTGCAACAGTTGTTCTTTGCTTGGTAGGATCACCTCATGTAGGGGCGAGAGCATACTATAATTGAGATGTACCTACCTGGGAGGATCCAGGGATAATTTGATGAGCCAAAGGATCGGTCTGATGATCAGTATGTGGCTATCTTTATGAGGACAATGAGTCAGGGCTTCTAGGGCCAATACATACCTTCCCATGAGGTAGTGGAGAGCTTCAGACATTTTGGTGGCCTAACTATGGCCATATGACTAGGGAGAGGAATATCTAGGAGTTACACAAGCCTACAAAGATTGGTTTAGGCTACCACTGAGGCTCACAATTGCAGGTGTACCTTTTGCTTGATGGAGAGCTAGAGGTAGGGGGCAGGCGAAGGTCAGGGAGCATAGGATCAGGATTAGGGAGGTCATGGGCCACCACTAATTCATCAGGTACAAGATCAGGTAGTTTAGGATCAGTCAGTTCAAGATCGGCCAATTCAGGTTCCACAAGTAGGAGAGTAGAGACAGGAGTAGGATTCAAGTCACCACAACAGGGTCCTGGCATCACCCAAGGATGGGGAGTAGGATCATCCCCATGTGCAACCACCACTACAGCTGGATCCTAGGGATGGGAAGATTTTGCAGCTATAGGCCCAGATACATCCATTGACAGCTAAGAGAGATCAAGCTAGTGTTGAGCGAGACCAGGTCATTTTGCAAAGGTAGCCCACAAAGTTATAGGTGGCAACAGAGATGGGTCACCGAAAATAGCTAGAGGGCATGGCCACCTCCTCCTCCTAGAACAAAGTATCACTTCAGGCTTATAGAGAGGCCATCTAAGAGGCTGATTACTATAGGATGCACTACCATCAAGCTGTGCTGAGAGAAAATCGAGTGCCAAATTTTTCATAGAGGGCCAACCACATGCCAGCAGAGCAGGTGGCAAGGGCAGCAACCAGCAGGGCTAGTCCTTTATTTTTTAAATAGAGACAATATTCTTTTTGTGCCCTTTTGGCTCATTTTTGATAGTCGCATGGGTTGATTGTACTTATTGTCATACACTTGTACATTGATCTGATTTTTGTATCATGACAGTATATATTTGATGATATATGAGATGATGATTTTGATGTGGTATGTTATGTCCAATTTTATGCATTATGGATGCTTTATTTTTTATATGCTATGTGTAATGATTCTATCCTATGTGATGCAGTGATTGATGAATGGATGCATTTCTTTGTTAGTATCTTTTTATGCGCTTTTTATGATTATTATGTATGGATGGTGTAAATTTTATATTGAGTAATTTTTGTAATTTCCTCATGTATGATATGCATTTTATGATGTTATGATGGTGACTTGATGCTATGATTTGATGATTTTTTATGATATGATATGTGAATGAGTGATTTTTATAAATGATGAGTATGTAATGGATGTTTATATGTATCATGGGATGATGTTTATGCAATTTTATGGTATGATAAATGCCAATGATGCTATGATGGATGTAAGTGATTCTTACAATATTTGATGATATGATGATATAAACATTTTATGATGTTATAAGATACTACTATGATAATGATATGATGATGCAGATGTTTTATGATGTTTATGTGATAAGTGTTTTTGTGTTTATATATGATGGATGCTTTATGTATTATTTATGTAATGCTTTAGAATAACAAATCTATATGTATGGAAATGCAATACATGTTTATATATGATATGCTATGTAATATTCAATATGTTATATGCTTATGGTTTATGGATGCAATGATATGCAATAACTATCATGATACCATGTTAGTGCAAAAAACAAGAGATAGAAGAAAGCAAGAGATTCAAACAAGATATGAGACAATGATGATGATGATGATTTTTCCTTCCAAGGAGTTGAGATTTTAAAAGGGCCAATTACCTTATGTTTGATAACACACATAGGTATGATGCATCAAGGTATGAAGAACTAGGATGACACTGTACCTAGTGTGATGGACTTTGACTTGAAAATCTATAGGAGTATCCTTGTTCACACTTGACATACAAAAACATTACTAGGATACACTTCAAGTACTTCAAACATATCAGACCAAAACATAAAAAAAGAAAACCTTCCTATGTGGTCAACAAGATATCTAAAACACCCTCCATACATACTTACTAAAGAAAGTATTCGCTGAGGTTATATTACAAAGACATCCAACAAGAAAAGTAGATAAAAAGATAATGATTGTTGCCCCATTCCTTATCTCTCTAAATCCTTTTGTCTAGGATATCATTGATAGGTCCTTGGAATAAGTGTAATAAGATAAATCAATAGATCAAGATAAAGCAAACAAACAAGCTAAATGTTCTTCAAGACCGCTAGCCAAGACTAAACTACAATGATGCCTAATGTTGATGTCCATTGTAGGAAGGATGCATCCTAGGACATGATGATATCAGATGATTTGATATGGGACTAATTGGATGATAGGATATTGAGCCAAAGAGTTGACTAACTTGTTTACGTACTGACCTAGATTTGAGATTTTGATGTTTCAATTTTTCACTTTTTTTCAGCCATGAGGCTTGTTTCTGATTGTTTCACCAAAGGTTGAGGATGACGATTGTTTATTGTGAGTGATTCTTATTGTAGGTGAAAGTGAGATAAGATAGATGGATTTTTTCAAATATTTGGATGTTTTTGATGTTTTGTGAAATGTTTTGAGGCTGTTTTTAGTATTTTTGAGATTTTACAAATGTTTTGATTATTGATTTTCAAATATTTTGGGGTTTTCTGAAATTTTGACCAAGAGACTAACCTAAAGACCTATTCTAGGGGCCTTGGGGGATGATCAACCAGATTAGCCTTTCCTACATTATACAAGCAGATACCATGTACTTCAACTAACACAGACTTGATTATTGGTGAGATATGAATAGATGGACTGCTAGTTTATTATTATGAAAGACTCCTAAAGGACTAACCTAAGTGTCTTAGGGGATGATCAAAGATCAACCTTTCCTATGTTCAAGGCTTAGAAATCCATAGTTTGACAAGATGACTTTGTTTTTGACTTTTTGACTGAATTTTTGACCTATTTTTGGGATTTTGATATGTTTCAAATGTTTTTGGATTTTTTGATTTTACGATCTCAAGAACATTCACGAATCCAATCTAATGAGAACATGCCCCTAGCATGGTGAAATATTCTACTCTAATAAAGGAAGGACAAACTAACCTTGAGGATGGGCTGAGTAGTACTAGGAGGGATCATGACACAAACAAAAGACCAAGCTATGATGCAAATGCTGAATGGATGGGTGATGGAGATATGGAATGTGATGGGAAGATGGAAGCTTGATGGAGGGATGATGTAGAACAATCCATGAAGATCTGGTGGATGAAAAGTGCTTATTTACATAAGGTTCTTGTTTGCTAGGTTTTCACCAAGGTACTTGCCCAAAGTGCCATCGAAGTGGTTTTCACTAGAGGATGATTTTTCTCTTTACTATTTTTTATTCGTTTTCTAACTTTCTAATTTTTTTGTTGTCACCAAGACACCTGTTTGCTAGGTTTTCACCAAGGTAACCATTTTTTAGGACATTTTTTTTTTTTTTTTTTTGGTTCTATACCTTGAAAGATTAGGCATATTTTTTTTTAAGATGGGAGTTGTTGATGGGTTCCTACAAAGGCTCACCTCCTGGCATTGATAATCGATATGCCCCTGACTTGTAGCTTGTTGTGATGACAAATGGTTCCAACCAATTGGGCTCAAATTTTCCTTTGCTATTTGGATTTGTGATGTTTTTTCTTATTCTCTTTTAGTAGCAGTTCTCCTACTTGGAAAGTCCTACTTCTAATCTCCTTGTTATAGCTCCTCTTGAGTTTGTTTTGATAGAATTGTAAATGATTTAAAGTGTTTATATGTCTCTCATATAGTAGCTCTAGCTCATTCAGTCTTGATACTTGATATTCTTGATCTATGATGAGATTTTGCTGTGATATTCTTAGTGGCAGGAGCTCGATCTCGATGGGTAGTATTGCCTCTGATCCATAGACCAGGGAGAATGGGGTGGAACCTATTAGTGTATGAATGTTGGTTCGATAGGCCCATAGGATGGGATTTAGCTGTAGATTCCAGTCATGTCCTATGTCATTGACTATCTTTTTGGGGATTTTCAGAATGGTTTTATTGGTGGCTTCTACTTGGTCATTACCTTGAGGATAATATGGAGTGGAAAAGTGATGTTGGATTTTGATTTTTTCACATAGGTCATGAGCATCCTAATTCTTGAAAGGTGTCCCATTATCTGATATAATAGCTTGGGGAACACCATATCGACATATGAGATAGTTCAAGATGAACTTAGATATCTTCTTTCTAGTGATATATGTCATGGGGATGGCTTCCACCCACTTGGTAAAGTACTCAGTGGTGGTTATTATGAACTTGTGGCCATTGGATGAGGTTGGAGTTATTTTCCCAATGAGATCGAGGCCCCACTATGAAAAGGGCCATGGTGTGGTGATGGGATGAAGTTCTTGAGCTAGAGCATGGATGATGTCCCCATGCTCCTGACATTGTAGGTACCTTTTGACATAGTCATGTGCTTCTCTTTCCATTGTGAGCCAATAATACCCTGTCCTTAGCAATTTCTTGGCCAAGGTCATTATACTCTAGTGTGATCTACCAATACCGTTATGTACCTCAGTTAAGTTAGTCAATGACTCCTCATCATTTAGGTTGTGTAATAAGGTTCCCTCCATACTTCTATAGTAAAAGGTGTTTCCTAGGATGACAAACCGAGATGCTTTCTTGATAAAGGTCCGCTTTAGGCTCAAGGGTGAGTTAGCAAGTAGGACCCCTATTCACTAGTAGGTATAAATTTCATGGTACCATGAATCACTAGGACCAATTATTTCACACACAAATTTTGATTATGGCACCTTGAATGTAGGCACAAGAAGTTGCTCTACCAAGAATTCATGTCTTGGGACATTGTGAGGGATATCTAGTAGGGATCCAATCGTTGCCATGGAATTTGCTACTCTGTTGTTTTCTCTGGGAATCTGCTCAAATGTGATATCAATGAATGATTCTTTTAGGCTCTCTACCAACTTTTTGTATGGAGTCAGTTTATCATCCTTTGTCTGGTATTCACTATTCACTTGATTTATTATCATCCGGGAGTCTCTGTATACTCTGAGTGTCATGATGTGCCATTGTACTGCTATTTTGAGACCTATGGTTAGAGCCTCGTATTCTATAAAGTTGTTAGTGCAGGGGAATGCCAATTTGTAGGATCTAGGTATACAATCCCCCTATAGGGTGCTGAAGAAAACAATGTCTCTTGATCCATGTTGTGTGTATGAGCCATCAAAGTAGAGTTTCCAGTGGTCGGCTATGCTGAGATTGAAGATGGATTCATCTAGAAACTCTAATATCAGTGGATTCTTTGAATAGATGGGTGCTTCTACGAGCTGATCTACAATGACTTGGCCTTTGATTGCTTTC
Source organism: Sequoia sempervirens (assembly GCA_007258455.2). Taxonomy (NCBI): domain Eukaryota; kingdom Viridiplantae; phylum Streptophyta; class Pinopsida; order Cupressales; family Cupressaceae; genus Sequoia; species Sequoia sempervirens. The sequence goes on along the minus strand of VDFB02281492.1, from coordinate 25,354,000 downwards.
CACTCCACATATTCAATGCCATACTTTGATAGTATCATGACACATTTGACCATCCTTCCTATGAGCATTTCCTTTGACAGTAGGTACTTTAGCGGATCGATTTTGGTGATGAATTTTACTTTGTGTGCCAACATGTAATGTTTGAATTTTTGTGAATCAAACACTACTGCTAGACATGGTTTTTTGATGAATGATTAGTTTAACTCATGGACAACCATTGTGTGGTTGATTTAATAAATGTCCCTTTCTGTCCCATTTTGATCATGCTAAGCTAGAAGAGCACTGAGAGCTGCTGTTGTTGCTAACACATAGAGGATCAATGGCTTTCTTGGGATAGGTGGCATGAGGACTAGAGGTGTGAGTAGATATTCTTTGATCTTATTGAAGGATTCCTCACACTTTTCATCCCATTTTTACATTACTCCCTTGTGAAGTAGGTGAGAATATGGGTTCTGCTTGTCTGCCAATTGTGCTATGAATTTGGAAATGGACTGAAGCCTACCTTGGAGGCCTCTCAATTGTTTCAATGTTTTGGGTGCTTCGATCTCAAGCATTGCTTTTACCTTTGTAGGATATATTTCAATACTCCTCATTGACACTATGCAGCCCAACAACTTTCTTGATTGTACACCAAAGATGCACTTCTTTGGATTTAAGTGGACCTTGTACTCCTCTAGCCTATCAAAAATAACACTCAAGGTTGCTATGTGATCTCTCCCTTTTATGGATTTTGTTAGTATGTCATCAATATAATCTTCGACACTCTTGTGGATCATGTCATGGAATATTAACATCATGGATCTTTAGTAGGTGGCTCCAACATTCTTTAGGCCAAATGGCATCATGTTCCAATAGTAAGTCCCCCATGGACAAGTGAAGGTCATTTTGTGTTGGTCTTCTTTAGCAATCATTATTTGGTTGCACCTAGAGAAACCATCCATTAGTGAAATAATTTCATGTCCTGCTATCATGTCTACTATCATGTCAATTTTAGGCAATGGGAAATCATCTTTTGGACATGCTTTGTTTAGGTCTCTAAAATCCATGCAGATTCAGATGCCTCTATCAAGCTTTGAGACAGGAACCAAATTGGATACCCACTTTGGGTAGTCAATTGGTCATATAAATCCTATATCCAGTAGCTTTTTTAGTTCCATATTGACCAACAGAGCAATCTAAGGGTGAATTTTCCATAGTTTTTGTCTATCTAGCTTTGCTTTAGAGTAAACTGGTAGGTGATGGACCACAATCTCTAGATCGAGCTCAGGAATGTTTGCATAGCTCCATGCAAAATTTATTTGTCACTCTCTCAAGAAGGATGCTAGGAGCTCTTGTTCCTCTAATAGTAATGATTATGCATAGAATGTGATGTGTGGTGTTTGGTCTATTCCTAGGTTGACTAGATTACATTTTTCTGCTAGGACTGTTGATTTTTCCTGATGAATAGCTCTAAGAGGAAGATAGAATCCCCCATCCTTAGGTTCCTCATAGATGTTTTCACCGTTGGATGCATCCTTTATTTTTACTGTTTTTGGGTCAAAGAGTTCCATAGTGTGGTTTCCACTGAAGGACCTAGAGATTATTCTCATTTTTTTACTTTTGCGACTGAGGGATTCAATCATTTCTCCATAATATGCATGTGTGTCCAGCTCGATGATGAATCACACTTTTTGATCCCCACATGGAATATTATCCCATAGTCCCATGAATTCTGAGAGCACCTCATCATTTTTGAATGTGTCAAGAATTGGCGGTCCTCGTTGGTCATAATCGATGAGATGTGGGTAGACTAGATGGATTTCATGGTTTTGGTTTTCAGACTCATTGGATAAGGTGATAATCATGAGTAAGGAGGTATCTTCAAATAGCATTGGTAAATCGGTTATGGGGTCCTCATCACTACTACATACATCAGTTATATTGAAGGTGAAGTTGTTTATGACACGACCAGTGGATACGGGTAGACGAATGGCAGTTGCTAATTGCTAAGGAGGATTTTTGACGTTTCTAACTGGAGGAATTCAACCACATATGGTTATACTCAGAGGGGTACATCAAAGGCCAAGATTTTTTAGTCGCATATTTGGAATAATAGGTATTAGAAGCCCATTGTCATTTTGGCCAAGCTTTTTGTTTCTATCATAACCCATTGCAAGCATCATTTGTAAACCTTTGTTCCTGCCATCCATTGGTAGATCAGTTGATGGGGTATTGTTTTGATACAGGAGATGAGATGGGTCCTCTATTAGTTCTTGACCAAGATCTCCCCAAATTTTGAAGTTGGAATATCCATGTGTGGATGTTTGGGATGTGGAGGCTTCATTTGATTGTGGTCTTCCTCTTGTCCTGGGAGATTGTGGTAACTCTCCTACTACAAAGGCATTCTTTGGGATTGTATAATTTCTACACCCATTATCCTGGGTAATAAGCTTGATGTTGGAGATGGTGGGGATGGTAGGTGTCTCTATTGTAGAAGTGGAGGCAAGAGTGGCTGGATCAATGTATGGCATAGATGGGCCTTCATCATTTTTTGGTACTTGGGGGATTTTGTAGTAATTGGCTTCTAGACTCTTGCAGTAAGAGAATGGTTCAAGATCCCCATGGATTGTTACCTATTGGCCTTGATATGCGAATTTGACACATTGATGGAAGGTTGATTCCACTACTTGCATCCCACAGATCCACAGACATCCCAAAAGAATATTGTATGGAAAATGAAGGTCCAAGACCTGACTAGTGGTTTCCATTATTTCTAGTCCTACATGGATAGGAAATTTGATAGTGCCTTGTGACACTCTCTCTTGATCATCATATGCTTTGACTATGATTCCCTTGCCTTTTTCTATGTTATCTTTAGAGATTCCAAATTTATTTATTAGTTTAAGGGAACAAATGTTTAACCTTGCACCTCCATCCACCAAAACCCTCTTGACCTTGTTCTTTTATACTAGGACTTCTAGATGGAGTGCATGATTATGAGATGGTTGGTTAGGGAAGTCCTAATGGGAGAATGTAAGGAGGTTTGGAGTAGTGATATTGTCAACCATAGCTTGGAATTGTTCTGCATCAAGATCTACAAAGATAGTGGATAAGGCTAATGCTTCTTCAAGGATTTTCTTGTGGGTAGATGAAATTTTTAACAACTCCATGGTGGAGATTTGTGTTGGGGTTCTTTTTAGCTGGTCAAGGACATTATAGCCATTGGGGACAGATATTGGGTTGGAAGTGGATGCTTTGTTAGGTTGTGATGACCCTGCAATGGTAATTTTTCCGTGTCTTTTAGTGACTCCATAATCAGTGTGGGCTCCTTTGATAGTGATAGTGGCACAATACTCATCCAAGGATGCAACAACATGGTCGTATACATGATTGGAACTTTTGAATGTTCCCTTCCCTTTAGCATTGTTATTATTGCCTTTGTTGTTATGGTTTGGCATTGGATTCATGTATATTTTAAGGTTTTGGTTTCTAGCTGGCTATTCCACGTTTATGATTTTTTGATAAATAAGGTTTTGGACTAGGCTCTTCAATCTCATGTAGTTGTTAGTGGTGTGTCCTTTGACTTTGTGAAAGTCAAAAAGCTGGTTTTTGTTGTACCAAGGTGGTTTCACATCTGGTTCCTAATAATTCTTATAGGTGGGAGCCTTGATGAGGTTTTTGTTTATCAATTTCTCCATGATGACCTTCAGTGGTTGCCTAAGGGTAGTATATTTCCACTTGAGGGAGTTCTTGTTTCCTTGAGGTGACCCCCTTTGATCATTGACATTGTTGATGGTCTTATTGTTTGGTTACTGATTTATTGGTTGACTTGGTGATTGTTTTGATGGTGATTTTGGGGTTGCTATTGCAATGTAGGTGTGTTTTGTCGAGGTGCATTGATGACAACTTTGGCATTGACAACACCATCATTGGTAATGTTTTTGTTTCTTTTGCATGTGCGAGGTATGTCATTATAACTTGAATATGGGTGGTTGCTTTGCTGATTAGGATATGTTTGTGTCATTGGTTGTGTAGCAATGGCTCATTCAATGTAAAGTTCCTTAGAGATCAATTGATCACATGTGGTGATCCCTTGGACTTTGAGATGGAAAGCCAAGGCACCATCAAGGTTGGAGATGATAGTGCACACTTTTTTTCCCTCAAGCATGGCTCATTTTCTCTGATTGGAATTGGATCACCATAATTGTAGGAATGAAGCAAATGATTCATTTTTTCCTTGTTTCAAAGCTGATAGTTCCTCTAGATTAACATCCATCACAATATTAAATGCACAATTTTTGATGAATGTATCTACAATTTCTTGGAAATTTTTTATGCTTGGAGGGAGGTGAGAGAACCAGTCCATGTCTTGACCTGCCAAACTTCTAGGAAACATCCACATTAGATAGGTATTGTCATACGTGACTTCCATTTAATGAACCTAAAACTTCCTAATGTGATCTTTAGGGTTTCCCATCCCATGATATTTGTCAAATTTTTAGATCTCTAATCCCTTTGGGAATGGTTTCATTACAAGTCTCCTATCGAATCGATAAGGAAACAAGATGCTTGGTGTTTTCGTGGTTCACCATTACTGAAGATCGAACACTTTTTGTGAGAGCAACTTGATTTGTGTCATTACATCATTTTTTGGATCAAGGGGTGGAATGAAAGTGTTTTGAGGTGGTTCAATTGTTGGTGGCATGGGTGGATTGGTTGGTATGTTGATGGATGGTGTTTGTATGTGCTACTATACCAAATATGCCTATAATTGTTCATGTACCAAAAACGCTTGTTGTTGGTCATGTTGTTGTTGTGTTATTAATTCTCGTTGCTAATATTGCTATTGTTGTTGAGCCAATAATGCTTGTTGTTGAGCCAACAATGTTTAATTGGGCTGCTTCTTGTTGTTCTTGAGATTGCTTCAACACTTACTAGTATGCTTGTTGTTGCACTGTTTGTTGTTGTGTGACATACTTCACTTGTGATTGTGCTTGTTGTGCTTGTTATTGGGCTTGGGATTGATCATGGACTTGAGCTTGAGCCAGAGCTTGAGCCAAAGCTTGAGCTTGTGCTTGTGCCTATCCAGTTTGTTGTTGTTGTTGTTGCAATAAGATTTGGGATTGAGCAGCCTATTGTGCTTGTAATGTGGCTTGGGTAGATTGATCAGCTTGTGCTGCTTGAGCAGCTTGCTAAGTAGCTAGTTGCGCAGCTTGTTGTTTTTGCACTTTTTGGAGTGCCTTTTGATAAGCAACTTAATGAGTGGCTTGCAATACAATACTCTATTGGTTTGATGTGTTCATGTTTTGTGGTGGTGGTGGTGGAGGTGGGTTTAGAATGGTGCTTGTTGTGGTGATGAGAGGCACCATTGTAGTTGATGGTGCAATTGATATGCTTGGTCATTGAGAGACCATGTTTGGATGGGTGATAGATGAGGTGTTGTTTGTTTGTGATATGGGGATTGTTTTTCGTATTTTGTTGTGATATTGATGTCAAGAGGGTAGGATTTGGTATGATGCATTGATTTATGGTTGGGAGGACATTTTGAATGAGCGGGAGCACTGGTGGTAGCCCCAAACCAAGAGGTGAGATATATGTTAATGGCAAGGGTGGGAGTGGTGGGAAAGTGAGTGGTAAGCTCCCTTGGGGAAATGATGATGATGTTGGATCAAAAATACCCCTTGGTCAAAATAGGTCACCTTCTCCTTTTGAGGTCATAGGGAGAGAAGTTTGTGATGTTGCATTAAATGATGATGATGATGGGTCATTATGGAAGGTAAGGGTCACCTATGGATGTGATGGATTTAGGGGGATGGTTCGACCCAAGATAGTGTTTGCATCCAAATCCTAATTATTTACAAGAGGGTGTGTTTGTAATGCATTGAGAAATGCACTCCCTTTGTTAACGATTGGTTGGTTTGGAACAATTGATAATGTGATTTGGGGGATGGGTTGAGTGATATTTTGAAATTGGGATGTTGATGTGATGGGGGGTGTATTTGATATGGGAAGTGTGAATGATGTTGAAGGTGGTTCCATAATAGTACTCATGTCATAATTGAAAGAGAGTTTCGCCCCTCATTTTAATAGTTCGAGCATGTATTGCTGAGGATTGAGTTTCATCATGATGTTAACAATCCTAATATTTTCAATATTTTGAACCATCTCATTGATCTCATTTTGGGTCATGTCAAGAGGGTTTTTTGTGAGGTCTTCCACTTGTCCATCCTCTTGATGGTCTTGAGGGAGTGAAATATTGGTCATAGGATTGCTTGATCCAATAGGATTCATGTTGGTGTTGGTTTAACTGAGATCACTTGAGGTTGATGTTTCTTTTTGGGTTTCCATGTCTTTCTTGTGTTGAGATCTAGTTTGTACCATAAAATAGGGATCAATTTTTTCAAGAATATGAGAGATGAACCTCTAATTATTTAGAATGATATATCTTTAGGTACAAAAGAGAAATGTTTAGGATGATTTAAGATCAAATGGTGATAATGATATGGATGTTAGATGGATGTTTGATGGATGATTGGAATGCTTTGAGAAAATATTGAAGGGTATGTTAAACTTTAGGACTTTGATTTTGATGTTTTTTTTGGAATTGATTTGATTTGGATTTGGATTTTGATGGTGAACTCATAACCTCTAAGAGGTTGGATGTTGTCCTAGAGTAGATTTTGTTCAAAAGATGCTAATTTGTCTAGGTGTGAGAAGAAGGATTCATCTAAGCACACCTATCCAAACAAGATGATTTTGATTGGTTTGATTTTGGATAATGAATTCCTAAATCCCAAGATGTTGGATGTTATCAAGGGATGAATTTGTTCACAAGATTTGATAATTTTACTAAATATGTGGAGAAGGATGCATCTACACACATCTAATCAAACAAGATGATTTTGGATTGGTTTCAAATGATTTTCCCAAAGTTTAAAATGGAGGATTTTTCCAAGATTTTCAAAGATTTAATGATGAGATGATTTTGGTTTTGATGTTCGAAGATGGATGAAGGTTTGAATTTCATCCCATATTTACCTAAAAAAGAAACTTGCCTACTAGACCTCAGTTTTGTAGAACATGCTTTTCTCTAAACAAGATGATCAATCTCTCTAAAAATATTTGGGTTTTGAAAATAATAGAATGAATAGAAACCAAGATTTTTTCTTGAAGCTTTCCTGTAGAAGTTAAAAATAAATATTTGTCTGAATTTGTATAGCGTTGAGAGATGATTTTGCTGATATTTTATAGTAAGATCTTTTACCTTTGGTTTCTTGATCTTGATCTTGCATGAAATCATTTGGGATACATGTGTGGGATTCAATTGTCTTTTGTCTTTGATTAATGACTTTGTTTTACCACAAATTTTTTTTGATTAGGTTTTGAAACTAGATGTCTAATGTTTTAATTTATTCTCATCCACAAAGTGTATTATGCGGAAATCAAAGAAATCAAAGCAAGAATTACCTAATTTTTACCTTAGTAGTAGCAAATTGAGACAAAATTCAAGTGCCTAGAAACCTCTAAGGATATGAATCCCAAGGGTTAGCAAGGGCATGTGAATTCTTTCAAGGATATTTTCTTGTCTTAAAGGGTTTAATATTTTATGCTCATGTTAAATGTTTGTTTTCCACATGTTTACGAACAAGAAAAGTGTTTTGTAACCAAGAACAATTACAACCCTATGGATATTTGAGACAATATTTGTTGATTCCCAACTTGGACAAGTCCAACTATGCTTACTTTCAACAAATGGTTAGATGCTTGACCCCACTAGCTCCCATCCACAACTCAACAGTTCTTTCAGGGCAGCCAAGCATCAGTACCGATGAATCTCCCATGGCATACCTTCCATCTCTACTAAAATCCATAAAAGTGTGGGGCAACTTTAAAACAACCGTTCTTGCACCAACAAATATATAGGGATTTTGGCCTTTCTACGCAAAGGTTTTAATTCAAACTTTCTATTCATGGAGATTGACCTATATGGTGAGAGACCATTGCTTCCATTCTCGTCAGGACCAACTGTGTCAGATTGGATTTTGTTCCAATACCCACTTTTATATCTCAGCTAGAAATACACTTGGCTTTAGTGTGTTACTGGTTGGGTCATTCCCTTGGGTGAGTATTTTTTCCCCAAGGAAAGCCCTCTAAGATAAAAAATAGCGAGAAAACATATTCGTAGTTTGATCAACCTTCATTTAGAAACAAAGGGATATCACATGCAATTTGTTCCACTTACACTCGCAAGATGTTTTGTTCAATTTTAGACCAAAAATGAAATGGGGAGGTAATTCCTTTATCCCAACTTGAGACCACCAAAAATCCTTTTGATTCTCAAGATTGTCATGAGGCATGAGAGAAGCACATACATATTTTCAATTGTGTTAATTTGAGTAAGCAATCACAAAAAAAAGTAGCACATGTTCTTTTTTAAACCCACAACACATAAATGAATTCTTTTTATAGCACCAAAGGAAATGTGAAGAGTTTCTCTTCAATTGTTAAATCCAAAAACCAACTCTAGTAAGTTTGTGTCCTAAAATTCATTTTAAGCCCTTTTGTAACAAGAAATTGAAGTGTTCTTTTTAGAGCCCAAAAGGAAAATTAGTAGGTCCAAAGCATGAAAGATAACAAAATTTCCTAAGGAAAAAGGTCAATTCTCTTAGAGTGTTAAAAAATACTTGGTATCATGAAAGGATGATATCTTCATGCCTCTTTTCTCCTTCATTTTGATCAAGTCATCCTACAAGAAAACTAGTCAGATTTGTAAAAACAGAGGTCAAGAGATCAAAGAACAATCCAAATTATTAGAATTTGAAAAAATCATGTGTCAAACTAATTTTCACTTTTTACTTCCCTCCAATGGTGGAACCTATGAAGGTGATGTAGTTCAAAATTTCCAGTGATGCTATATAGCATTGCTTACCAGTTAGTGTCACTCTACAAAAGGGACAGAGAGCATGAAGGCATCATTATTTCAACCAGTGATGGAGCTTGATATTTGGAAAGATTCTAGCATGTGAAAAAGATTTAGTGGCATCGTTTGAGATTTTAAATTCTGGGTGGGAAATAGATAGTGTTGAATTTTGGAATTTGTAGCAGTACGATATAACGATGCAGGAGTCCCACCAATTGTAAACTATGATGCTGATATGCTAGTGGTGGAGTTTCTTGTAGACACAAAAACAACAAAAAAACAAAAAAGTTGGTGAAAAAATGTGATTAGAAATTCTAGTATGCCCTCCTTCTAGCACCAAAATGTGAACCAAGATCCCAAACCTCCATAAATACAAGAGATAAAAAACATATTAGATCAAATGCAAGTTAGTATCATGATTCCCCAAGAAATCCATTTGAATTGCAAAGAAAAGGAAATGAAAGGAATAACATTAACAAGAATAAACCAAAGATGTTAAATCCTATTCAAATGCAAAGAAAATTATTAATCTCTTGGGGAAGTTGGTGCCAATGTGATGTGGAAATTGGCCCTTTCCCAACTCCTATGCAAGCTTTGATGATTTGATGAAGATGTGATCCACTTTTTTGATGATTGAAGTGTGCTCCAAGATGAAAATATTCATAACCTAGCTAATATTGGATAAAGATGGATGAGAATTGCTATGGATTTGAGTCTAATAACTTTGCTCAAATTGTGGATGATGAAATGAGGAAAGAGACATCCTATTTATAGAATGACAAGATGGAGAAATGCCCAAAATGGAGCAATGTGGGACTAACATTCAAGGAATGGTAAGGTGACACTTGTCCAAATGTGAATGGATGGAGGATGTGTACATTTTGATGAATGTTCCCATAAATGGAATTAGGTGATATTTGAAAATAGTGAAATGACATGTAAGAGGGAAAAGAAATGCCTGAAATGTCAGTTGGCTCAAGGAAGAATGAATTATTAGGTGAAGTAAATTCCTTGTTGGAAGGGAAAATTCCACTTGGATTTTGAATTCAAATTTGAGAGAATATTCCTCCATTATGCCATTTTGGGAGAAAATAGAGATTTAGTAAATGAATTAAATCCATTTTCATGTGCAAGTGGCAAAAGCTAGAGGATGGGACATGGATTAGGATTAAATTAATCAAAGGTTAATTAGTTTAATGAAGGATTAGATGATGTGACAAATTTGACTTAGATTTATAGGTTAATTTAAATCAAATATGAGAAGAATGTGATACAAAGATTAATTAAATAAAAGATTTTGATTTATTTAATTAAAGGGGATGAAGTTAGATTAAACTAAATAAGGTTTTAATCTATTTAATTTAATAGGTGAATTTTAGAGATTTAATCAAATAAAATGAATTAATTAATTAAATAGGGAAATAGGGTTAGATTAGATTAGATTGGTTGATTTAATTAACAAGGGAGAAAAACTTAATTAAATAAAATGATTTATTTAATTAAGAGATGAAAATTAATGAATTTCATCAAATAAGGGTATTTGATTAAATGGTTAGACTGAAGGGTGATTGAGGGTGAAATGGTGTTAGTAATTGAGATCAAGTATGTCGGTATTATTTCCATGTCTATAAAAGAATGCCCCAATTCTTGAAAAATGGTTAGATGGAAACCTTGTTTTCTTATTCATTTGAATTATGTGAAATCATGGGTTTTTGGTGCATGAAATTGAAGTACTAGAAAAACAAAGTATGGGGCGGTATGTTTTCTTTTTTCTAATAGAAACATGATGATTAAGATGTCTTGGTAAAGTAGGGATAGTAAAAAAAGAGAAAGAATGATTTGTTGCCTTGGAAAGAGAGTTGTATTGAGGAGTCTATAAGTGAATGTTGAAGTATTGATTGGTTTATTGCCTTAATCATTTTTTGTGTTGGTACAAATATTTTTTATGATGGTAAAGATGAATTTGTATCAGATAATGATGTTGTATATGGATGATTGATAGCCTCATGAATTACTAAGGAAAATTAAGGATGTTGTTGATTTGATAAGTGAAATTGTTGAAAATTTTAGAGAATAAAAGATGCTTGTTCAATTTGATCTTCTTCATTTGTGTTTGTGACAAAAGTTCCCTAAATGTTTGGTGTTTTTCTAGATGCTCTTGCATTAATTGGTATCAAATCTAGTTGATTCTGATCATTGGTTGAGTTGTTGTTGTTGAGTTTGGTTGTAGGTGCTTGATCCATCTAAGTTGTAGAGAAGAAGGTTTCTAGGAAGTTGTGTGTTGGCAGACAAGTTGAGGTCTATGGTCACCATCCTCCAATGGAGATTAAGCTAGGTAGAAGGTGCAAGGAAAAGAGAGTGAGGCAACTTCTAGGATCTTCTATTAGGTAAGCTGGATGGTTTTTTGAGTTGGTGAGTTGTGTGGTGGAGTAGTGAAGGAAATGGATACCTATCTAAAGAAGAACTTTAGGTTGTAGCCTAAAGAGTACTCCACAGATAGGAGTAGTTGAGAAGATGAAAATGGTGATTGGTCAAAGAAGGTCAAGGATAAATTATGAGAGAAAGAGGAATGTTTGCAAGGACAGTCCTATGTCCTTGGTTGAGGAAAAGTTGATGGAAATTTGAGAGTGGTGAAAGGGTAGTCTTATTTCCTTTTGAGGGAGAAAAGCGATTGTGAACCTGATGATAGAAAGACAACGGAAAGGGGAAAGAGAAGACAAAAATGAAGATATATGGCAAAGGAAAAGTGAAGGTGGTGATGAAGACAAAGTTGAAGACACAGATTGGAACCAAGATAGAGAAACATCCAAAGAAGTCCAAGGAAGACTTGAATTTATTTTACAGGTACAAGGAAAGTTGATATGTTTCCAAGTGACTTGGAAGGGTTTTGTTGGTTGGTTGTATGATGCAAGAACACCCTATTCAATGAATGCCTTCAAAAGGAAAAAATGCATTTCAATTGTAAAGAAATGAAAAAAATCATGTAAATATATGTAATAAGGTCATACATAATGTATTTTTGGTCTGAAATAGGTCACTAGGTGGGAAAGGGATAGAAAAAGAAATTGAAAAAAATGCTAAAGTTGCCAATTTGTAAAATGCAAAAAATTAGGAAGTTTGAACAAGAGTCTTTGAGGGAAAAATGAAGAGATGGGTCGAAGAAGGTAGTTATAAATTCAATTAATTGTTTGCAAACATCTATATAAGCAATGTGTAGGTGAGCAAGGAAATCATCTTGTAATTTTGGAAGAAAACTTTGAATTAAAACATCACTATTCTGCAATTTTTTGAGTTTACTTTCTAATTTCTAAACTTGTACGGCCTGCACAATCATATAAGGCCTTGATTTTTATTGTCTTATGAAGGATAGTGTTTTTTCATTTAGTCTAAGTCAATTTGAAGGATTTTCATTTAGTTTTTAGTTTATTTAAAGACCAAATACAAAAATCTATTTTGAGAGTCTATTAAGAAGCTAACCTACCATTCCACTAATGTAGGTGTAATAGATCGGTGGAATGGGATATTAGGAAATGTGTTGTAACCCACTTTCACACTTTTCTAGGACCCTTCATTATAATTCACTTAAATAACCCCTTTTTATAACTTACCAAGTCTTGTTTGAAAGTGTTGTAAAGAGTTGTAACAAACTCTCATGCTTTTCTAGACTTGTCATCACTAATTCAACCATTTCTTATGTTTAAATGACCCCTGAATACACTTTCAGGCCATACTTAAATGTATTTTTGAGAATATTCCCATTAAACCTTGTTAAATACACTTAAATCCTTGACAACCATTAAAATTTCCCTAGTGGGACCAAGTCACCACTTAGGGTGACTTAGTCCTGCTAGCACAAAAATCAAAATAATTTCAATTTTCTAACATGACTTTATTCTCTTATTCTTGAGTTTGGCCTATTATGTGTTATTTTTGGGAAATATTAGAAAATAAAGTATAAATAAAGGGTTTTCCCCTCATTTTTCATCTCCTACTATCCCCATTCATTCAAGCATTCATCCACTTAATCAATCAAACCATTATCAAGCACTCTAAGCATAATCAAGTCATTCATTGGAGCATGTCATTGCACATCTTCAGATTTCTACATCAAAGGGTTTGGTTAGTTTATGATATTACATTTTTATTCATCATTCTATCTTTATTTAATTTCATTATCTAGGGTTTGATTACCAAATCAAGGTTTGACCAAGTCGATCCCCTATTCTCTAACCCTTAACCCTTTTTCCCCTCTTTGCATGTGTGTTTGTAGGTCTTGTATGTAGATTTTTCAAAAAGAAATGTGTCAAAAAGGTGTTTTCAAGTCATCAAAGTCAATAAAGCACTAATTGAAGCTTGGAGACCTCTTTCATCCCATTTTCTACAAAATTTGAACTGAACACCTATTAGGAAGGGAAGTGCAGACCGAAAGCTATAGAATCCTGTCCCAAAATTCCTGAGATTCCTAGGTGGACTAAGTCACCATCTATGGTGAATTAGTCCCATTTCTAGACCTGAAAAGTGAGTTTTACATTTCTAAGTACCCATTTGGCAAATTCATGTTCTGACAGATTTTCCCTGAAACTGTACTAAGCCACTCAACTTGGCGTAAGTGTCCTATTCAACATTTCTAGTCAACTCTATAGGATTCTAGAGTCTCTCCACATCAGATTTAAGATTCTAGGTGCACCTCTCTATTCTTGTTTAATTCTTTTATTCATTACTTACATTATTAGGTGTTTTTTCATACATCACTATGTTTTGAAACAACTTTCATTTCTTAGGTTTTGCATTAATAATCATCTCTCTTTCTTAGTTTATTGCATCTAGACATCACATTTAGGCATATTTCATCCATTCATACATTAATCTTGAATGTGTACATTGCATTTCAGCCCATTTTTCTCCTTTTAGGCGAAAATCCCTAGAAGTGCTAAAAAGCCCTTGCATACCAAAATCTTTGTTAACATATATATATATATATATATATATATATTTGTGTCTGTGTGTGTTTATTCATGAAATCTAAATTCGTATTGTTTATTACCACCATTATTGTTAGAATTTATTGTTGATCTATTTGCATAGATTTTGGATTCAATTACTCAAAAAAACTATAAAATATCATAAAATCTAGAAAATTTGTTAGTAGGACATTGCATTGGTATTTGATGTAGCATATTACATTTTTGAGCATTAGTAGACAATCACACAATGATTATGTAGAGGTTATTTAGTTAAGTAGTTACAACTATTGCTCAACTATATACTTCATAGTATAAATGCACCTCCAATTCATTGAATAAGACATCAAGCATTACCATTCTTCATTTGGAATCATAGCTACCAGTTATGTTGGGTGTCATGAAGGTGAAGGATTGAAGGCGGGTGTTGGTGTTTTTTCCTATAAACCAGGTTCGTCTCCTAATCTACCTATGGAATTGCCAATTCCAATCAAGGGCAGCTCGGAGGACCTAGACCAACCGACGAGGATTTAAATAATAACCTCCTACACTTTGGGCTCTGCAAGACCCAGGAGGGTGGTCCCTATAATGTGTTTATGATCTCTGCAATGAACTCATAAACAATCATTAACAATTCATAGATATTCCCACAAATAGCTCAACAAAATAGGATACCACTAAAATGAATTGGGCTTTCACTAGTAATATCAACTACTTGGAGCATGAGATGATTACAACATTATTTCGTAACTCATGATGGTCATTTTATTTGCAATTTGGTGGAAAGCCCTAAGAAAAGACATACAAACATGGAGTTTCACAAACTTATACAATTTAGATCAGTGCCATATACCATTGGGGAGTCAAACTCACAAACATTCACGATTCATCGAAAGATTGAAATACTTAGCACACATGATCCCTGGCAATATTGCATTACAATAATGTCAATTCCTATCCTATCCCAACACTTTTTATTAAATCCCTTTACAAACATACCCATCTATGATTCCATCCACGCACTTTAATTAATTCTTTCAATTAAAGCCAAAACGGAAAACACACACAGTAGAGCAATGAGATGAACATCATAATCCTTGATTATTCTATTCAAAATTATGATATATTTGTACAGAGGAGAGAATTGAGCTTGAGATATAACATCATAGCTTAAATGCTAGTACTGTTATGAAACATCCAATCTTCACAAGTTTTAAAATCCACTACAAGATAACCCCAAACCTAAATTGCCTTAACATTTAAAAACAAAAATTCTTTCAATCTACTCTGAAACTATACCTAGACTCTACCTTCAAAATATCTGACTTGCCAACCCTCTTTTCCAGCCTTGAAAATCCTTCTTATAGAAATGAGGAGCAAACAAGCATCGGGCCAGAAATTACACATGTCACTGATTAATTATACCGCTATATGCAAATTCAAAACTATGATCAAAACCACCAAGTCTCGGAGCATCAATTTCGTTGATTGTACTCATTACAAAAGCCACAACATTTATTACACCTCAAAACTTGTGCCCAAAGCCACCATGGAAACCAAACCAAAATTAGTTATAATATAACCGCTGAACTGTCAGTTTCCAATAATAGACATCATTTCACTCCTCTTTGGTTAAGTACTTTTCCACCCAATTCTGATATTCCTCATCCATTGGCCAATTAAAATTCACCAACTCCATCACCTTGGTATTGTAAGGTGTGAATTTCATTGCAACCTGGTTGGCCTCCCTCTCAAATGACTCTAAGAACATGCTGGTATTAATTATTTTATCCATGCTGCTCACCAACAAGTCATGGTCCAAGTCATCATAAATCAATTTTATTTGTGAATCAATAATCTCTTCTGCGCTATCTTGCCATTGTTGCAATGTATTAATATTTCCCTGTGCATGTATTATATCTGGTAGAAAAGTATCATTCCAATCAGTAAAACTCTTTACTAGTTCTCTAATTTTCCTACTCAAATCATCAGGTAGGGCTTGGAATCCCTTCAATGATTTCATAAACATTTGAGTAGGCTTTAATGACTGGGGCCTATTATTTGCATCAAATCTGGAAGCTTTAAACATAACATCTAAATCAATGGCCCGAGGGATCCACTTCTCAACCAGACGTAGAACCAATTCCCAATCTCTGCTAATGTTTTGTATTCCACCCATGAATAAAGAGTATAGATAATGTACAACTGGCAACCTAGAATCAACCTTCTCATTGAAATGCCTCAAAATGGTGTCAACCACCTCATTGTGTTTAGCTACAACACCATCCTCACTCGCCCTTAGGGCAGCCTATAATTTTGTGATTTTATCCATCATCTGCCTTTTGGAAAGATCTGCAGAATACTCAACCTGCTCATCAACTAGCCCTAGTGCAGGGCTATCAGCAGGTGTCTGAATTGGGGATCCAGGAGTATAAATGATTGGGATAATAGGGGCAATGACCCCAAAGTAGTAGGTAATGCTCTGATAGCAGGGGCACTGGAGGATTCTCCCATCTGCATGTATCTTAATCTATCTACTCCAAATTGCAACTCAACATTTTTCTGCTGCATTGTACTATACTCCCCAATTATTACATTGTACTTTTCCATCGGGATTTTCCTTTCAGCCTCCTCTCTTTCAACTGTCTTCTAGGCTAATTTAGCCACATTCAATGTCAGGCTTGTGGCTTCTATTGTTGAGGTTTCAGAAGATCTCTTGATAATGAGTCCACCCCTTAGATTTGGGCTAATATCAGCCACATTTGGTTTTCTACCCTGACGTGCCAATGCCCATATGGCCAAAGTCTCATATTCCTCACTAAAGGTAGAGTCTTGCAGGGCTGCCTTGACTTCTTCTTCACTATTTTGCATAGGATGCTTGGACTGCATAATAGAATTGAATGCTACAACATCAGCTATGTCCCACTCAGGGAGAAGTAAGACACCAGCCTGAGTTACAAGTTTCCTCCCTTCATCAGGAGTGATGTTCTTGAATTGTTCCATTAACTTAGCTTTGACTTCATCATTATTCTCCTGGTCAAACCTATCAGGTCTTGATTCCCTTCTTCTCTTGCATTTATCCTGATATTCTTCAAATTTCATCCTCCAAATCAACTGCAAGAATACAAGATTTTCATGATGGCATCATCATCCAGGAATGCCTTGCAGGCCACCATCTTGGTGTCCTGTACACACTCCCCATTTATATCCATATCAGTTAGCACCAATTGTGTTGATCTAGGAGGGGATGGGATACCAATCTGCATGTCCTGATTAGTTATGATTATTTCATCCTCCAGATCCTCTTGTGACTCCTCAACTCTTTGCCTCTTAATGCTTAGCTTTGATGGCAGCTCTATAGGGTTACTTCTAGGTGGTGAATCAAATCAACAATCATTATCGCTCCAGGTTTCCTGATCCCATGACCCGGTTGTGATGATGTTTTCATTATTTGTTTTCCATTTTTATTTTTTGCCTCTTCATCACTGCTATCATCTCTCTTCCTCCTGTATAGAGGCCTGTCCACTGGTGGCTGATAAGTTAGCCTCTCCTCCAGTCCTTGACTTCCTGAGTCCACTTCCAAATTGACTTTCATGGTTCTCAAGGTACTCATGATTTCTTTGAAATTATTCATCAAGAAATCAATTCTTTTTCGAAATGGAGTGAACTCCATTAGTGGATCATATTTTGGATCCAGTTTATGCACCATGGCCAACATTTTCTCATAAGCAATCCATTTCTCTTTATTATAATTTTTGTTGGCTCAAATCAAACTCATTTCTAATCAAATCCTCAGGAAAATTGAAAATATGAGCAAACCTACCACCCTTAATGCTTTTCCTAAATAGGGAAAAGAATCCCTTAGGGTCATGCTACCTCCTAGATCCACTCTTCAAATGGTAATCGTCAAAATATTTGTCAAAGTGAACCCATCCTCCCTTGGAAAATACAAAGTCTGAAACAATAGTGTAATTAGGGAACAAAGTCCCTTTTCCTCTTCCTGTCAAATTATCCTCATGAATGCAACCTAGTTGCCACATGACCTCTAAAAACCCCATCCTTGATGGTACATTATACGGGAGAATATGAGGAGCTCCCTGGAAACCATAAACCCTTAGGACAGTGCTTACAGGGTATAGAATAATGTCACCCCAATTATGACACACCTTCAAATTAGGCCTCCTTACTTTAGGTCAAAGGAAATCATGCAAATCCTTAGAAATCCTTGGCACATTCACCATCAGTCTAGCTCTGAGCCTGAAAGCAAAGCAATTATCAAACTAAACAAAGCTAGCACCTCCCTTATTGTAAGACAAGTCTGCACTCCAAGCCTGCACTAGTAATTTTCCTCCATTCACCTCCTGCCTCAACTCCATTTTCTCTGAGAAGAAGTCAACATTCTTATATAAGAACATATACATAAATAAGGAGTACCAAAAGAAAGGAGTACCAGTGTCCCCTTCATGTAACTTCAGCAAACCCTCATGTATCCTTTCAGCAAGGAAAGAAGCATAGTCGTACTCTACAGAAAAGTTAGGATTCTAAATTTGAGCGCCCATGAACATATAAGCAATGGGCATCACGGTGTTAGGGCTAAAACCTAAAATTTTGCAAATTGAATAAAAATTTTCCAAGAAATGATCAGCAAAATAGTTTAGCCTGAAAGGTTCTCAGTCAGTTGGGCTGATGTGAATTGTTGAACTACCTGCTCTGGCTAGATGAGGAGGAAGCAATTTTGATCTAAAAAGAGGTTGTGACTTGGCAGACTCCTGCTTCATTTCCTCAAATTCTATTTGAACCAAGAATGAACTATATTCACTTAAATCGAAGACCTTCCGAATCTCATTTGCATTTATATTCAGTAAAACCCTGTCATCATTATCCTTGATAATCCTTGTGATAGGATCATATCGTGCAGCCACTGTCCTGAGTAGGTCAACATCAGGAAATACATTCGGTACCACAAGTTTTCCCATATCATATCTCCAACCATTTGAAAAAGGATGAGATGCATTTCGCTGCCCATACCATCTTCTAAACATTTCCAAGCCCGTCATTGGTACCCTAGCATCCATAATGTTATAGGTTTTGTATCTTAATCCCTCACCTAAGGTTGTCCACTTCATTAAGATCAAACCCCTCTTCTTGTCATTTGTTGACAAAGGGAATTGGTTAAGGAAATCATCATATAGATTCCTTTGCAAATAATCAATAAGGCCAGAATGCTACTTTAGTGGCACCATTTCAAACAACCAAGGCTTCTCCTAATATCAAATTTTTGCACAGACTAGGGCTACCCAAAACGAAATTACAATAGAAACTTACAATTTCCCATAATTCAAAAGAACCAATAACCCTAGAACCTTAATCAAGAAGACCCCTAACCAACAAGACACAACCCTCCTCAAGATTTACATTCAAACAGAAATGGTGATAAAGAAAGTAACTCACAGAATTTCGCGCCCCACAGAAAATCAAACCCTACTGTAATTGCTTTGAAAAAACTCTATCTTTGGCTCTGGACCACTTCGGAAACACTTGAATGCCTTTGTGGTGAAGATAGTATGAAATTAAATACTTATAATTTATGAAAAATGGCCCGTAGATGTCTCATCTACCATTAAAGCTTACTTGCATGCCGCGCCAATGGCTTCAATTGTATTTGATACAAATTTAAAACCTCACCATCGATCTTTTGTTTCTATCAGATCATCAAATGGTCATCTTCAAAAAAGCTAACATCTCCATGTCATTATCAAGGGCCCACCATAATACACAACATTAAAATAATACACATGGCGCCCCCCTGTGATATCGCGAACACTAAACTCCCTTCAGTTTAGGATCACGCGATGGCGGGAAACCATTGATTCCCTTCATCGGTGATCATGATCATACATAACAAGGAATAACATCAATACCTATCTATCGAGCAGCTTTTTCACCAAGGTTAAAACATCGCCATTGATCATGAACACGTGCATCTCACATGTGGTTTAGTAACCTGCTTTATAATGCACTAAAGTCTGATACACATATTAAACACTTTATTCACTCTTTTTAGTACTGGCAACCTGGGACACGTGGATCCTGCTCGTGACATCACAATCACCAAATAGACAGCAGTGGTGTCATCGCGAGATCGCGGGGAACAGTCAGGATCAACCATAGGGAAATCGACAGTCATCAAAATAACCCTTGCAAAACATTAAAGTTACTTAGAAGAAAATAAGGGGAAGGGGACACCGCCTAGGGCAATGACAGTTGATGACTCAATGTTGTTTTAAAAGCATAGGGCATGGACCGACCCAAACCTTAGTAAATAAAAAGGGGCCAGTGAAATATTGAGCATTTTATTAAAAACGGGCCAGGCCTAGACGATTCAATGGGACATAAGTTGTTTTTTTTTAAAACCCCTCCCAAAAGGTAACGACAGAAAAGACCCAACCGAAAGATAGAACACCAAGGTTTCATGAAAGCAAAGAAAAATTCCACCCCCAGGTACCTTCCAAATAATCAAGACAAACTAATAATAAAAGGAAACCAAGGACTTCAATAATTGGGTGTGGAAGCACCTTTGTGCCTTAGTTTGGGGGATGGGGGATTTTGTGATGGACATATTTTTAAATTTGTGAAATGTGATAAAAATAGGTGGCAAGAGAGACATATCAGAAAGGTTTTCCCTTCTAACAACTTTGTTATGACTTGAGTGTTAGTGTAATTAATTAATTATTACACTTGCATAAGTTAACTTAGGTCTTACATTTATTTAATTAAGTCCTAGGTTGCATGATCATTAGGAAGTCATAAATAATGAGGTAATTCCCCCTTCCATGTTTGTAGGGATAAGATTCCTTCTAGAAGATGAGTTGTCCTTCTAGAACTTATCTCTATCTTTTATCATTTCCTAGGTAGGGTTCACATGTCACATATTGTTAGATCATGACACATGGCAACATCATATTACATCTTGCATCTCTCTCATGCCTATATTTTTAGGGCATTTGTACATTTGTAATCATCTCATATTCTAGATCAATAGCAATCTCTATTTGCATGTCCTTAGTTGCAACACTTTTTGTGTGGTTGAATTTATTCTTGGAGGTCCTCTTGAAGGCTGCAGTATTAGGGACATTATGCATCCATCATTTCAACATGATATCAGAGCCATTCCATTGAGAGTACATCCCAAGATTAAGAAAGTTAGGCTAGAGAGATTCATCACAAGCTTGAAGATTTCCATTGTAGGCTACTTGACTCCACTTGGAGACCAAGCTGATTTCTAAAGTAGATTGAGCTAGATCCGAGCTCACCATTATCTTCAAAAAGCCTCAAAACCATAGGATCGCCTGTTCAATTATAAAAATTAGATTCATCAACCTGAGAGCATTAGAGGTATTTGGGTTTGCAAAATCAACTGGTATGATCCATTCCAATTTGTAGTAAAAAATCACCCCGGTTAGTTGTCCTCTGAGGAAATTTTTTTTAGTCGTAGGCCATTTTCATTTAAAAAAATTAGCTTATTTTATCTATAGTTTTTGCAAAAATCATATTTGGGCTATTTTTAAATAGTTGTAGAAAAATAAATTTGAGTGGCTGCAATTTTAATTCTTCGTTGGCCCTCTTTTTATTTTCAATTGCCATATTGGAAATATTGAAAATAAGGGTTTAATAATTAAATTTTCAAGATCTACAGTTGACACTTTATTTAAAAATAATTCTACAAAAATACTTTTTGGTCAACTCTACTTATTGCAGGAGGGGTACCCAACACACGACTGTCGCATCACAATAGATTGCTCATTGTCCTCCATACCCTCCATCCGTAGTTTGACCAGACACTACCCACCAATCATTTTCTCACTAAGGTCCTTTGTCATGCCTGTACTTTGGCCATTCATTGTTGAAGCCGGCTTTCTACCCATGGAGATCAAAGCCACTGACTTGAGGTTCCATTGGCGACTGAGGGGTTTGCTATAGGGAGTGGCGCCACCCTTATCTGCATCCCTGTCTAGTTGCTCAACCCTGCCACCACCAGGGGTGGTGGCACTTTATATATTTTCCTCACATATTTTCATGGTCATATCAATGACCAGGCGCTAAGCCCAGAGGGGCTTATATCTTGCTTCTCGTTAGCTTGTAGAGTGCCTCATCTAGGATTTTTTTCATTTTATCATAACTTTCACCCACAGTGTCAAAAATTAGCCAACGAGATACCGACGGAAAGAGAATTTAGAGTACTTTCTAGTGGTAACATCCATTTTGCAAAAAAAATCTTGCAAAAAATTCTATAGTCAACTGAATTCAAAACCCTAGTTTGGACATAAAGGCTCATATCTTCGTAATTGATTGTCAGATTTTGATGATTCCAGCAGCATCGAGAAGGTGATTCAAAGCTTTTTTGATTATTCCATTCAATTTGGTCAATTTTACCTCCAGGTACTCTTGCATTATATTTTTTCAATTTGGTGCATTTTTTCAATAACTTGGATATCCTAAAGCTTGGGTAGCATTACTTCAATTGTACATCATATTTGGAAGTTTCTATTCTCTATTGAAGGTCATTGTCTTTGGTTTTTTGGACAAAATTTGATAGTTCATTATGAGGCTTGCATATTCTCCTTCTCTTGTTATGCTAGACAAGGGTAACTATGAAAAATGGCAGGATGGGATCATACACCATCTCCAATCACTAGATTTATTGCCACCTCTCTATGGTATAATTCTACATCCAAGTGAAGGTATTCAATAATTTGCTTGGAGTTGTTGCAGATACAATATTTTGGAGATCATTGCTATGCAAGTTGATTGTGATATTTTGAGTTTTATTGATCATCGTGATTGTCCTCACATCCTTTTGACTAAGCTTTGTGAGATATATGGAGGATCAGACACTCCACCCTTCCCTGATGGTCATTATTTAGAATGTCATTCCTCATATCAGGTACCCCATGATGATATTGTTATGCAGGAGGTTGATTGCCTTGAATCTTCTAAATAGGATGAAAAGGTTTCTTCATATGTTTCTTCTCCATCAGAGATAGTTGGTATCCCTTCACATTCAGTGATTCCTTGTCTAGATTCATTGAATGAGGCTTCCATAATCATCATTCATTAGGACACATTCATTTTTCTAGACTTGACATCACATGATGGCTTTGTTTCAAGTATCACTGACTTGGATACTTCTATAGGTTTGGAGGAAATTCTTGAGGGGATATCACTCCTCTATTTAGATTCCACAGTGGAGAGTTTTTAGAAGTCTCCTCATCCTTTTGTCTCAACCTTGATAGGGGATCCTGAGACAATCTTTGAGGCACTTGTTTTCTCTTTAGATATTTCATATATGAGACTTCTTCCCTATCATTCCATTTATGATTTGAGGTTTCTTTAGCATCTACCATTGGATTGGCTTCACACTTCTTTCAGTGGTTTTGAGGAAACTTCATTTAGGGAGGAAAATCTAGTTTCCATCACATTCATTGCATCACCATCTTTGGATATTGTTCAACATCAGAATCCTCATTGTCCTGGTTTGTCACCCTCTTCATTGATTGTGGAATCTTCATCTTTAACAAATAAGACACACGAGAAGACTTAAGAGAAATCAACATCATCCGCATTCATCATATTTTCCTTGAATTCCTATCCAAAATGGGAAGCATCTCTACACTTGCACTTGGTTTCATTTCTTCCGAAAGGGAGACAAGTTGTTTGTTGACATTGGATCTTGTTTTGTATTTAGACACTTACCATTTCTACAATGATCACATCTTTTCGGGGGGCTATATAGTCTCTTTATTTCCTCCTATGGGGGGGGTATTTATTGTATTATATCAATGTGATGGATCATGTCCTTGGGAGGTATTTGGGAGTCCTCCATCCTTCCCATCCTTTCTCACTTGTTTGCATTGCATCTCCTTTTTGGAGAGGGGTTTTGTTCCCACTAGTTTTTCCCCTTTTCTCCAGTTGTGGGAGATTAGCTGCCTCTTCATCATGTAAATGGGTACCTAACATGGCCTCGTAATTGGGACCCATCATCTTGGTATAATCATTGCATTTCCTCCCTAAGTTGCACTTATGGGGGGTGTTAGTGTAATTAATTAATTATTAGACTAGCATAAGTTAACTTAGGTCTTACATTTATTTAATTAAGTCCTATGTTGCATCATTAGGAAATCATAAACAATGGGATAATTCCCCCTTCCATGTTTGTAGGGATAAGATTCCTTCTAGAAGATGAGTTGTCCTTCTAGAACATATCTCTATCTTTTATCATTTTATAGGTAGGGTTCACATGTTGTCACATGTTAGATCATGACACATGGCAACATCATATTGCATCTTGCATCTCTCTCATGCCTATATATTTAGGGAATTTGTACATTTGTAATCATCTCATATTCTAGATCGATAGCAATCTCTATTTGCATGCCCTTAGTTACAACACTTTTTGTGTGGTTCAATTTATTCTTGGAGGTCCTCTTGAAGGCTGTAGCTTTAGGGACATTATGCATCCATCATATCAACATTGAGAGATAGTATCTTTGATGGGTGTAGCTTGAGTTGAAAAAAGAGAGATAATGAGACTAGATGTCTAAGTATGCAAAATATTTGATAGAGAAACATACCACACAATAGAAAATTAGTGGATAAGTCATCATTCATAGCAAGATCATCATTTTCTTATGGAATAGTTGATTGAGATAGCTCTTGTTTCAATTGAACAACCTCTCATGAAATCTCATTCATATTATAATCTTGCATGATCTTATATTTGTTAAATTTGGTTACCTTGCGAAACTTCACCAAATTTTGAGAACTTCTTTGATCCCCTTAAGAAATGCCATATTAGGACTCCTTAACATATTAGTTTAGGGTTTAGGGTAATAGGATGGCTTAAGGGGATCTATATAGTAAGATCCTAGGAAAAAATGACATGGCTTAAATGAATAAAATTTGGTGAAGTTTCCCAAGGCAACCAAATTTCATTAAGGTCCTAGGACAAAATGATGGCCTTAGGGTTTAGGTTTAGAGTTTAGAGTTTAGTGTTTATGGTAATACAATGGCTTAAGGTGATCTATGTAGTAAGGTCCTAGGAAAAAATGACATGGCTTAAGGGAATTAAATTTTGTGGAGTTTCCCAAGGCAACCAAATTTCATTTGAAGGTCCTAGGAAAAAGTGAATGCTTTAGGGTTTAGGCTTTAGAGTTTAGAGTTTAGGGTTTAGGGTTTAGGGTTTAGGTTTTAGGGTGAAGTTTGGGTGGCCCTTGGAATAATGGACTTGCACATTAGTGAAAAACATTTTCTTGTGGAACAGTTGATTGAGATAGCTCTTGTTTTGACTAACCAACCTTTCATGAAATTCCATTCATATTATAATCTTATAGGATATTATTATTATTAAATTTGGTTGCCTTGGGAAAATGAACCAAATTTTAAGAACTTATTTGATCCCATTAATAAATGTCATATTAGGACCCCTTAAGACATCATATTAGGGTTTAGGGTACAATAGGATGGCATAAGAGGATCTGTGTAGTAAGGCCCTAGGACAGAATGGCATGGCTTATATGAATAAAATTTGGTGAAGTTGCCCAAGGAAACCAAATTTCATTAAGGTCCTAGGAAAAAATGACAAGGGAATATAATTTGGTGGAGTTTCCCAAGGAAACCAATTTCATCTTAAGGTCTTAGGACAAAATGAATGCTTTAGGGTTTAGGGTTTAGAGTTTAGGTTTTAGGGTTTATGGTTTAGGATTTAGGGTTTAGGGTTTAGGGTGAAGTTTGGGTAGCCCTTGGAATAGTGGAATTGCAAGTTAGTTAACAACATTTTCTTGTGGAATAGTTGACTGAAATAGCTCTTGTTTCGACTAACCAACGTCTCATGAAATCTCATTCATATTATAATCGTGCACAAACTTAAGATTGTTAAATTTGGTTTCCTTGGGAAACTTCACCAAATCTTGAGAACTTCTTTGATCCCCTTAAGACATCAGTATAGGGTTTAGGGTAATAGGATGAAAAGTAAGGGTGTTAATATTTTTGATTCATCACATATGCAAGAACATTAGTTTATGAATATTTTTTATTTTATGAATAGACTAACTATTTCCTTAGATTAATTCTATGATGGAGGTATTTTCCCATATAATTATTGACCAAGTTTTATAATGCTCTAGCTAGATACCTTGCAAACATGGGTTTGATCCTAGGCTTCACACATATGTTTACTCATTGAATATTCATAAAAAATAGAATATATATCTCTACTATATAAGTATATAAGTGATGATAAAATTATGTTAAGGTCTCTACTCTTCTAGTGAGAAAATTTAACTCTCTACTAAATTTTTAAGAATCGTGGTTTAAATTGTAACATATTATATCATGTTTTAAGATAGTATGAATCATAATAGATGCATAAAGCCTGTATTATTAAATCAATTAAGCATAATACATAATAGAAACACATAATTTATATCAATTATAATGATCCATTAGTCCCATAAGTAAAGTTTAACATATTATTTTCTAATCTAATTATATCTATGTTCATAACATTTAACTTATTGTCTCTCTTGACACATCTCTCTAACTTAATAAATACACATGTTTAATTGTATAATATTTATCAAATCCTATTTTATTGTCAATATCAACTACCCTAATTTACTATGTATCAACCTAAATCTATCGAATAATTTCTCCCATAGGCATGCCTACATACTTGTCTCCATACAATGCAAATGAAATTTAAAACATTTAAGCAATGCAAATGAATTTAAATTCCATTATCAAATATTCTTGAGCTTGAAATCAACATTTTCAAATGAAATTTTTTTCTTTGAATTTAATTTAGGGTTTTAAGAAGCGATTAGGGTTTTCAATGCAATTTTTTTTGTTTCATTTCAATTTAGGGTTTTCAAATGCATTTTTTTTTGTTTGATTTCAATTTAGGGTTTCAAAAATAATTACGGTTTTGAAATGCAATTTTTTATTTCATTTCAATTTAGGGTTTCCAAATGCAATTGTTTTGTTTCCTTTCAATTTAGGATTTTCAAATGCACTTCTTTTGTTTCATTTCAATTTTGGGTTTTCAAATGCAATTTTTTTGTTTTATTGAACAATTTAGGTCTCAAAAGATTTTTTTTTTTGTTAGGATACGATTTAAGGTTGATTATTTCATTTCTATTCAATATCTTGAGGGTTTCGTTTAATTTTTTTCTTCTGCAAATCAACATTTCTTCTATTATAGGTAAATAAAAATACATAAAATGTAAAAAAAATTGAAAAAAAAATTCTAAAATATATCATTGTGTTAAAAATTTCAAAAAAATATGAAAAAAGCAAAAGAAAGTGGGGGTAGAGGCTTACCTAGAGGTTGTTTCCTCTGCGAAATTGAGATCATGTGCACTAAAGAAATGACTAAGTTTCATTTATTTTTAAAAATAAATACCACTTAAAAATGGGATCCCATTTTGTAAAGATCGGGATCCTATTTCCCGAATGCCGATTAGGACCCATTAATAAACATACCCATTTTTTTAAAAAGGGGATCTCATTTATATTTTAGGCTTGGGATCCCAAAGCTAAGTGGGATCCCATTTTTTGCAAGCTAATTTCATTTATTTCCTAAGGAAAAAAATTCCACTTTTCGTGGACTCATCTTCTTGCTCTTACCTTGTGGGAAAGTGAGGAGCGATCAAGATTCAACCATATCACCTTGTCTCAATCATCAATTTGAATAGACAAAGTATTTATTGCCTTCAGAACTGAGTGGGTCCATCTAACAAAGGGACAAATGACCTCAACCCACTAGCACATGGCATTATTTTAATACATATTGAAATCAAATGGGGCAACCTAGATGTAGCCACATTATCATATCTCCACCATTGATTCATTTCAACTTGTCACCTACTTATTTTGAAAGACATTGGGCCCACCATTGCAGGACACGTGGCACTCACCCACTTTCCCTTGAGAATATAATAATGAGAAAAAGAACCCAATGGGGGCATGACGAACAATCAATATTTTATCGCGATGATCCAATGGCCTGCATTAGACTATTAACTCTACACTTGCACACGTTAGTTCTTAGAAAGTGGCTCGACTAGGCAAACAATGGGAGTGGATATGAAATATTAAGCCAGGACAATAGACTGTTAACTCAGACGTAGGACTTGTGTCACCAAAACAATGTATAGTTGACATTTGTTGTGCTCACTTGAGTCTTTCTTATGGAATTTGGCTTGATTTTTCCTAGATTTAAGTTGTAATTACATTACATATTGGAACCTTGTAAATCATTAATACTTCTAGGATGTCTTGTAAAAGTGTTGTGAAGTATTGTGAAGTGCTGTAATCCACTTTCACACTTTTCTAGGACCATTTCATTATAATTCACGTAAATAACCCCTTTTTATCACTTACCAAGTCTTATTTCAAAGTGTTGTAAAGATTTGTAACAAATTTTCATGCTTTTCTAGTCTTTCCATTGCTAAATTAACCCTTTCTTATGTTTAAATGACCCTTTAATGCACTATTTGGTCATACTTAAGTGTATTTTTGAGGATATTCCTATTAAATCTTATTTAACGCTCTTTAATTTCTGAAACCCTATGAAATTGCCTTGGTGGGACCAAGTCACCACTTGGGGTGACTTAGTCACACAAGGCACAAAAATCAACATAATTTTAATTTCTTGGCATGATTTTATTCTCTTACCCTTGAGGTCATCCTGTGATGTGTTATTTTAGAGAAATTTAGGAAAATCAAGTATAAATAAGGGTTTTTCTCCTCATTTTTCATCTCCTATCTCCTACAATCTCCTAATTTATCAAGCATTCAATTGATCTAAGCATAATCAAGTCATCCATTGGAGCACTACATTGCATATCTTCATATTTCCACATCAAGGATTTGGTAAGTTAATGACATAATATGTTATCTATTTATCATTCTCTTCTTATTTCATTTTATTTCATAGGGTTTGATTACCAAAGTGGGCTTTGACTAAGGAAAACCACTATAATCTAACCCTTAACCCCTTTTCCCCTCTTTTGCATGTGTGTTTGTAGGTCTTGTATGAAGATTTTCCAAAGATTTTGGTGTCAAAAGTGGTCAACAATCCATAAAATTCAAAAAATACCTAATTGAAGCTTGGAGACTAATTTCAGCCCATTTTCTACAAATTCAAATCCAGACACCTGTCGGGAAAGGAAGTGTAGATCGAAAGCTACAAAAACTTGTTCTGAAGTTCCATAAATCTCTAGGTGGACTAAGTTGCCATTTTTGGTGAATTAGTCCCATTACTATGCCTGAAAATTGATTTTTACATTTCTAAGTACCCATTTGGAAAATTCATGTTCCGACATATTTTTCGTGAAACTGTAGTAAGTAGCCCAACTTGGCCTAAGTGTCCTAGTCAACATTTCTAGTCAACTCTATAGTATTCTAGAGCCTCTCTACATTAGATTCTAGATTCTAGGTGCACCTCTCTAGTTCTATTTAATTATGTTAACATTTACTTGCATTCTTAGGTGTTTTTGCATATCACAGTGTGTTTTCTAGAACTTTGTATTTCTTAGATTTAGCATCAATAAATCATCTTTCTTTCAATTTACTGCATTAGTATATTACACATAGATACATTGCATATCTTTTACATTAATCTTGAGTGTAGAAATTAGCATTTTGGGCCCATTTCTCTCCTTTTAGGTGAAAATCCTAGAAGAGTTAGAGAACCCTTGGGTTACTAAAATCATTGTCCACATCTTGGTGAACCTGAATTTTGAGCATTTCTACTTCTGATATCAAGTGCATCCTAGGTTTACCTTGTATTAGCATTGCATTATGTGTTGCATTGTTTAAATTGCATCCTAGAGTTTACAAAATTGCATTAGTGAAAAGCTCATATAAATTACAATTTTGAATCATATTTCATTTGAAAATCACAAAATTTTGCATTTCATACTATATTTTCATCTATGCATTTGAAAGACATCAAATTGCATTCATTTTTTTTGAAAAATCATAAAAAATCCTCACTGGATGACTTAGTCCTTTTGCACATTTTGCACTATAATTTCTAGCATTTTCTGGGCATTTTCTGCATTTCTATTTTCTGTTATTGCATCTCTATTATAGTTTCCAAATTTTCTTTTATTAGCATTTTATTGCTCCTAGTTTTCCTTTCATTTGCATTCACCTCACCTTTTGTAGCCCTTGTATGATTGTTTGGTTCCCTATTGATAATACTTTAGTGAGAAGAAGTTCATGACTCATGGCATCCCATGATAACACACTCATTGTGGACCTTGGGTTGTCTCGAGCTACTACTCCTGGTATTAAAAATAATTCCTTAGGCATGGACCCTACATTTAGCAATATTGTTCCTTTGAACAATACTATGCCAATTGACACACAAAACAACCACATTCCACAAGACAAAGCCATTAAAATTCATGAGGATTTATCACATTTGTAACAAAACTTGTGTCTTGAAAACATTTCAACCACTATGATTCTTTCTATAGAAAACACCCATCACTTGATTGAAAGTGAAAAAGTCTTAAACATTATGAATCAAATTGCTAAGATTTACAACAAACATGTTCCTTCCACCTCTAGCACATCCCAACCAATGACCACTATGGTTAGTCAAGGAGGACTTAACACTCCTCCTCCTTCCACAGTAGCATCCATTCTACCTACACTACTTTTCAAGTCACAACCATAGTGCAACAGGTTAGCAATGTGATTCCTTCCTCAACTATTCATGCTAGCATTCTAATTCTTTTGTGGCATTGAATGTTTTCTACTCTTCTACTATACCATCTATTAGCATTCCATTCACTTTCCCTACCACTGCATACACTCCATCACCACTTTCCCTTCCACCTCATACGACTTACACTAACACTCCCATCACACAACTTTTTGAAACTATCTCCTCCATGCAAAACAAAATAGCCACTATCAACCAAAATTAGAATGGACCACCCACCTAGTATGTCTAAAGTAGCCCACTATATTTGGAAATGCTAAGAACACCAATGCCATAAGGAATCAAAATGCCTAGCTTTGAGAAGTATGGAGGATAGGGTGATCCTACTACTCATGTCAATGCTTACACAACCTTATGTAGTGAATTTGTCCTTGATAATAAACTGTTGGCCCAACTATTTCCTAGGATTTTAAAAGACACTTCCTTAGAGTGGTTTTCATCCTTCCCAAATAATTCAATTCATTCATTCAATGAACTAGTTGATGCATTCATAAGTAATTTTCAAGTGCATATGACTCCAAAGAAGACATTGGTTGATTTAATGAGATGCAAAAAAAATGTCGATGAAAAAGTTACCTATTGCATCTCACGCTATCAACCAGTTTATGCCCAACTTGATGTCAAAATTCCTTATCTGCATCTCTAAAAGATGTTCATGTAAAATTGACAAAGTCACATTCAGGATAGATTGACCATGATGAAATTTCCCTCCTTTATGCATTTGTGTACAACCCTTTGCAATTATCACAATTCAGTTAGTAGTTGTGATGCAAAGTCCACTTCCAACTGAACTAAAAAATATGAACCTAGCACTTCAAACAATTTACAACCATTTTGAAAGCCAAACAAAGGGTTCTTACAGTTCAATCCCCCTCAACAACCAACTCAACCTGTCAACAACCAAGTAGCAGCTATTAAAACCATGATACCTTATAGTTATGGAGATCTAACCTGAAAATTTACACCATTACTAGATACTCTTCATAACATAATGGCCCAACTTATACAACAACAAATGATTTAGTCACCTACTGTTAAACCATTGGATCCAACTAAGCTTTATCCTCCAACTTTTCAATCTAACGCCTATTTCCATTATCATAGACAAAATGGACATGGAATAGAACTATGTGAGTATCTTAAACAAATAGTGCAAGACCTTATTGATTTAGGTCATCTATCCATTTTAAATGTTAATGTTAAAGGAAATACGTCTCTTTCCCCACCCAATCAAAATTTGTAATTTTTCACCAATCAAATGCCTAAACATAATGTGTCATTCATCAAAGCCAGTGAAACTCAAAGCAATGATGTGATGACCATTCATAAAGCTATTGAACATCCTGATCCTATCCCACATACCACTTCTATTAATCCTATGGATGATTTGGTAGGGGTGATAGATGTTATCCTTTGTAAGGGCCAACCTAAGAAATCTCTTGATATTACTTTTTATTTTAAAGATATCCTTTTGAATCTTCCTAATCATCCTCTTTACATAGCTGACCGTATTTATGATAAGCCCACTAATGGGATATTCATAGATCCCTCCTATGGTGAGAATGCGATCACTAAGGAATTTTTGGTGGATCAACCTATGGTAGATCAACCTAATCTTACACCTACACAACTTCAAAATAGAATCAAAGGAAATTGGGTTGCTAGGGAGCATAGTCGTCAACATCGTCTCCTTGCTTGTCAATTACAAATTGAAGAAAATAAATAAAATCAACCTCTTCCCTTGACATAAGCCATGCATGATGACCCTCCTCCCCAATCCCAACAAAATGATCCAATACAACATCCACACCTCATAATACACCCATCATTAGACATTGTCATTTGTCCTCCAGTTGTCATTAATCTGGATGACAATGATGAGATCACTAAAATATATGAAGAGGTGAATAACAATCCAAATACATTATTTTTCTCTTCCATTTTCTTAAATGACAAAATATCCTACAAGGGTAGAACCTAACACTTCACCTAGTCCATCCCTTGCTCTTGTCCCTCTAGCCAGTTGTCCACCTTGCAAACATGATTGGGAGGTGGATGACTTGTTAGATGGTTGACTTGCACTTGCCTTGCTAGCCCTTTGCATTTTTCTTTGCTTTTTCTTTGGAGCTTGTATGTGTGTATCGTGTTCCCCCATAACATAATGTTTAATGTTCTCCTCTCTTTGTAAAATTCCTCTATGTTTATATTCATTTTTCTATATTTCATACATTGCTTTTTCCTTTAGCTTTTGTTTTGTGTTTTCTTTTTAGGGATGACACAAAGTGTTGAGATGCTATAAAACTCTTGCATGTTGACCCAAAAGACCCCTTTTCTTTTTCTTTGACTTTTGCTTCTGTTTTTCCTTTTGTGGATGATGCAAAGTGTAGAGATGCCCTATTTCTCTTCCACATTGACCCAAAAGGTCTTTCTTTTTCCTTTTGGGAATGATGCAAAGTGTAGAGATGCCCTATGTCTATTACATGTTGACCTAAATGGTCCTTTTACTTTTTTTTCTTTTTCTTGTGTTTTTCCTTTTGGGATGATGCAAGGAATTGAGAAAAAAATATCTCTTCTATGTTGACCCAAAATAGATCTTTCTTTTTCTTTTGTTTTCATTCTCCTTGTGTCATTCTTCTAGTTCTATGTGTATTTGGGGAATGAGGACATTTTTGAGCTCTTTAATTACAACATTGCAACAAAAAACATACCGACCCTAAATCCATAGATCCCTTATGTGTTTGGTGTTTTCCTTTTGGGGGAAACCCTTCTTTTTTTTCTATTTCTTTTGTATGATGCAGCCTTACTCAGAAACATATGACTTGGCATAGGGGATTTTTAATTTGGCTCTCATGTCATGTTTCTTTTTTCATTTTTCATTTGCTACTTTAAAGTAATTTCTCATAGAACGGTGTGTAGAAATTACTTTAAAGTGGGGGCATGCATTGGCATAATTCATTTTTCATTTTTCTTTTTCATGGTTCTTAGTGCAGCCTTGTTACTTTATACAATGCCTTTGTCACTTTGTGGATGACATTGGGTGTGATATCCTTCATCAACATGATCTATCTTGGCATATTACATTCCTCTTGGTGGCCTGATTCTACACACTACATCCCCTAAGCTATGAATATTCTATTCTTTGATTGGTCCTCTCTTGGATACATTAGACACAATTTTCACTAAATTATAGATCTCACATAAACTAAGCGAGACTCATTTGAACATGTTGGAAAAACAAGGGAAAACAACTAAGAGGTGGGTTAATCAATTGTCACAGATTATTTAAACTTTTCAAAGTTAACTTAATCTCAAATCTGATGCATGAAAAATAAACCATAAACAATCAACACATCAGAGAACACCAATATTTTTTATGTGCAAACCTTGTTAGGGGAAAAACCACAATGGATGTTAGTCCACAATATTATACCTGGTTAAAAGTCTAGAGAAGAATAATAGGAATGCACATCCATTTAGGCACACTGCCTAGAGCTCACTACTCAAATA
The DNA here is from genome assembly GCA_007258455.2 of Sequoia sempervirens. Lineage (NCBI taxonomy): Eukaryota > Viridiplantae > Streptophyta > Pinopsida > Cupressales > Cupressaceae > Sequoia > Sequoia sempervirens. Next base: position 25,319,838 of record VDFB02281492.1, on the reverse strand, counting down.
CAAGAGGGATCACTTCTGAAAGAAAAGAAATACAAATTAGATCCATAGGGTATGAAATAAGAAAATAGATTATCCAAAAGCCTGATTACAGTTCTAGTTAAGCACATAAATACTCCTTCACACTTCACTCAAATATCTTCACACTCTTCTCTGGAATCAAATGATTTGATCATTATTCACACATCTGTACTTCCTCTACTCTTACAAACTTATGCACACACCAAAATTTTCTCAAACAATCACTCTTATATATCCGCAACATGAATTTTATCAAAAACTTTGTCTGCCAAAAGAAATATGAAAATATGAAACATATATTCAATGTCGGCCCCAATTTACAATAATTTTTTAATGTGAATCAAACACCATCAGCCAATATTATGTTGTGACCCAAAAAAACATCCTTGAGAGCAAAAAAATTCAAATTTTAATCTCCAAGGATCCACAACACGTTACAACCACCATGTCAGTGAAGAATATGAAAACTTGAACACACATGAGAAAAATATTTGACCACAAACACACCAATCAATGTAGACATGCCACAAAGATAGAGAATTATCTATAAGCATCCACAAGAAATAAGAACCAATAGAGAAACAACTGAAACAACTAAAATTACTAGAATCACATCAAATTCACTCAAGAATACTAACTGAAACCAAAAAAAACTATCGGAGCACAATTGTTCATAACATGATGAAACCTTCACGTGGACCTTACAAAATTTTGGTGGATAAACTAGATACTCTCAGAAATAAACCCTTTAGTCCACAATGATTGATCATCAACGTACTAAGCAAGACACCTTCATGACCTTCACTATTCCACTAGCAACCTACAACACTTTCTTTAAAAAATTTCTCAATATCCTCGACATATACAATCTTTAATACATCAATGATGATAGTGTTGACATCAATGAAAACCACATATCAACAACAAAACCACAACATCCAATAGAACATTCTTTTGCATATTATATTTTACATTTAAATGGCCACTTTTCATAACACAACTTGCATGCTTGTGGTTCCATTGCATTTGTTCATGAGTTCAAAGCATATAAAGCTTTGCTTGTATCGTGAAGCACAAAATTATATTGTCCTTTGTGGTGCCTTATTAAAGTTATCAAGAGGTATAACTTTAGTATGGTTGAGTGGGAAGCCCTTTTTGAGGCATGACTTTTCCCCATAGCCACCTACTTGGGTGTGAGTGATTACCAACCATGAGTATATGTTTCTCACCTTTCGGGCCTTCTCCTATAGAAAAGTAGAAGTTATGTGGCCCTAGAGTGAGTATACTTGAGCCTTCTCACCCAATGGACCTCCATGAGTTTCATCACCCTAGAGTGAGTACACATTTCTAGTTTCAAACAAATAGCCTAGATTTGATCCATAATGAGCTGGAAAAATGATTGAATATTTCTTTCATTCTTTCTCATCATTCTCATGTGTTTTCCTTTGCATTTATGTTTTTTTTGCCATGGGATCATGATCCTGGGGGCTTGATCATCCCTCTTGATTATTGCTATCTCATCTTATCAGCATGAGTGCATTTGGATCCCTCTTGATGGGCATGTTGGCCTACTTTAGTGCGAGTTTGAAGTGAGTTCATCCTCTCACTAAAGTGGGGGCTTAATGTGTCACCAAAAAATGTATACTTTACATTTTTGTGCTCACTTGAGTCTTTCTTACAGACTTTGGCTTGATTTTTCCTAGATTTAATGTTTTAATGTGGCCAACACATTCACATTAGGTCTTGGAACCTTTTGAATAATTAAGACTTCTAGGATGTCTTGTAAAAGTGTTGTAACCTACTTTTACACTTTTCTAGGACCCTTTCATTATAATTCACCTAAATAACCCCTTTTTATCACTTATCAAGTCTTATTTCAAAGTGTTGTAAAGAGTTGTAACAAACTCTCATGCTTTTCTATTGTCATCAATAAACCAACCCTTTCTCATGTTTAAATGACCCTTAATGTAATTTTTGGCCATACTCAAGTGTACTTTTGAGGATATTCGTGTTAAACCTTATTTAATGCACTTTAATTTCCAAAATCCAATGAAATTTCCCTAGTGGGACCAAGTCACCACCTAAGGTGACTTAGTCCCATTGGGCACAAAAATTAAAATAATTTTAATTTCTTGGCAAGATTTAATTCTCTTACCCTTGAGGTCAACATGTGATGTGTTATTTTTGGGAAATTTAGGATAACCAAGTATAAATAAGGGTTTTTCTCCTCATTTTTCATTTCCTATCTCCTACAATCTCCTAATTCATCAAGCATTCAAGCACTCTAAGCATAATCAGGTCATCCATTGGAGAACTTCATTGCATATCTTCAGATTTCCACATCAAGGGTTTGGTAAGTTTATGAAATTTCATGTTATCTATTTATCATTCTCTTTTTTATTTCATTTCATTTTATAGGGTTTGATTACCAAAGTGGGGTTTGACCAAGGAAAACCCTTATACTCTATCCCATAACTCTTTTCCCCCTTTTTTGCATGTGTGTTTATAGGTCTTGTATGTAGATTTTCCAAAGATTTTGGTGTCAGAAGTGGTAAAAAATCCATCAAAGTCAAAAAATTCCTAATTGAAGCTTAGAGACTAATTTCAGGCTATTTTCTGCAGATTCAAATTTGGACACCTGTGAGAAAAGGAAGTGTAGAACAAAAGCTACAAAATCTTGTCCCCGAGTTTCAAAAATCTAGAGGTTGATTAAGTCACCATCTATACAAAATTAGTCCCACAGTTGGGCTTGAAAATTATTTTTTACATTTTTGAGTACCCATTTGGCAGATTCCTATTCTGATAATTTTTTCTCGAAATTGGACTGTCGCCCAACTTGGCATAAGTGTCCTAGTCAACATTTCCAATCATCTCTGTAGGATTTGAAAGCCTCTCTACATAATATTCTAGATTCTAGGTGCAACTCTCCAGTTTTGTTTTATTATGTTATCATTTACTTGCATTCTTAGGTGTTTTTTCATATCACAATGTGTTTTCCAGCACTTTGCATTTCTTAGATTTAGCATCAATAAATCATATTTATTTTAGATTATTGCATTATTACATTGCATCTCTTTTATATTAATCTTGAGTGTAGATATTAGCATTTTGGGCCCATTTCTCTCCTTTTAGGTGAAAAACCTAGAAGAGTTAGAGAACCCTTTGGTTACCAAAATCATTGCCCACAAGACCACATAGCAAATATTTTGAGTATCTACAACCTGCATAACATAAGATAATATTTTTAATAAAGGGACAAGTAACCACCGAGATTTCTAAGTTTAGGGGCAAACAACGGGACGAGCTAAAAGGCTTAAGTCATGACTTCAATTCAACCAAAAACCAATGATAGAAAGTCAACTATGAAACATAAAAAATAAAAAATATTTAGAATTAGGATTTTTTTGGAGGATTTAAGGAACATATAAACCCTATAACATGATAATAAGCCCTAGGTAATGAGAACAACCATATTTTGCAAAAAAATTGAGTGGAACACAAAGAATTTTTAGGGGTTCCACTAGGGACAACGACAAAAGGTAATATTTATTAGGTCAAAGGTAGTGGTGATAAGTGTTTTATGTCTCAATCAATGAAAGTTGGCTATGACATAGAAGAATGGCTCACATTAATTTTGAAAACCTAGCAAAAATTAGTTCTATTTTAGATGTTGTGAGAGATCTACCAAAGATTACAAAGCCTATGAATGCATTGTGCAAGGAATGCCAGTTTCGAATGAAAATAAGAGGAGGTTCAAGAAAAAAGAATATTCTATTGCAAGTCCTTTGGAGTGGGTGCATACATATATTTTATTTTTTTGATTGATGATTATTCTAAAATGAATTGGGTAACATTTCTCAAAGAAAAATCAAAATCTATAGATAATTTTAAACCATTCAAGTCTATGGTTGAGAATGAAATGGATGTGAAAATCAAGTGGTTAAGGTCAGAAAAAGGTGGTGAGTTCACCTTCAATGAGTTTAATGTTTTTTGTGAAGATAATGGGATTAAGAGGCATTTTTTCAGCTCTTAGGACTCTTCAATAGAATGGAGTTGTGGATAGGAAGAATATAATAGTTCAAGAAGCTTCTAGAACTATGATGAAGGAAGCAAACCTACCAGATGTCTATTGGAGAGAAACAATTCATATTGTAGTCTACATTCTTAATGAAGGTCAAGCAAGAGTGAATAGGTCAAAGACTCCCTATGAGTTATGGTATGGAAAACCTCAAACTATTAAATAATTTAGAGTGTTTGGAAGTAAATGCTATATGAGAAGAGATGAAGAAAAATTAGGAAAATTCCATGCAAGATCTGATGAAGGAATTTTCTTTGGATACTCTACAAGAAGAAAATCCTATGGGTGCTATCATAAAAGGTTAAAAAATATTATTTAAAGTTTAAGTGTCAAAGTGGATGAAGAACAACATCAGAGTTGTATGTTGCTAGAATGGTGTGAATATGATGAGCCCCATTATAGTGAAGAAGAAAAAGAAGAGAAAGAAAAGGAGATGATAGTTGAAGAGAAAGAAGCTTTGGAAAAGATCCCTAAGACTCCTAAGTATGTGCTGAAATTTATTTTAGAAGATTAGATCATTAGAGATAAGAGAAAAGGTACGTTGACAAGGAGAAAAGCTATTATGACAGAGGAATAGGTAAAAATTTATTTACTTTCATAGATGGACCCTAAAATAACACTGAGGCATGCAAAGATGAGAATCATATTAGAGCTATGAAAGAAGAGTTAGAGTAGATTGAGAAGAATTAGACTTGGGAACTAGTCCCAAGACCTGCAAATAAGAATCTGATAAGAACTAAATGGATTTTAGGAACAAGTTGAATGTGGATGGAAAAGCTATCAAAAATAAGACTAGACTTATGTGTAAGGGCTACTCATAAGTGGAAGGAATATATTTTGAATAGAATTTTTCTCTAGTGTCAAGGATTGAATCTATTAGAATTTTTTGGGTTTTGTAGCACATAAAGACTTCAAGATTTATCAGATGGATGTGAAATATAAATTCTTGAATGGTGAGTTAGATATTGAAGATGTTTATATTGAACAACTAGAAGGTTTCCAATTATTAGATGATGTTGATATGGTTTATAGGTTGAAGGAGGCATTGCATGGAATCAAAGAGGCTCCTAGAGTTTTGTATGCAAGGTTAGATAAGTACTTATTTCAGCTAGGATTCATAAAAGGTTACTACAAAGAGCAACATTTACTTCAAGGTTGAGGGATAAAAAATTATGATTATGATAGTGTATCTGGATGACATTATCTTTGGAGGAAATGAAGGTATGTGCATGAAGTTTTCAGAGGAGATTCAAAAATAATTTGAGATGTCAATGTGTGGGGAGATGAATTCCTTCCTTGGATTACAAATCAGTCAATAAAAAAAAGGTATTTTCATTTCTCAGTCAAAGTATGCCAAGGAAATGTTGAAGAAGTTTGGAATGGAGGATTCTACACTAGTATGTACTCCTATGGTTATTGGCAGTAAATTTAGAAAAAAATAATGAATCTCCTAAGGTTGATCAAAGCAAGTGAAAATTAATTATTGGTGTACTAATATACCTAATTACTACTAGATTTGATATCATACATTGAGTTTGTCTTGTGGAAATATTTCAAGAACATCCCAAAGAATCTCATGTTGTAACAATTAAAAGCATATTAAAATACTTGAAGGGTACTCTCAATTTTGGTTTATGGTATGCTAGGGATAGTGATTTCTCCTTGAGTGCATATACATATATAGATTAGGCATGTTGTATAGATGAAAAAATAAGTACAAATGGAGGTTCTTTCATTCTTGGAAGTAGATTGATTTCATGGTTGAGTAAGAAGTAGGATTCAACATCATTATCTACTACAAAAAAATAGTATATTGTGGTAGCATCATGTTGTACACAAGTGTTGTAGATGCACAAAAAATTGAAGGATATCAAAGTATCATATGATGAAATTATTTTTATCTTGTGTGATAACACAAGTTCTATCGATATTTCAAAGAACTGGATAATCCATTCAAGAACAAAACATATCTCTAGCGGGTATCACTTTCTAAGAGAGAAAATTGTAGAGAATGAGGTAAAATTAGAGTATGTTATACAAAGGATAAAATTGCATATATTTTTGAAGATGGAAAATATGAATATGATGATAAATAGAATAAATACATAAATAAAATTTATACCTTCATTTTCTTCTCCTCTTCATGGATTGAGCTCATAAGATTGCACCCATATCTTGCACGTTTTCTCCAAATGATGGAAATGGATGTGGTTGATCAAGATTTTAGCATTATGATGGTATGATAGTGATAGATTTGATGGAAAACTTGGACAACATAAGGCTATGGAGAATGTGTGTTGAATGAATGATAGAAAAGACATCATTATATAGAATTTTGGTGAGAGGAATCAATGGATAGGATTGATTGGTTAATGGAGGGTTGAGATTGAAAGAGAGATAGGGTTTGGATCAAGGAATTAGGATTTATTAGCCTTGTGACAAGTGTCACAACATTAAAATAGGTGAAATGGGGAGGTGTGCTCACACATGTGTGAGCACACAATGGGAAGGAAGGAATTAAATTTGTGTAAGAGATAGGATGGCTTTTGTAAGAGACATGGTGGCTCATAGGGTATCTTGTGTGAGAGGTTAGTGGGGATAGGTGAGATGGAATAATTTAAAATTAGGAAATAATGATAATGAGTATTAGGGATGAGGGTTAGATCAATTAATCAAGGACTAATTGATTACAAGGATGGGTTGAGTTAATAAACCATTTTTTTATTAACTTGGATGGATTTAAAAGTTGGAGAATGGGATAATAAGGATTAGGATGGGGATAAGGTTAAGTAATCAAGGATTAATTAACTTAAGATAGGTTAGGGGATTTGGAGGAAAGCAGAAAAATGCTATCTTTAATTAAATAATTGTAGATTTATTTAATTAAAGGTGGCGGATAAAAGTAATGGGAAAATTAATTAAATAATTAATTAATTCGATAGGATATGCTAAAATGAGGTGTGGATGGGTAAGGTCACATTTTAGGTGTTTACATTTTTCCCCTCTTTGAGATGATGTTGTCAATAAGAGAATTAACATCATTTGAAAGAATAATAAAACGTAGTGGCTAGGAAAGGGATAAGGAATAGAAGCATGATGCCCTAGTCACTAGGAAGGATGATGAGGAGGTGGTATTATTCCCCCTTGAGAGGACATGTGGGTTAGGATAACATGGGTGTGCTTTTGAAATGAGTGAGAGGTCTAAAATATGAAGGATGAAAGGGTGAGATAAATAGGGATGGATGGGAGGAGATAAGGATGATGGAAATATGGATAGAGGGGAAAATGGATGATCATCATGCTAAAATGATTAGAACAACCTAGATTTGATATTGTACTTGACATTATGCACCAAAGTATAAGGAACCAGGATGACCATGTGTCAAGAGTGTGATAAAAAAGGTCAAGTGAAAATATATTCCTTATAACACCATGATATGGAAGACCATGATGCCCCTACGACAATAGAGTGCAAAATATCATGATAAATGAAAACAATGATAAAAAAAAAGGAAACAGGAAAGCATCTACATAAATCCAAAAGCAAAGGATTATACTCCAAGTCAAGCAAAAAAGTGATTGGTGGATGGATTGATGGATCTGTGATGATAATGATAATGATATAAAAGTTAATGATAAGAACAATGCATACCCCAAGGATTGTGTTGTTAATGATAAGAATAAAACTTGGATTGGGAAGGATGCATCCCTATGATGATAGTTGAATTTAACTGAATCAATGGATTTCAACTTGATTTGGATTAAGATGATGGATTTATTAAGGATGATGCTTTAGCTTGCAAGGTTAAATTACATGGATTGGGATTGATTTCATTGGATAGGATTAAATGGGGATGGTTGGATTGGAGGGATGGATGGATTGGATAAGATAAGATTGGATGGAGGATAGGATAATTTGGAGTGAGGAATGGATGGGATCCAATGACAAGGGAGAATCAAGCCTTAGGAAAATGATGGAAGGATAAATGAATTATGTGGATAGGAGATAAAAGGATTTAGTGGAGAGAAGATAGGTGATGGGAGATAAGAGGATGGTGGATGGAGGATATCAAGATGGAGCTCCAAGGACTAGTTTCAAAGGATTAAGATGCCCCACACTATAGGTAGTGCACTCATGGATGGAAGGATAGTAGTATGAGATGGAAGGATAGCGTATAAAGGAAATGGATGGAAGTAAGAGTGAAGATGGAATTTTCTAAAGAATGCATGGATATTTTCCCCTAGCTCTCTATAACAACCAAGGGTGAAGAGAGTGGATGAATTTTCTAGGATAAGAGGGTGGAGATAGGATATGGGAACATAGAATGGTAAAGGTTAAGTGAATGAGATATGGGTGTATGGATATTTTACCCCTATGCTCCTTATCAAGATCAAAGATGGGAAGCTAAGATGGATTAGGATAGAATGAGAGATATGTGATAAATGATATGGATAGGATAAGATGTATGGTGATTATAAAGATCCTTATCCATGTCAAGATCAAAGGTAGAAAAGGGATGATGGATTTAGCTAGGATCATGGATAGATGTTGAAGGATAGTGAAGGATGTGGATAATATGTATGGATTAAGCTTCCCCCCAAGTGTAAAGTGTAGGGGGATGAGGAGGAAGGACTCAAGCATATAGTTACATAAATGGCATCCCTTAATTATGTGCTATTATGCTCATTAACATTCATATAATTATGGTAAGGGGGATAAAATAGATTGGAATATGGAGAGAGATATAGATTTATGAAAGGGTTTGGATAAGAGTGATGGAATGATGGAACATAGATGTTGGATAATAGATGGGATGATGGAAGACTTGTGGATGAGTGGATGAGAATGTTGACAAGATCAACATTGGAACACACCTTGAAGGGTGGTGGAATTGTGGAAGTGAAGTTGTTTTTTAATTTGGAGGTTTAGATGGAGGAGTTGGTGTATATTTTGGGACATAAGGAACCAAAATATATGAAGGTGATGAAGGAATACTAGATGGGATGGAGGACTTGGAGTTATATGAAGCTTTCATATGAGCAAGTTTGGATGCTATTTTTTTTTTTTGGATGCATTCATTCTATGAATATTTTTTGCATCCACATGTTCTTTGATTTTTGCTTCACGGATCTTTGTGGCCTTTTGGATTTTTGATTTTGGATCATATCTTTCTTTGTTTTTGTGTGCCTTTTTGAGGGGACATGTTGATCCTTTAATTTTTGTTGATTTTTCCCTTTGTTCATTTGAGATTTGGAATCCAAATTTCTTTCAAGAGCAATGGGATTGGTGGAATATGTGGATTTATTATGGATGAGATTGTGTAAGTAGTATGTTGCAAGGATTTCAAAAGTGTGTGACTTGGTTGATCTTTATTTGGAATATGAGGTGATGGATAGAGAGGATGATGGGATTTTTGAATAGGAGTGATAGGTGGTGGAATTTAAGGACCTAAGATGGATGGAGGGGATGAAGGACTTTGTTTTGGTACATAGGGACCAAAAATGGATGGAAGGGATGGGAGATTGGGATTTGGAACATAAGGGCCCAAGATAGATTTGGAGGATGGGGAATATGGATATTGGAATTTAGGAGGGATTTTGGATTTAGGATGGGTGGAGGGAGTACCAACATCTAGAGCCTTATAACCAAGGCCATGATAATTAGGATTTGATTGGATTTGTAGGGGTTCATTCTAATATGCCTTGCTCATGGAGGCCTAACCCTTTGCCTTGATAATGCATGGATTAACAAATAATTTTTCCAATGGGATACTTATTATTTTGGAAGCAAGATGTGAGTCCATTTTGAGGGGGATGTGACATGGAAGTGAGGGGGATGTGACATGGAAGGGATGATAGGCTCTTGGAGTAAGCCATGTTGGATGAAAGTGGAGGAACCCATTTTATAAATATGGGGTTAATGGGTAGCTTGTATGGGAGTGATGAGATCTTGTGGAGGATTAGGCTCATCAGATGGAGATGAAGGGATGCTTTGATCTTGACTTGGGGTAGGATCATGGGATGGGGTAGATGGTATAATGTTCTCTTGGTAATGATATGGAGGGGGATCATGACATGAAGTGGCACGGGTGTTTTGATTATGGGAGGGGAGAGGATAATTAGATGGGGTGGAGCTTGTGTACTTTGATCTTGATTTAGAGAGGGATCATGTAATGGAGTCGAAGGGGTGTTTGGATCTTGAGATGGAAAAGTATCATTATATGGGATGGGAGGGATATGTTTTTCTCAATTAGAAATGGGATCATGAGATGGAAGGGGATAATATGATGGATCATAAGGGGTTACTTGATATTTATATGGAGGGGAATCTATGTTAGCATGCTTTATATTAGAGGATTGACATAGCTTATTTGATGTGGATGGTGTGATGGGGGTGGAAGGTTGGATAGATGCTTCAACTTGGATGGATGGAGTACTAGAGGATTCATGAGGTTTAGCCAATTGGGATTGTACCATAGAAAAATGGATCATTGATATTTTCATGGTCTTTTAGGTCTTTGTCTCATGAGGCATGACCCATTTTTCTTTGATTCAATGTTGCAATGTAACTTATGCATTCACATTAGGTCCTAAATATTATGACATCTTGTGAAGGCGTTGTGAAGTGTTGTAACATATTTTCACACATTTATAGACTCTTTTTATTATAATTCACTTAAAAATCACCTTTTCATTCCTTATCAAGTCCTATTCTAAAGTGTTGTAAAGTCTTGTAACAATATTTCATGCTTTTATAGGCTTGTTATCACTATTTACACCTTTCTTATGCTTTATTTTACCCCTTTATGCACTCATAAGACTTAATTAAGTGTATTTTGGAATGTAAACCTGACAAACAACATTAAATGCAAGATAATTCCTAACACCCACTTACAATCCCAAGGTGGGACCCATTCGCAATGGGTGGCAATTGAGTCCCACTTGGCCCCAAATTCAAAATAATTCAGATTTTCTTTCGTATTTTTATTAAAAAAGACCATATGTTGGCCTGTGATGAGGTATTATTGGGTTATTAGGGAATAAGCATATATAAATAAGTGTTTTTCCATCCATTTTAGATCTAATTCATTCAAGCATTCATCCTTGCATTCAATCTCATTCAAGCACTTCGCATCATTCAATCAAGCATTCATCAGGCATCTTGGAGAAGCCATTGACATATCTTTAGATTTCTTCAACAAGGTTCATGAGTTCAGGACACTTGCATGTTGTTTATTCATCATTACTTGTTCATTTCATTTCAATTCTTCATTATGGGTTTGATCACCAAAGTGGGATTTGACCAAGGAAAATCCCTATACTCTAACCCTTAACCATTTCCCCCCTTTTGTATGTGTGTTTGTAGACTTTTGTAGGCATATTTTTCAAGAAACTAGATGTTGAAAGGTGGTGAATAAGTCAGAAAGGTGGTCAGTAAGTCAAAAAATTGTTTCAAGTCAACTAAACCCTATTTCAAACTTAGAGACAACCTATAGTTTGTTTTATGTAGATTTGACTTTGTCAATTTGACAAGAAGACAAGTGTAGATTTGGAGCTCCAGGATTGACCTTTGATTTCACAAAATTTTGGGAGTGGACTGATTCACCATCAGTGGTGAATGAGTCCCACCTTAAGGTTGAAAAAGTTGATTTTGACAGATTCTAGTTCCGAACAGTCAAAAAGCGATTTTTCAGGTGTTTTTATCAGTAGTAGGATTGATTCACCATCAATGGTAAATGAGTCCCACTGGTAATTTATAGTTAATTTACTAGCATTCCTAAATATTCTTATATCTTCAATCTACCTTCAGGTGCACTTTGTTCAGTCTCTTTCAATTTTGTGTTCATTTGTGTATGTTTCTTGTTCATTCTTGCATATCGCATTATGTTTTCAAACATTGCATATTTCATTAGTTTTGTATTCATAATCAGTGAATTACATCATTTAGTTGCATATACAACATTTCATTTAGTAATACACACACTATACAATCCTTTATTTAAGTGAACCACCTCAATTTTAGGGTTCTATCTCTCTCCTTTTAGGTGAAAAACCCTAAGAGTGCAAGAGAAGTCTGTAGAACACATTAAAATTGATGGTTCATTTTGGTGAACCTACATATTGAACACTTTATCTTTCTGATTTCAATTGAATCTTTCATCCTAGGTTTCATTTTTATCAACATTCATTTAGGTTTTTTTTTTTTTTTTGGCATCCTAGGGTTTCTCAAATTGCATTAGTGAAAGACTCATTTAGACTTCATTTTTGCATATCAAAACATTAAAAAACTGAAAATCTGCATTTGCATCTAAAAAGAATTAAAATCACTTTAAATTTTCTAAAAAACACAAAAATATCATACTTAGACTCATTTTCCACCCTGGGTGAATCAATCCTGTTTCATCTTTTGCGTTAAATTTTATGGCATTTTCATTGTATTTACTACATTTTTGTTTCCTATTACTACATTCTTGCTTTACTTTATAGAATTTTTGTCATTGGAATTTTATTACTCCTAGTTTTCATTTGCATTCACCCCATCTTTTGTGGTACTTTTATGAGTGTTTCATGTCGTATTCATAATACTTTAGTGAGATGAATTTCTAGATTCATGGCTTCCTGCAATAGCACTTTAGTTGTGGACCTTGGGATCTCAAGAGCTCCTACTCCTAGTATGGACAATGGTTCATTAGGCATGGATACTACCCCTTATACACTTTTACATTCAAATCCCATGCATTTTGACACACAAACTAGTTCCATTCTTCAAGAAAAATTCATTAGTATTCATGAGGATTTTGCACACTTATAACAAGATTTATCCCTTGAAAAAATTTCCACCACTACCATAACTACCATAGAAAACCTTCATCATTTGATTGAAAGTGATGATGGATTACAAGTTATGAAAAGAATAGCTAAGATATACAAAAAACATGTTCCTTCCAAATCCCAATCAACAAACATTGTTGTCGGCCAATAAGCATCTCACATTCATCCCCCTTCAACCATAGCATCCATACCCACCTATACGACTCCTCAAGTTACAACTACCATGTAACACCTGTTAGTCATGTGACTCCTTTTTCTATTCCAAATAGCATTCTTAGTTCTTTAGTGGCATCAAATGTTCCCTCTTCCACCTTCACCCCTCTTAGTGTTCCTTTCACTTCTCCTAATATTACAAACACTCCATCCCCTTTTTCCCTTCCACCTCATACCACTTACACCAATCCAATCATTACACAACTCTTTAACATCATTTCCTCCATGCAACAACAAGTATCCACCATTAGCCAAAGCCAAAATGCTCCACCCACATACCATGTCCATAGTAGCCCATTACCCTTAGAGATATTACACACATAGATGCAAGTGATCCCACAATAGTGTTTACAATTTTTGGCCAAACTAGACACTAAAATAATTTTTTTAATCTAAATCTTCACTTTCAGGCACCTATAGCAGCTAAAATGTGAGGAATTTGAAGATGATGCAAACTAGAGTGTCATGAAATTTTGTCTATAGAATCTAAACATGTTTTTTAAAGAATTTTTGGAATCAGATTGCACTTCTTTATCCATCTCCCTAAAAAATTAGTTTTTTTGGAAAACAACATTTTTAAAAAGTGGCGCTCACCGTCTAACACATAATTTTTTTCCATGAAGGATAAAATTCTAATTCTTTCAAACTTAGATTTGTAACTTTGATATCTAGTGCTTCCACTTGGTTAGATAGTTTTTTATTGAATATTTTTTCTTTAATCAAGTTTCAAAGTGAAACCAATTACAATTCAAACATAGCATGATCGTATAATGCACAATTTTTTTTGTATGTATCAAAATTCAATTTCTTTTGTTAGATCAAGGACTTCATTATCAAGTGAACTATATTTTTTAATTTTTTTTTTATAATCTACTATTTTTCCACATGTACAAAACCACGAGCTTGATTTTTGGTGAAAATCCTACATTCACAAGAATTAAAAAAATATATAATAATAAAATTAAATTTATTTAAAATTATACTTTTTGGGAAGCTTATAATAAGGACTACATACTCACAAAAAATAATTTAAAAAAAATCATTTGATCCCCCAAAAGGTAAATCAAAAGTGGTTTTTCATCAACATTTTGATAGGTGTAAAGGAGACTCCATTATAGGTATGGTTTAAAACTAGAGGGGTTCTATCCAAGGGGGTTTTATGTAAGGTATTTTTATTAAACCATCATCAATTGGAATGCTTTAAATGGAACATTTTAAGGCTTAAATCATTATATTTTCTAAAAATATGTTATTTCAGCAAAAATCAAAAACTCCTAGAAATTGTAAACCAACTTTGTGGGATCACCCATGCCACAAGGAATTGAAATGCCTAGGTTTGAGAAGTACAGAGGTAAAGGAGACCCTAATAATCATGTCAATTCCTATACAACCTTGTGTAGTGGCTTTTTCCTTGATAAGCTATTAGCCAAACTTTTTCCTAGGACCTTAAAGGATACTGCATTGGAGTGGTTTTCAAACTTACCCAATCATTCAATTGAGTGTTTAATGAACTTGTGGATGCCTTTACAAGTCATTTAAAAGTCCATATGACTCCCAAAAAGAAAATGTTCTAATTTAATGAGATGTAAACAAAATGCAAGAAAAGAGTAACTAATTTCATTTCAAGTTATCAATCATTGTATGCTCAAATTGATGTCAAGATTCCTGATTCACATCTCCAAAAGATGTGTATCAAAAACATGCACACTCGCCTCCAAGATAAGTTGACTATTATAAAATTTCCTTTGTTCATGCATTTATGCGCAACCCTTTCTGACTATCACAACTCGGTTACTATTCATGATTCCAAGTCCACTTCTAACCGAGCTAAGTCTAAACAAATCAACCGAAACAATGCACAAAACTTTATAAAACCAAATCGAGGCTTCTTACACTTCAATTCCTTTCTTTGCAACCAACTCAACTTGTTCCAACTCAAGTGGTAGCTATTAAAGAAGTGGTTCCCTTTACCTATGGGGACCTAAAGAGACAATTTACCCCCTTACCCGATATCCTCCATAACACAATGAATCAATTGCTCTAGTAACAAATGATCACTTTTCCTACTGTTAAACCACTTGGTAGCACCAAACCTTTACCACCTACCTTTAAACCAAATGCTTATTTTCATTTTCATCACCAAAATGGGCATGAAACCGAACAATGTAAGCATCTCAAACACTTAGTTCAAGACCTCATTGATTATGGACGTTTGTCCATTGTGGGTCTCAATGATCAAGACAATAAGTCCACTACATCCCCGAATCAAAATTTACAAATATTTACCAACCCCATGTCTAAACATAGTGTTTCATTTGTTAAATAAATTGAACCTTCAATCACTTATGTGATGAACATTGATACAAATAATGAGGAACCTAATATTACTCCAAATTTTACCCAACTTAATCCTATGGATGAACTTGTGGGTATGATAGATGTTATCCCTCATAAGGGCCCAACAAAAAAATCTCTTTATATTATTTTTTCTTCTCATGATATACTTAAAAATATTCTCGATGGTCCTCTTTACTTAGTTGGCTGCATCTATGATAAGCCCACCAATGGGATATTAATACATCTCACCTATTGCGAGAATGTGATTATGGAATTTTTTTTAGTATTACATGATCTCTATCAAGATGATTATGATAAACCAACAACATGGATCAAAACACATACTGGTTTTGCATGCCCTATGATCAGATTGATTGTACTCCCATTTAAAATAGGACCTAAAACTTTCGATGTGACATTTTCTATTATTCCACAATCGAATCAATTTCATCTCCAACTAGGTCATCCTTGGCTTTGCTTGATGAAAGTGGTCCCTTCAGTTGTTCACAAATGTTTGGAGTTTCCACATGGCAATGTGATATTTACCATACATAATATTGGCTTTAATTGATTTTCTTCTAAAGGAAATTTCTCTTTAGAATCCTTTTGGTCTAAACCTATGGATCCCATCACCCCTCGTAAAGATTTCATTTTCATTAGCTATCAAAAGTTCAAAGCCAGATGAATTGTTGAATTGTCTCTTCACTCGATGTCCCCATCCACTCTTGCTACTCCTATTCTTGATGAGATAATGCTTCAACTTGAGTCCAAACAATACCACCCCACAAGCAACAAACAATAGATACTTCCCCTTCCTTGTTTAAAGTCCCAAGAGATAACAAAACCAATCTCGTCATGCCTCCTCACATTAAACAAGTGTATAAAGCTGAAGAGAAAGTGATTGACCCATCTTCTTCAATTTCTTCTATTCTTCCCCCTTTGGAAGAAAAGGAACATATGGTGGATCAACCTGCTCTTACACCTCAACAACTTCAACATAAAATTAAAAGAAACCACGGTCCTAGGGAGTGTAGGTGTCATTGTCATCTCCTTGCTTGTCAAATGAAAATTGAAAACAAAAAAGAAAATAAACCTCCAATTTTGATAGAAGAAATAACTGATCACCCTCCTCCTCATGACCCACCATAAGATAGTATGATACAACAATCCCAACAAAACAATCTGATTCAACAACCACAACTATTAATACATCCTTCCTTGGAGATTACCCCACGTCCTTTCATTATGATTAATTTAGATGATGGTGATGATGAGGAGATATCTAAAATTGATGAAGTGAATAACAATCTAAATTATTTATTTTCATCCTCCATGAGCTTAAATGATAATATCTCACACCAAGTGAAGAACTTGATACATCTCCTAGTTCCATAATTGCAATTCCCCCATTGGATAGTCAACCACACTTGCAATACACTGGACATGATTGGGAGGAAAATGACTTGTTAGATGGTTGACTTGCATTTCCCTTGCTTGCTTTTTTACATTTTCCTTTTTCTTTTTCTTTTCCTTGGTTTCATTGCATGTGTGTATTGTGTTTCCCTGTAATGTGCATTTGATGTTCTCCTCTCTTTATGCACTTCCTCTATTTAGACCTCTATTCTTCTATATGTCATACATTGCTTTTTTTTGTTGGTCTTTGTTTTGTGTTTACCTTTTGGGGATGATACAAAGCATAGAGATGCCCTATGTCTCTTCCATGTTGACCCAAAAGGTCCTTTTACTTTTTTTTTTGTGTTTTCCTTTTAGGGATGATGCAAATAATTGAGATGCCCTATGTCTCTTCCATGTCGACCTAATCAGTCCCTTTTTCCTTGTTAATTTTTATTTTTCTTGTGTTCTCCTTTTGGGGATGATGTAAGGCATTGAGATAGAAATGTCTCTTTCATGTTGAACCAAAATCTTTTCCTTTTCATTTTATTTTTGCTTATTGTTTCCTTTTGGAGACGATGAAAGGTGTTGAAACCGTAATGTCTCTTCCATGTTGACCCAAAATAGAATTTATTTTTCTTTTATTTTCACTCTCTTTGTGTCATTCTTCCAATTCTATGTGCTTTGAGGAATGATGATAGTTTTGTGCTCTTTAATAAAAACAATGCAACAATGAACATACTGACCCCAAATCCAGAGGTCCCTTATGTGTTTGGTGTGTTCCTTTCTAGGGGAAACCTTGTTTCTTTTGTTTTTTCTTTTCACATGATGCAACCTTGCTTGGAAACATATGACTTGCCATAGGGGCTTTCCAAGTTGGCTCTCATGTCTTGTTTGTCTTTTTCCATTTTTCCATTTGCTACTTTAAAGCAATTTCTCATAGAATGGTGTGTAGAAATTCCTTTAAAGTGAGGGGAATACATTGGCATCATTATTCATTTGCACTGATGGTTCTTAGTACAACTTTGTCACTTCATACAATTTTTTTTGTCACTTTATCAATGACATTGGGTGTGATGTCCTTCATAAGTTCAATCTATCTTAGCATATTATATTCCTCTTGGTGGCCAGATGTGACGCAATGCATCCCATAAGTTTTGAATATACTATCCTTTGATTGGTGCTCTCTTGGAGACATTAGACACAATGTTCCCTAAGTGATAGAACTTGCATGAACTTAACAAGACTCCTTTGAACTTTCTTTTACATCTTTACAACCTTGCATAGTGTAACTTGCATGCCTATGTTACTATCCTCCTTATTCTTGAGTTCTAAGCATACGAAGCTTTTCTTGTCTCATGAAGCACAAACTAACATTTTCCTTTTTGGCACCTTATTAAAGTTATTAGGAGGTATACCTTTTATATGGTTGAGCAGGAAGCCCATTCAGTAGCATGACTTTCCCGATAACCACCTATGTGTTTGTGAGTGCATACTAACTAGCGTATATTTCTCACCTTTTAGGTCTTGTCACTTGGCAGAATACCATGAGTTTTATTGCTCCAGAGTGAGTATGCATTTTTATTTTTCAAACAAATAGCCTAGATTTGATTCACAACTAGATGAACAAATGATTGAAGCTTGATCTGGCATTTTCTTTCTCTCTTCCTTTTCTCTTTCTATTTCACTCATGTGTTCCTTTGTTCTTATGTTTAGTTGGCCATGGGATCTTCATCCTGGGGGCTTTATTATCCCTCTTGAATATTGTCATTCCACCTTGCTAGCATAAGTGAATTTCGATCCCTCTCAATATGTATGGCTACTTTAGTGTGAGTTTGAAGCAATTCCATCCTCTCACTAAAGTGGGGGCTAAATGTACCATAGAAAAATGGATCATTGACATTTTTAGGGTATTTTAGGTCTTTCTCTCATGATGCTTGGTCTATTTTTCTCTAATTTAATGTTGCAATGTAACTTCTACATTCACATTAGGTCTTGAATATTCAAATTATGACATCTTGTGAAGGTTTTGTAACACATTTCTACACTTTTCTAGACTCTTCTTATTATAATTCACCTAAAAATCACATTTTCATCACTTATCAAGTCCTATTCTAAAGTGTTGTAAAGTCTTGTAAAAATATTTCACAATTTTCTAGGCTTGTAATCACTATTTACACCTTCCTTATGCTTTATTTGACCCCTTTATGCACTAATAAGACTTAACTAAGTGTATTTTTGAATGTAAACCCAATAGACAACATTAATTGCAAGATAATTCCCAAAACCCACTTACAAGGCCAAGGTGGGACCCATTCACCATGTGTGGTGAATTAGTCCCTCTTGGCTCCAAATTCAAAATGATTCAAAACTTCTTTTTGGTTTTTATTCAAAAAGACCTTATGTCAGCCTGTGTTGAGTTATTATTGGGTTATTCGGGCATAAGTGTGTATAAATAATTATTTTTCCATCCATTTGAGATCTAATTCATTCACTAATTCATTCAAGCATTCATCCTTGCATTCAATCTCATTAAAGAAATTTTCATCATTCAATGAAGCATCTTAGAGCAACCATTAACATATCTTCAGATTTCTTCAACATGGTTGGTGAGTTTAGGATACTTGCATGTTGTTTATTCATCATTACTTGTTCATTTCATTTCATTTCTTCATTAAGGGTTTGATTACCAAAGTGGTATTTGACCAAGGAAAATCAATATACTCTAAGCCTTAACCATTTTTCCCCTTTTGCATGTGTGTTTATAGACTTTTGTAGGTATATTTTTTAAGAAAATAGGTTTTTAAAGGTGGTCAAGAAGTCAACAAAGTGTTTCAAGTCAACTAAACCCTATTTCAATCTTGGAGACAACCTACAGTCTATTTTCTATAGATCTGACTTTGTCAACCTAACAAGAAGACACGTGTAGATTTGGAGCTACAAAATTGACCTGTGATTTCAAAAAATTTTGGGAGAGGACTGATTCGCCATCAATGGTGAATGAGTCCCACCTTAAGACTGAAAAAGTTGATATTGACATATTCTAGTTCCTGACAGTTGGAAAGCAGTTTTTAGGTGTTTATGTCAATAGTAGGACTGATTCGCCATCAATGGTGAATGAGTCCCACTGGTGATTTGTAGTGATCTTACCAACTAGGTGCACTATGTTCAGTCTCTTTCAATTATTTGTTCATTTGTGTATGTTTCTTGTTCATTCTTGCATATCACATTGTGTTTTCAAACATTACATATTTCATTAGTTTTGCATTCATAATCAGTCAATTACATCATTTAGTTGCATTTAAAACATTGCATATAGTCATACACACATCTTAAAATCCTTTATTTGAGTGAACCACCTCAATTTTAGGGTTCCATCTCTCTCCTTTTAGGTGAAAAACCCTAAGAGTGCAATAGAAGTTTGTAGAATAGATTAAAATTGTTGGTTCAGGGATTTATCTTGAAGTGGAAGTGATGAAGGTGGATACATAATAGGGGAAGATTTCAATAATTTTTTTTTGCATGGGGAATTGGGAACCTTTGCAAATATTCCTTGGAGCTAATTATAATGAGAGATATGAGGTTGGATTGGTAAGATTGGGGTGATGTGGATTGTAAGGATGTGGGAGATGGACAAGTGGAATAAGAGGTGGATTATTACATGGATAGGTAAATTGAGAATGAGGATGAGGAACTTGAAAATGATTGGGAGATGGGAATTTAGGATTTGGATTGAGTTAGAGGGATATTTTTTCTAAAGGCTTGGTCTCCCTTGTCAAAGGAAGGGGAATGATAAGCAAGATAGGATAGGTTGGGATTGGATGAAAGTGGGGAGGATGGAAGTTTAGCACAAATTCCAAGGTAATATCTAAGCATAGAATCCTTATCATTTTTGAAGTAGTGGGTGAGGAAATAATTGGTGATGGAGTCCCATGAGAATGACATGGGTGGTATGGATGTGGGTGGGATTTGAGGGGGAATTTGAATGGGTGATTGGTGGAAGCTTGGAGAATTGTTTCTAATGATCATGGATTCAAGGTGATCTACAATATTCTTAATATCATCATAGGGATTAGGATATGGGTGCATGATATTTGGTTGGTTTGGAATGGATGAAGGTGGATTAGAATATATTAGGTTGGATGGAAGATAGCTTAAGTGGTTAGACATGGTGGAGGGTTGATTGGAGGTATAAATTTTGGGATTCATTTTGGATGAGGATAGATTAGGTATGTATTGAATGATATATGTTACGTGATGATTGGGAAATGATGGGTGATTAGAAGAATAGAATATAAGGATGAATATGGGAAGGGATTAGACTTGGGATCAAATGTCAAGACCTCAAAATGATTTGATGTGATTAAGTTTGATTCTCTATACTTAAGATAGGCTAATTTTCTTAAGCAAGTTTGGATTAAATATGAAATAAAATTAAGGTCTTGGATTTTTATTGTGAGATTGTATTCAAAATGGATGATAGTGGATTAAGGATAGAATCCTTAGATGAAAGATTTGGATGATGATAAAAGGATATGAGGTATGAAGGAGATCAATCCCTTAACCACATTTTGATATTCAAGCAATATTTTTTTATTAAGGATGGGGATTGGATGTATGGTTCAAATAGGTAGATGGATAATAGATGATTGGATTTTTGATGAGGGGTAGATGGATTATATTAGGATTTGGTTGGAATGGTATTAGGTTGGAAAGGGGGATTGGATTAAGATGATGCTGAATCATGAAGATTAAGGATGATAGTGAAGGATGGATAGAGAATATTAGAACCAAAATTAATAATGAAATTACATAGGGATTATGGAATATTATTAGGATAATGATTAGGACCTCGAAGGGATTAGGAAAATTAGGCCTATGATACTAATTGGAAGATTAAGGATGGATTAGATATAGATTATGGGATGATTTGGACAAGATGGATGATTAGAATGATTGTAGATGATTATGATGGGATGACTAGGATAAGGTGATTAAGAAGGGGGAATAGGATGAAAATGGATGTTTAGGATAATAATTGATGGTTATGATGAGATGGGGGGTTCATTAAAATTAGAAGGGGTGATTGGGATGAAAATAGTCGATTAGGATGGGATGAATAGGATTAGGTTATTATGATGAAAAGGGATTATTAGGACATGGAAAAGATGAAATGATTAGGATAGGAAGAATTGAATGAGGTGAAGGTTTTTCTTGATTGAATATGAGATAGAATTAGGGTATATGCAAGATCATCATGGGCCAAAAAGTGGCGATATGATGGGTATGTGTAGGGTATGTGGCTAACGACTTTTTATTTACCCAAAAGTGATGAAATGAAAAGGGTTTTTAGAGGATATTCTCACCTTTCCACCAATATAAATTATGATTTACTTTGAATTTAATAAATAATTATTATTCATTTTCTATTTGAATTATGACTAAAGTCCTGATTGATAGGATGATTGAAAAATAACTATAGCTTTCAAACAGTATCACATTTTTTGAATCCAAAACATGTGTCACATTCTATGCTTCACATAATATCTAGGATTAAAAAAAAAATTGAATTTCATGAAGTTTTGACCAAGTTAAGGTGGTCAAAAATATAAATTTTTTATATTTTTTAAAAGTTATAATAAAAAATTCATAATTAATTATTTACTTGGAAACAAATTAAAAAAAATGTATTACATTGAGATATGATTCCTCTACTTATATCTATAATATTATAAAAAATATTATCATTTTATTGTGGCTAGGGTGGTCAAATACACCTACTTATTTTTTCCCTAAAATTTAAGTACCACTCCATTGAAATTTCAAATTTTCACCAAATAGATTTTTTCAAAATAAACCTAGTAGTTTAGAAACTACATTCAATTTTCTAAAAATTCTATTCTTACAAATTTTTGAAATAATATAGATAACTTATTCAAATTTTTACGTCAAGTTGCCTAACTCTGATTTTTTTGAATTTTTTGCGACTTAAGGGCCTATTTTTTCCATGATGATCCTACACATACCCATTAAAAGAACACAAAATAAACAAAGTGGCCAAGTTTTATGGATTTTTGAAGTGTATGTTCAATCCTCATCCCTTTGGTTGATTAATTTTTCATAGGTATTGCACAAGAAAACACTTGAATCACTTGTTTACAACCCTAAGCTTAAGTGGATTTATAGGCTAGTGTAATCCCACAAACTTGGTTTTCTCCAAACTTGGAACCTCCTTCAAATCGAGGGTAGGGAAACCTTTAGGGGGTGTATACACTTGTTTCTTTGTGAGAGTGGACAACTAGGGGCCTCTTGGGATGGATAGATAACCCAATCACCCTCTCCTTAGATAGCTACATGTAGATTATGCAAGATCAAGGATTTTTGTCTCACTCAAGGGAGCCATATGGTGGGAATCTATAGGGCATGATGCACATTGCTTGCACTACACTAGTCTACATTCAGTTGCTCACTAGGTTGCACAATTTCTTTCTAGGGCATCCTCAATATACTCAAAGGTACGTGAGGCTTAAACTATCAACACTAGTTTGTCACAAGTGCGGGACAAGAACTTTCAGTAAGAAAGCTCAGACCAACCTTTCACCCCTAGCTTGGAATCACCCTAATTAATCATAGCTCCACCAATCATGATGTAACTAGACTGGGGTAAAACTTTAGTTCTCCCCTCTTTATATACTCAACCAATACATGTGGTTGACGTCATCCCCTATGGTGATGAAATCCCTAGGTAGGCCTCCTAAAGGGAAAGGTATGCTAGGTGTTTTTGATCCCCAAAATCTCATGAAGCACAAGGCAAGAGCATACACAAAAAGTTAAGAACCTTATGTTTATCTAAACACAATCTAAACAAAATGAAGAAATGCAAAGATTTCTAATCCCCAAGGTCATGTTAAGTGCGAAGAGAGAGCATATGTATACCGCCCTATTCTAAACATGGAAAATAAGTTTATTAACCAACTACTCCAAATTTAGTGCCTAAATTAGTGGAAAAATAAAAGTATTATATCAACATCGTGGAAAACCATAGATTAGTAGTTTGATGGATTTTATCTTAAAGATGATCGATTAGGTGCACCACTTGTTAGCTTAACTTGTTAGCTCAAAAATCATGAAAAATTAGAAGCACAACTTTATAATAAAATAGAAATGTAGGCATCAGAATATGACCCACAAAACATGAACTAAAAATAGAAGAACAAAAATATACAAAACTACACCTGCATTTTTGAAACTGGTTACCATAATTTTTAGTTTAAATACTAATTATGTTAACTCTTTTTGTTTAAAAGATGCAAATTACTATTGTTTTCCTAATTGATTAGTAACATGAAGGCTGCAAAAGTTGATGAAATGAAATAGACTAAAATATCTAGTTTGAAATAGAAGCATTATTCTATATGATAGAGGTGTAGCTAGTCACCATGAAAGCATTGCTAGTTGTAGTGTAGGTGCCAAAAGAAAGAGTGCAAGTGTTGTAGGTTAGTGCATAGGCACAAAAAACCAAAGTTCGACCAGAAAACTAAAAATTGCTAGAACTTACGAAAAAATGTGTTTTGTTTTGATGCTTTAAGGTTAATTCTGAAGACCCAAAAATGAAATGTGAATGGTGATAGCTAGAGAAGTTTCTTAACCTAGGTAGATTTTAGATTATTTTAAGTTGTGGGTTTTTTTAATCTTTTCCTTTAATGTGATATTTGTAGTTGCAATAATAAAAGAGAAAATAGATCTAATATCTACTTATAGTTGTTAAACCAAAATAAAAAGTCTATTAGAAGGCCAAATATAACCCTAAAATTTCAAAAAAAACCATGCAAAATCCAAAGATGGTTAGAAAAATATTAAGGAAACGAGTGGTAGATGCAGGCATTGAGATCATGGATGTAGATGTTGAAAGTTGGCACATAGGTGTCACACCTTTAAACAAGGGTGCAACAAGTTTTAGCAAAGGCACTAAAAGTCATCATCTAGGTGCAGCTAGTTGGAGCGGAAGCACGATTTGATAGAGGCCAATACCTTCACACTTCAAATTCACAAAAATTCACACATAAAGTTAATAGGGACGTGGATCCCAATGGGTGTGCTAAATGAAGATGGAAAAGATGAATATGATGATAAATAGAAGAAATTCATAAATGAAATGTATAACTAAGATTTATACCTTCATAGTCTTCTCATCCTCATGGATTGAGCTCACAAGATTGCACCCATATCTTGCATATTTTCTCCAAATGATGGAAATGGATGTGGTTGCTCAAGGTTTTAGTATGATGATGGTAGGATAGTGATAGATTTGATGAAATAATTAGACATGATAAGAATATGGAGAATTTGTGTTGAAATAATGAGATCCAAGACCTCACTATATAGAATTTTGGTGAGAGAAATCAATGGATAGGATTGATCGGTTAATGAATGGTTGATATTGAAAGAAAGAAAGGGTTTAGATCAAGGAATGAGGAATTATTAGCCTTGTGAAAAGTGTCACAACATGGAAAGGGGTGAAATGGGGAGGTGTTCTTACACATGTGTGAGCACACATTAGGAAGAAAGGCAATAAATTTATGTAAGAGATAGGGTGGCTCATAGGGTAGCTTGTGTGAGAGGTTAGTGGGGGTAGGTGAGATGTAGGAATTTAAAATTAGGAAATAGTGATATGAGGATTAGGGATGAGGGTTAGATCAATTAATCAAGGATTAATTGATTAATGAGGATTGGTTTAGTTAATAAACCAATGTTTATTAACTTGGGTGGAGTTAAAAGTTGGAGAATGGGTAAGAGTTAGGATGGGGATAAGGTTAATTAATTAAGGATTAATTAACTTAAGAAAGGTTAGGGGATTTGAAGGAAAGTAGAAAAAGCCTAGATTTAATTAAATAAATGTAGATTTATTTAATTAAAAGTGGTGGATAAAGGTAATGGGAAAATTAATTAAATAAATAAATATTATTTAATTAATTAATGGGTCAGGATAGTCTAAAATGAGGTGTGGATGGGTAAGGTCACATTTTAGGTTTCTATGATTTTTGTAAAGGCTCTTCCTAAAGATACTTTTGAGTATCTTAGGAGAAAGGGGTTATTATTACCACTCATTATTAGATGCATAAATGGTGCATCTATCCAATAAAATACTTCAAGATGGCTAGCTCTCAGAGGGAGTTGGTAGTCGTGTTTTTGTTTGGTGCAGTCAAGTGAAATATATCTTGTGTCCTTAAGGGGAGTGTACTGTAGTAGAGACGTGGAGAGAGAGATGTTTCCTACTGGTGTTTCCTAAAGAGAAGTGTGCAAGTGGTGTCAAAGTGATGTATGCAAATGTCAAAGGGGGAGAGTACAAAAGAAAAACTATATGAATTTTTTTTCAAAAGGAAAGATGTTTCCCTTTGCCATTGATGTCAAATGGGAAGAGTGGAATCTAAAAAATACAAGGAAATAATTGATTTAAGAGGGGAGATTAATGGCTGAAAAACTTCTTAGATAGGGGGAGAGAGTAATTATTGTAGAGAGAATGGTTTTTTAAGAACAAAGGTAAAGGGAGAGAGTGAAGTATTGCTTAATGCAAAGTTGCTTCTTTTGTTGATGGGCTTTTAGAGCTAGTATTGCCATCAATGATAAAGGAGGAAATTTTTGCAAGTATGTTTTTTTATTTTCATTGATGTCAACCTCCATCATGGTCAGAAAGGTTGTTGTCATGTTTTCATTGATGTCAACAATGAGTGTGTTGCACTATATTTTCTCATGGAGTGTGGCAAAAAATGAAAAATCAACTTGAATAAAAATTTGAATAAGTTATCTATATTATTTCAAAAATATGTAAGAATAGAATCTAAAATGAATGTAGTTTCTAAACTACTAGGTTTGTTTAAAAAAATCTATTTGGTGAAATTTGAAATTTCAATGATGGTATTTAAATTTGTAGGTGTTTGTCAATGGGGACTTATGAAATTGATGCATGGTAAATAATTAATTATGAATGTCTAACCAATTTGAAATTCAATGGTGACACATTTTTATTGATGTGTTGTAATCTTGTTTGAAGCTATATATGTTTTGGTCAATCTTGGTTTCCAAGTGGTTTTGAGAAATTTGAATAAAAGAGTGTGTAGTGTGACAGAGGTGTGTTTAATGTTGTGCTCCACATTTCTTCATGGTGAATATATGCTTGTGTGATTTGGATATGTTGATCAAAGGTGTTTAGCGGCTCTTTATCCAAATTTTCAAGTTTTGGATCATTCTATTGTGGAATTTGTATTTGACATTTTATCAATCTATATAGAAGGTTGTCTAGGAGAAATGAGATTGCTCCACATTTCTCCACAGTGAGGTTTCTTGTCTTGCAGACTTGGGAATGTTCTTATATTGTCTATATCTACTTTCCCTTGGAGTTTCTAGTGTTGAGTTGCTTCACAATTTTAGTGGTAATGCATCATGGTGCGTAGGATGAAATTAGTTTTTGTTTCAGGTGGTTTGGGCAATGTTACAAAATATTCTAATGATGCTGGAATATTTTAGGATATTGTGTTGATATTTTGGAAAGTTTCTATGTGGTCCACATGATGTTTTCTAACTTGGAGAGGTGTGTATGTGGTTGCTTGTAGTGTTAGTTTAGGTTTGGCCAACCTAGCATGCTAGCACTATTTTTGGAGGTACCTCATGGATTTTTTATGTGTTGAGTAGTATGGTGATGTATATTTGGGTCCTATTTAAACCTTCATGTAACCTTCCTTCACTTCTTTCAACTTCAGAAGTGTTTGGTGTCGACCTATTTTTGTGTTGCATGTTTGAGGTGCATACGTTTCATTAAGGCTGACCTAATTGATATTGTTTAGGTTGCAGATGATATAAATGCAAGGTGAGTTGCTAGAGATGTTGTGAAGAGTGTGAATGATGCAAATGTGATCAAGTGTGGTGATTTGAGTATGAGCTTAAATGCCCATGACTTCTGATATAGTGAGAAAAAAATGTCTATTTTCTTGAAGTTGTTGGAGGTAGTGAGTTGAAGGTTGTGGATGGTGCAAAGATGTAGTGGTGAATTTTCTTGTTGCTCTAAGATAGTGAATCTCTTTGTAACAATTTCTTATATTCTTCTTTCTTCTTGGCGATGATCCACCCAGTAGTGATCCTTTCTTCTTTTTCTAGGAAATGAGCCTAATTATATTTAGCATTGTTATTCATATATATGTGAGTTAATCCTAATTGTGGTTTTTCCCTAATTAGATTTTTCCACATAAATTTGATGTTCTCTTATGTATGGATATTTTTGCATTGTTTTTTCACATGTTTACATTCTACTAATACTAAATGAGGCCTTAAATTTTGATAAGGGTTCAAAATTTAATGAGGGATTGGATGTTTTAAGGTACAATTGATTCACCCCCCTAGTTATCTTATGCATCCATAAGGGACTGATGGATATCAAGAAAGGTAAGAAGGAGATCAAGTTTTGGTGGTATTCTCTATTATACCACATTTTATTTATTTAGGGGAAGAAACGAATCCAGTCTAACACTCTAGATTAATGATACTGGTAAGGATAGGCACCAACTTCTAGTTCAGTACTAGACCCATGTATGGGATATTCATTGTGAGCAAGCAAGTTATGTCACATTCAAGAACCATTTTATAGCTATAGTCTTATCTTTTCTACAAGGTCAAGTACTTAGAGTGTCTACACATGATCCCAATAAACCCAAGGAGATAGTTCCCACTTACAAAATTGTCAAAGTGATGTAGGAGCATCCAAGGCTTATGAGCTATCTTGCATCGATATAACATTAGTTTCTTTCAATAAGGGCTAATCAATAAAAGTATGAATAGTCTAACATTGATCCATAATTATAAGGTTTACTTTTTGGATTCATCAACATTCTATGTTAAGGTGAACTGGATTCATTGGTGTGGCATGGAGGTTTCGGAACCTTGTTTCATGAAAGCTCCAAATTGAAGTACAATGGGCGGGGGCTATAGAATGAAATAGTCCCTTCGACAATTCTAAAGAACTATAGACATTCTGACAAGCTCCATCCAAGAGACTATGGGTTATTAGTAGGAGTCATTTGCAAGTCCCTCTAACGAAGTGATAAGGTGTATCAAGTTGATGGGATTTCAGGCTAATAGGATTGCAAGTCCATTTGATATTTTGATATTGGGGAGACAAGAATGCTTCAGTGAGAGACTTTGAGGAGTCTATTTGACTACCTAATGGGAACTTAATTGATGAGACTTCTTGATTTCGAAGAGAGTCACTTTGGTTTCCCCTTGACGCAAAAAAGATATGGCAGTAAATTTTTTGGGACCTGATAGGAAGGGGATGATGACATGCATAGAAAGAGGGTGGATGGTGATTGGGTGATAGGTCAATTCACATCATTGTTGTGAATTGTCTGTTGATGAGGATGGTGATCAATGAGAGGATGAATATCAGTGTGACATAGAATTTTCCCATTTTGATAAGTAGTAGTTTCATTGATGGTTAGGAGGGGAAGATGGTGATCGATGACATGTTTGAGAAGAATTAAAAGACAATGAGGAAACCATTTATGTTGGTGATTGGAGGAAGTAGTATTAAGTTAAGGTAAGGATAGAAAAAGAATTAAATGAAGATCATATTACAAAAACCATATATGGACAGTGTGGTTATAGTGAAGGAAACAATACTTCTTTCTAGAGAAGATAAAGAGGAAAGGATATAAAGCTCTCAAGAAGGAGGAGAGAAGGGGGGAGCTGGTTGGTGAGAGGAGAGGCTAGACTTGGGAGAGTCAACTATAATGGCTTGGTGGCTAGAAGAGAGATTCTAGAGAGAATCAATTTCAGATTTGTAGACTTGTAGATGATTGTCATGAAAGCCCATATGATGGCATATAATGTTGTAATGTCATTTTAGTAATAAAAGAAAGCTTTATTTTTCTCTTGCATTTTTTCTTTGCAAGCCAATGTTTTTGCTATGAGTTTGAGAAGGGTAAGGGGAGTATCCTACCTCAGTGGTATCAAAGCATGTTGAGCCCCTTCATTAGTGGTATCAGAGCATGTTTAACCAACTTCATCAATGGTATCAGAGCCTGAAGATATTCAGAGTGTAGAGTATGCACTAGGAATTGCAGGTGAAGAGTGGCAACATAGTGAAGCTGCAAGAGAGAGTTGTCAGAAATTATTTTTGTTGCAAGAATGAAAGAAGGTCTATGAATACTATCCTCAAGTAGAGATAAAACTATACCTAGAAGGTGTAGAGTTCCCCCACTTAGAAAAGGTGGGCAGAGGAAGCATCTTCCAAAGTCTTTGTTGGGTAGAGGATAGCTATGTGAGTGAGATATTGTTGCAAGGAGTACTTGTGATTGCAAATGGTTTGAATCTTTCTTGTTAAAGCATTGAGAGTGTGTGGATTTTCAATAACATTTGAAGGAATAGAAGAATTGTAAACAGATCACAAAATGTGAGGTAATATACATTTGTAAAACTTGAGGGTTGAGGATTTGTTTTGTTATGGATTTGAGAGGCCTAGGAAATCGAAAAGAGAAAGGGAATTGTCATTAGATGGATTCTAAGGATTCCTAGACTAGAGGAAATCAGAGAGAGAATTAGAGAGAGAGAAAGAAGAAATAAGAATTGAAATGATAGAGATACAAGATCAAATAAAGGAATTGGGCGACGTGATTGAAAGGAGGAAACACAAGAAGAAAAGGGTTGAAGGAAATTTTTATTATCCTTCCAATGATGTTTTGATTACAGGAAAGAAAGATGATGTAGTAGAGTTTCATGCATATGACACCGAGGAAGAGGATGAGTATGCACAAATTGAGGTGCTTGAGCATGAATTTGAAGGATGTATATTGGAAAACATGGATGAAGATACAAAGGTGGTAGCAACCATAGAAAGATGGAGAGCAATGGAGGACGTTGAAGAAGAAGAAATCCAAGTGGTAATAGCTAAAGAAAAGGTAAAACTTGCATCTTGTGAATGCATACAAAAAACTAGTTTGCATGTGAATGATATCAATGGGATGGAAAGGTATGAGAAGGTTAATTTTTTTTAAGATTTTCATGAGGTTAGAACCAAATTTGGTTTATGTTGGAATGACATGAAGAGTGATAATGAAGGAAGAATTGCAGAAATGAAGGTTGCAACAAAAGTTGATGAGGTTCGCCTATATTTTAGTATATATCCCAATGAGGATCAACATGTAGCAATGGGAAAAGCCATTGTAGTAATAGATCAACTTGAAGGTGTTGAGATTAAGGAATAGGAGGTGAAATGTGTAACCAAAATATGTCCTTCTAAGGGCATAAAAACAATGAAATATTATATTGAAGGAAAGAAAGAAGATGTAGAAGTGTGGATTGCACCCAAGACATGTACAATGAATGTTCTAATGGAGAAGACAGAGGAAAATTCTGATTTTTGTGAAAGTTTTGATTTTTCTAAGTACGATAAGAGTAATATAAAAGAAGATGTTGTAGAAATGAGTGACTTTGTGGATGAAAACATTACAACTAAAAGTAAGGAAGGGAAAGAGGAGGAGAATGTTGATTTTTTTGGTGATCTTTCCTTGGCATCATTTGATGACTTCTTATGTGATAAGGAGGTTGGTATAGTTGATAGTTTGTTGCAGCCCGAGACAAGGAAAAACTTCCTTTGATTATACTATTAACATTGGTGTGGATGCAGAGGAGGAAGTGATTGAAGTCAAAAAATGTCTTTTAGAAGGCAAGGGGAAAAAGAAACATGGTGTTGAAACCAAGGGTAATGATGAACAAATGGTTCCAACAATAACAAAGAACAAGGTAATGCATGAATCTCATTATTTTTCTAAAGAAGAAGAAATTGATATTTATGAATTTCTAGATTCTCCTAATGTATGTTGGTGGGAGAAAAATGCTATGAAAGGAGGGAGAAAGAGAGGAAGAATGAAATATGGGAGAGACATCAAGTTACATGGACAGCTGAGAAAGAAGGTTTAGGGTATGTGAAAGATCATGATGGGAAAAAATGTGATGATATGATGGGTATGTGTAGGGTATGTGGCTGATGACTTTCTTTTTACCCAAAATTGATGAAATGAAAAAAAGGGTTTTTAAAGGAGATTCTCAGCTTTCCACCAATATAAATTATGCTTTACTTTGAATTAAATAAATATTTATTATTCATTTTCTATTTGAATTACAACTAAAGTGTTGAGTGATAGGCTGATTGTAAAAAAATCTATAGTTTTCAAGTAGTATCACATTTTTTGAATCTGAAACATGTGTGACATTCTATGCTTTGCATACTATA
Organism: Sequoia sempervirens; assembly: GCA_007258455.2. Taxonomy (NCBI): domain Eukaryota; kingdom Viridiplantae; phylum Streptophyta; class Pinopsida; order Cupressales; family Cupressaceae; genus Sequoia; species Sequoia sempervirens. Next base: position 25,287,688 of record VDFB02281492.1, on the reverse strand, counting down.
GGATTAAAAAAAGAAGTGAATTTCATGATTTTTTGACCAAGTTAAGGTGGTTAGACATCTGAGAGTTTTATTTGAAGCTAAAAATCATAATTCAATTATTGCACCAATGATACCCTTCTTCCATCAAAGACATGAGTCCTATACCCTTTCCTTTTCAAATCTTCTATAAAAAATATTATTAGACACCTACTTACTTCATTATTTTTTCCTTGAGATTTAAATGACACTCTACAAGTGAAATTTCAAATTTTCACCAAATAGATTTTTTATTTTTGTGAAGCAACCTAGTGATTTGAAACTTCATTCACTGATACTATACATAATTCTATTCTTCACATATTTTTGAAATGTATGAATACTTGTTCATTCACTAAAATTAAAAGCTTTATGCAGCTTTTGTTTTCTCTAGGTACTATCCTGCCTTGGACCCTGTTGCAACAGTGAATCCTGCCCCTTGGGTAAATAATTCACAGTAGTTCGGTCCCACTGAAGCCATTTTATGAGTCACACTCTTGAAACATTTCTTTCCTACTGGGGAAGGTGTTTGTGCAAGGCATCTCTAGGGAACGAGCTGTCTTGCATCTGTATATGCTTGATTCGTTTTTATTTCAATGAGGGCTGGTGGCTTAGTACAAGGTAGTATTGCTTGAACAGTTAGGCATTATTCTGACTGCTGGTGTTGTTGGGTTTTGTGACTCATTTATTGTTCTATGTTTTATTTGGTGAACTAGTTTATAGATGTGTGTATATGGAAGTTTTAGAAAAACCTTGTTTCAAAGCAATCCCCATGTTTAAACAAAGACGATCATGTCGGTCAAGGGAGCTTCACATTGAATAAAATTGAAGTCCATGGAGCATTAGATGAACTGAATGATGAGCATTCGATGTCGCAATATGGTTATCGATATACCATATGATCATTTGCCGTCCACCTAATTGATAAGGTGCATTCGAAGGAGACAGGTTACCGAGACATATGAAGAAGCATCGTGCGTGGGAGATGTAGGGATTACGTTGGGCTGTTTCGATGGGGCAATCAATATTTCAAGGAGAGTTACTTTGGTTTCCCCTTGACATAGTGAAGACATGGTGTTGAATTTTGTGGGACCTGATAAAAGGGGAGGATGACGTGCATGGATAGTGGGTGGATGGTGATTGGGTGACACATCAATTCACATCATTTTTGTG
>VDFB02281492.1:25224918-25278832 GCA_007258455.2 Sequoia sempervirens | reverse complement strand
CCCACTTTTTTGGATACATTCTTAATTGATTTGGAGTCCTTTCATCATCATAGATCTAGCTTGCATTAGGGTTTGCATGATTCATTTGCATGTTAGGGGTTAAATTTTGCATTCATAACAAGTGCATTTAGGTTGCATTGATGGCATTTAAATTCATTTGCACTCTTTGAAATTCTACAGTTTTCAATTAAGTCTATATCATAGCAGTCATAAACCATCAAACTCAATAATTTTTTTTTGGAAAATCTAAAAAAAGTCCATACTAGGACTCATTCGCCACCCTGGGAAAATCGGTCCCTTTTGACCCCTAAAACCGCATTTTACAAAACTTAGAACTCTATTTTTAAGTTTTTGTTTGGTTCCTTAACATGCCTATATTAGTTAGTTACATTTATGTAACATCCATTTCATCAAATCTAGCTTAATTTAGCTCATTTCATGCATGGTTAAAATTTCAATTTTGCATTCTCATATTGTTACATATCATAATCAATCAATTATCATTTGAAAATTGCATTTCATTTCAGCCTTTTACATTGCATTTTGGGTTAGCATAGTTTTTTCTTTCAAAATTTTAGTTTCAATCTTCTCTAAATTTGCAAAGAAAAAGTTAGTTAATAAGCATGATCGTCATTCCTTCAATGCATGTCCTAGTTATATGAGTCTCCTAGCACAAAAGAGTGAAAATGACAATGTTGACCTTAAATTTACACCCCCTCCTATCTTTCCTATTTTTGTGATTGACATGATAGAAGAGCATACAAACATAGATAACCATGATGATCATATTTTTTCTTCTCCCAATACCTCTCCCTTTAGTGAGGAAGGTATCTTGGTGAAAGAGATACAATCATTGAGCATCATGCGGATCTTGTTTCTCTTTATCCTCATCCCCTTTGGGAAGAGATTTTAGCACAATAGCATCAAATCATAGACAACTTGTTAAACATCACCTTACCTAATTTCCATTGTGTTGATAACCTTGAGGAAGATGAGATTATAAACGATGAGGACATGTTAGTCTACAACAACCCTCTTTATGATCCTTCCCCTACCTCTCTTATTTTGGAAGATATTAGGGAAAAAATCAATGAAGTCATAAATGATCATGATAATCACATTTGTTCTTCTCCTAGTATCTCTCCTATTTGTGATAAAGATACTTTGTTAGAAAACATAACCAATGAGATTCATGAGAATATTAGTTTTCTCCTTTCACCTATGAAAAATTTTATTGAGCAAAACAATTCAATCATTGATCATCCTCATACTTGTGATGAAGTCCTTCTAGGAGATCCAACCTTATAATGTTAAGAAAATTCGGTTTATAATTCTTCTCCAAACTCTCCTCCTAGGAACAATCTCATGATGCAAAACACATACCACAATAATGATATGGACTCTCACTTATTAAGGGATGTTAACATTATCCAACCTCAACTCATACTTTACCCCCCTTGACATAAACTTCCACCTCAAAACAAACCCAAGTTTACTTTCTACCCTCCATGTACAAACAACAAAATAAACCTGAAATTATCCTTTACCCACCTTAGAATAATGTATCACAATAGTTGAGTTATAATACCGTTGCTCATACATATAACACTCAAAATAATCCACAATCGTCACAACCAATCCCACCCTCCTAACCTTTACCTAATCCACATAGTGCTCCTCGCTGCATCCCACAAACAAAGGAGTGTGACCTTGTCAAAAAATTAAAGAATACTCCTACAAAGATTTCCCTTTGGGATTTACTTCAAAACTCACCAAATTACCACAATATTCTTCAAATATCCTTAAAAAAAATTGCAGCTCCTCATCGTACAACTCCGAATGATGTGACAACTTTAATTCATAAAACAAATCAAACTAATATTGAAATTACTTTCCATCAACATGAGCTCCCTCTTTCAGATTTGCACAAACAAAGTGACACTTTCATGATCATTGCTCAACACAATAGGACAGGGATAAAGCACACCCCTCTTGATAATGGTTTTTCTCTTAATGTGTGTAGTGTGAATCTCCTTGATCTATTAGATGTTGAAAAGTCACAAATAAAACCTGATTCCTTATCTATTCGAGGATTTGATAATACAACAAAGCAACTACTTGGTGTAATCACTTTGCCTATTATGGTTGGGGTGGCTACTTTGTAAACTCCTATTCATGTCATGCCTTATGATCTTTCATATACTATTCTTTTCGGAAGACCATGGATTCATGAGATGAATGCAGTGCCTTCGACTCTTCATTGTATCATGAAACATCTCCATAACAATCACATTTATCAAATTGAAATAGACCCCTAGCCTAAAAGTTGCTTGCAGCTTGAAAAAGGAACTACAAGTCCTCTAAAAACATTGATTCCAAAATCCAATGTAGACTCTCTTGAAATTGAACAAAAAAATGAGTAATTGGTGTCTAAATTATTTGGTGATGATTAGGGATCCTTAGAATTCACACTAGATCATTTATGAGCGAATACATAATTACACAAAAGAAAGATGAGAAACAAAGACAACCAACCATCATGACAACACAAAATTTGGACAACCTCTCGAAAGCATCCACCTCACCCACTTTATACAATGCCAAAAAATCCACAACAACCCTTGATGAACCCAACAATGAACAACCACCTGATTCCAAAGTAATGAAACAACTTTGTGGAAAAGGGTATGAGCTCATGAAATAACTTGGATATAGTGGAAAAGGATGTGGTGCTAACAAACAAGGTATCTGCAACCCTATTGAACCTCACACACAACAAATGACTCATGGTCTTGGTTATTTTACTTTTTCCAAACCTTCACTCAACATCAATAATATCACAACGCCCTCCTAAATCATTCTTCTCTACTAGTAGTCTTCAACATCATCCTTTAACCATGAAACAAACAAATACACCTTCACTTAATGCCAATGTCATCTAGCAAAATGTTCATGATTTGAATTTTTTAGATTTTATACCTTCTTATAATGGGAAGAACAAAATATCACAATCTAAAGCACCTTGAATAAGTATGACATCTACTGCCCATATGTGCAAAATCATCATGGAAAAAACAGTCCCTGAAGTGGCAAAAAAATCAAAAAAATCAGAGTTAGGCCACTTGATGCAAAAATTTGAATAGGTTATCTATATTATTTCAAAAATATGTAAGAATAGAATATGTAGCAAATTGAATGTAGTTTCTAAACTAATAGGATTATTTAAAAAAAATCTTTTGGTGAAAATTTAAAATTTCAATGCAGAGTACTTAAATTTCAGGGAAAAATAAGAAGTAGGTGTTTGTCTAACCAATTCTAACCACAATAAAATGATAATATGTTTTTTATAACATTTTGATATAATTAGAGGATTCATGTCTTGATGTGATACACATTTTTTGTAATTTTTTCCAAGTAAATAATTAATTATGATTTTTTTATTAAAACAAAAATATAAAACTTGTATGTTTGACCACCTTTAACTTCGCCAAAAAATTCATGATTTTTTTTTTTTAATCTTATAGTATGTGAAGCATAGAATGTGGCACATGTTTCGGATTCAAAAAAGGTGATACCGTTTGAAAGCTATAGATGTTTTTCAATTAGCCTATCAATTAGGACTTTAGTTTAATTCAAATAGAAAATGAATAATAACTATTTATTAAATTCCAAGTAAAGCATAATTTATATTGGTGGAAAGCTGAGAATATCCTTTATAAACCCTTTTCATTTCATGAATTTTGGGTTAAAAAAAAGTTGTCAGCCACATAGCCATCATATCATCACTTTTTGTCCCATCATGATCTTGCACATACCTTACTACTAAGCAAGATGTTTCTTTCAAGAAAACTATAAAAATCATTGATCAAGAGGGAATTTTGTCAAGACTCCTCCAAGATCACTTGATCACCCTCCTTCCTAGAACTCATAAGAAATGCTATTCCAAGACTTCATTTTGGGCATATCATAGAGTTCATGGTCACTCCACTAATGAATGTAAGGCTGAGTCATAAAATCCAACATTTTTAGGAATTTGGCACTCTTCCCTCTGTGGGGGCACCCAATTCCTCTAATTGATATTGATTTTCACTCTCACATTTTCTCAATCATTTCGGCTTACCTGTGTCTTGCACTAAGTGGGGGCAAGGGGTTCGTTAGCCTTGTCCTCATCTATCACTTGTGGTTTCCTTCTTTGGGTTTGTTGTTAACCTTTCATAAATACATAAGAGCAAGTGTGGGATGTGGACAACATGCCTTAAGTTGGCTCACATATGACATACTTCTCTTTTCATGGCATAGCTTATTGGAAACCTATGACTTGGCATAGGTATTTCTGAGTAAGCTCTTTTCTCCTCTTCTACTTTAAAGCAATCGCTCACAGTACAGGTGCTCGCAACTGCATTAAAGTGGGGGCATACATCACCACTAATATTTCATTGCATGATTTCTTTCATCTTGCGAAGCATCTTTTCTTTGTGGAGTCGATGGGGTTGATTCCCTCCATGAGTGTGATACTTATTTTTGACTTATCATCTCTTGGAGATGTTAAGCACAATGTCCCCTAAGATGAGACCTTGCATGAACAAAGCAAAATCCCTTTGAATAATCCTTATACTAGTCTACATTAACAATGTCTATGGGTGTCAAGAATACAAATTTTTGCTTACCTCATCAAGCTTGAAAACCATTTTCCATTGTGGCACCTTGTTAAAGTTATCAGGAGGTATAACTTTGATATGGTTGAGCGGGAAACCCATCTAGCAGCACGACTTCACCCATAGCCACCTTTTTTTGTGAGTACATACCAACTGGCATATGTTTCTCACCCTTTGGGATTTCTCACCCCACAGAAAACTAGAAGTTTTGTGGCCCCGGAGTGGGTACATCTTTTCCACCCCATTTTTCCTCTCTTCCTATTGTCATTTCATGATTGTTTATCCTGATAGTTTTACTTAGGATCTTGGACCCTGGGGGCTTGCACAACCTCCTTGATCTTTTTCATTTTTTTTCATCTACATCTGAACACTCAGATCTCTCTTAAATGTCTACTTTAGTGTGAGTTTGAAGCAAGTTCATCCTCTCACTAAAGTGGGGCTAAATGTACCATAGAAAAAAGGACCCTTTGCTTGACATGGTATTAACTCATAATAAAATGGACTTAATGAGGTCTTAATCTAGTGTTATGAGGAATTTTATGTGTTCACACTAGGTCTTTGACCCTTGCAAATTGAATAACATGTTTTTAATGACTTCTTGTAAAGGTGTTGTAAAGTGTTGTAAGATATTTTCACACTTTTCTAGACTTAATGAACCTATTTACCCCTAATTCAACATTATAAAATGTGTCATCACATCAATCTAGAAGGCTTCTAAAATAAACTTGTTCCATAGAAAACTAGGCCCTTGTCATTTTCATGGCCTTTTAGGTCTTCTTTCATGGTGTTGCAACTATGTTGCTCTGATTTTATGTTGTAACATGGCTCGAACATGCTTATTTAGGTACTAAAATTCAAATTATTACTTCTTGTCAAGGTGTTGTGAAATATTGTAAGACATTTCTACATTCTTGTAGACTCTATTCATTAAAATTCACGTAAAAATAACCTTTTCATCACCAATCAAGTCCTATTTTGAAGTGTTGTAAAGTCTTGTAACAAGATTTCACACTTTTCTAGGAATATTTTCACCATTTACCCCTTTTCTCATGCTTTATTTGGTCCCTTTATGCCCTCATATGACTTAATTAAGTGTATTTTTTAATGTTATCTTGATAAATAACATTAAATAAAACATATTTCTCGACACATGTTTTTAGGTTCTAGGTGGAACCCATTTGCCATGGGTGGCGAATGAATCCCCCTTGGCCTGAAATTAAAAATATCTTGAATTTCCTTTCAGGATTTCATTCACAATCACTTGATGTCGGCCTGTGATGAGTTATGAATGGATACTAAGGCACAAGAATTGTATAAATAAGTGATTTTCACCTCATTTCAACCCCCATTCATCAATTTCACTCATTCATCCATCCATTCAAGCATTCAATCTCACATCACATTCAAGTTATCAAGCATTTTGCAACATCAATTCAAGCACTTTGAAGTAGCCATTGAAATTACTTTAGACTTGAATTATCAAGGGTTTAGTAAGCGGATAGTATTTGCATGTTATTACTATATCTTTCTCTTGCATTTCATTATCTTATTAAGGGTTTAATTACCAAAAATGAGGTTTGACGAAGACAAACCCCTATTCACTAACCCTCAACCATTTTCCCCTTTATTGCATGTTTGTTTGCAACCTTGTGTGTGTAGATTTGATAAAATTTTAGGTTTTGAAGATTGGTTTTCAAGTCAACAAGGTGCTTCAAATCAACTCAAGTCTATTTCAATCTTGGAGAAGGTTTTCTATCTGTTTCCTATAGAATTGGCCTCAACAACCCGACAAGCAGTGATTTTTAAATCTAGTGTTGTAGAGTTGTCTCCTTATTTTTTAGAAATTTTGGAGAGGAATAATTCACAACTTGTGGTGAATAAGTCCCACCTTAGCACTGAAAATTTGAATTTTGTTAGATTTTGAATCTCGACAGTCAAGAACCACCTTTCGACACTTTTTCACTAGGAGGAGGATTGATTCACCACCTTGGGAAAATGAGTCCAATTGTGAAAAAATAGTGAATTAAAACAACATCCAAAAAATTCTAGATTCATCACATTTTTCCTATCTCTTTTTATTATGCATATTTTCTTCATTTACTTCATTGTTTGCATATCACAATGTGTTTTCAAAAATAGTTGTAATTTCACTTTTGCATTCATTTTGAGTCATTTAGATTAGTCAATTGCATTTAGTTAACTTCATCTAGCCTATAAACTAGTGCATACATCCTAATTTGAGTGAATCATAAGAATTTTTGGCCCTATCTCTCTCCTTTTGGTGAAAAACCCTAGAAGTGCAAGAGAAGTCTTAGGGGCCCAAAAATATATGTTTCATTTCAGTGAACCTGACTCTTGAACACTTTGCATTTATGATTACATTTATAAATTACATCTTAGTTTCCATTTGTATTAACATTTAATTAGGATATTTTTTTTTATTGCATTCTAGGACTTTTCATCTTGGATTAGTGAAAACTTCATTTAGATTTCATTTTTGCATTACATCTGATTGAAAAATGTAAAAATCTGCAATTTTCACCTCATATTAACTAATCTTCGTAATTTTAAAAACCATAAAAAAACATCATACTGGGACTCATTCACCATCCAGGGTTAATCAGTCCCTCTACACTTTTTAGACAACATTTTTGGCATATTTTTGGCATTTTTCTACATTATTATTTCCTGTTCTAGCATTCTATTTTCATTTACAACATCTCTATTTTTAATCAATTTTTACATCTTAGTTTATTTGCATAATGGAATTTTCCTTCAATAAGTTTTTTAATTCATTAAAATCATTGGTAGACATGTCCAATTGTGCCTTTGGTTGTGACCCTAATGACCTTGAACTAACACATGCTCCCTCAAATCCTCATGATTTTCCTCCTCGAGAAGTAGACATCATTAAAGAAGATGATGATAGCATGCACAAGTTCTACAATGATTGCCTTGATAGCCTAGAATCCAATGTAACCTTTTATCCATCTATGAAGTCACAAGATCTTCCTACTATTGCACCTCCTAATTGCTTTGCATATTTACATCCTAAAATCAATCAAGGATCTAGTTCCTCTAAACCACCACAATCTCAACCCTTTTACGATCATAAAGTCACAAAAACTACTATCAATCTTGAAGAAACATATGGTAAAGGATTCACTATATTAAGTAAACAAGTTTGTGACACAAAACATGAACATGACATTTATCAACTTCGTGAACAAAAACCAACTGAAGAAAACACAACGGGTCTAGGATGTCATGATCCTTCTCATCTTGATGGACAACAATTTAAATATTGGAAGCTTCGCGGTGATGGCACGGTGATCTTTGATGCTCCTCCTGACTTAAACATTCTTCTTCCATGTGAAAAACCTCTATCTCCTTCTAATGATAAGGATGTTAGGATCCCCATGGGTCCTTCTCGTCCTTCTATTCATGAAAAAGGAGAATCTAGAAAATAAAAATGACCTTACAAATTAAAGAAGCTCAAGTTTCCTACACATCCTTCACTTGAATGTGAAAGAAGACTTCAATTGCTTTTAAAAAAAATTCTTATACTTTTACCACCTATGAATAGGTTTGTTATTCATCCTAAAGACTCAAACATACCATTTTGCAAATATGATCATATTCTTGGACATCGAATAGAAGAATGCTAGACATTGAAGGACATACTAGATAAGTATAGCTTCACTAATATTGGTTGTTTCCCCATCATACCTTAAAGTAATCAAATCCCCTTTATCATTCCATAGTTACATATAATTCCCTATTCTCACTATTGCATGATCCTTACTCATCACCTACCTTGGCTCATTCTTTTCTTTCCATTTTGTGAGAGGCAAGACAATGTTAGCCTTGTCCTTGTAATGCATTTTCCTTTGTCTCTTAACTATGTTATTCCTTTTCCGGTTAACCATTTAAGATTGAGAAACCAATAACTTAGTTAATGGTTGAATTACAATTGCATTACTTGTTCCTTTGTCTTTTTTCATTTTCATGTGTGTATCGTGTTCCCTCGTATTTTTTGTTTGATGTTTCTTCTCTTTGTACACTTCTATTTGTATCTCTATTCTTCTATTTGTCGTGCATTGTCTTTTTCACTTTTTTTTGTTTTCCTTTTGGGGATGACGCAAAGCATAGAGATGCCCTATGTCTCTTCCATGTTGACCCAAAAGCTCCTTGTCTTGTTCACTTTTTGTTTTGTGTTTTTCCTTTCGGGGATGATGCAAAGCGTAGAGATGCCTTATGTCTCTTCCATGTTGACCCAAAAGGTCTTTGTCTTTTTTACTTTGTTTTGTGCTTTCCTTTTGGGGATGATGCAAGACATCGAGACCACAATGTCTCCTTCATGTTGACCCAAAAAAAATTTCATTTTCTTTTTCCTTTTTGTTTTCTTTCTTTTCGCTTGTGTTCTCCTTTCGGGGACAATGCAAAGCATTGAGACTGCGATGTCTCTTCCATGTTGACCCAAAATGGACTTTTTCTTTTGTTTTCCCTCTCTTTGTGTCATTCTTCCAGTTCTATGTGCTTTGGGGAATGATGATAGTTCTAAGCTCTTTAATCAAAGCATTGCAGCAATGAACATATTGAACCCAAATCCATAGATCCCTTATGTGTTTGGTGTGCTATTTTTTGAGGTGCAATTCCCTTTCTTTGTTTTTCATTTTCCCTTGACATGATGTGGCCTAACTTCAAAGCATATGACTTGGCATAGGGCTTTTCACGTTGTCTCTCATGTCTTTTTTTTTGTTTTTCTCTTGGCATTTCTCTCTCTAGACTTTAAAGTAATTGCTCACAAAACAATGTGTAGAAATTCCTTTAAATTCGGGGGCATACATTACAATAATTCATTTCCATTCTTGGTTCCTAGTGTAGACTTTTTTTTTATGTGATATTTTTATCACTTTGTGGATGCAATTGGATGTGATTTCCTTTATAAGTGTGATCTATCTTAGCATATTGCATTCCTCTTGGTGGCCTGATGAGAAACACTGCATCCCCTACTTTGTGAATATACTATTGTTTGATTGGTTCTCTCTTGGAGACATTAGACACAATTTTCCCTAAGTGACTAACCTTGCATGAACTAAACAAGACTCCTTTGAACCTCTTTTACATTTTTACATTTTTAGCATTTTTACATTTTGCATTTTTGCCACCTTGCATAACACAACTTGCATGAATGTGGTACCCTTTCTTTTTGTTCATGGAATTTTTCCTTGTGGCAGCTTGTTAAAGTTATCAAGCGGTATAACTTTAATATGGTTGAGCAGGAAGCCCACCTAGCGGCATGAATTTTCCCCATAGCCACCTTTGTGTTTGTGAGTGCATACCAACTAGTGTATGTATCTTACCTTTTTGGGATTTCTCACCCCATGAACAACTAGTTTTGTGGCCCCAGAGTGAGTAAATTTGGGCCCTCTCACCTGGCAGACTGTCATGTGTTATGTCGCTATATAGTGAATACACATTCTCTTTTTCAAACAATCAGCCTATATCTAATCCATAACTAGTTGGATTGATGATCGAAGCTTCATCAAAATCTTTTCAACATTTGTGTGTTCCTTTTTGCTTATGCTTAGTTTTCCATGGGATCTTCATCCTAGAGGCTTGATCATCCCTCTTCATCGTTGTCATTCCATCTTGCTAACATAAGTGCATTTGAAGCCTCCCCTCAACTTTAGTGTGAGTTTCAAGCAATGTCATCCTCTCACTAAAGTGGGGGCTAAAAAATTCATAGAAAAATGGCCCCTTGTCATTTTCATGGTGTTGGAAGTATTTTTCACTAATTTTATGTTGTAACATGGCTTGAACATGCTTATTTAGGTACTAAAATTCAAATTATGATGTCTTTTGAAGGTGTTGTGAAGTTTTGTAAGACATTTCTACATTCTTTTAGACTCTATTCATTACAATTCACCTAAAAATTACCCTTTCATCAATAATAAAATCTTATTTTGAAGTGTTGTAAAGTCTTGTAACAAGATTTCATGCTTTTCTAGGCACATTTTCACTATTTACCCCTTTCTCATACTTTATTTTTTCCCTCTATGCCCTCATATGACTTAATTAAGTGTATTTTTGAATGTTATCTTGATAAATAACATTAAATACAACATATTTTCTGACACATGTTTTAAGGTCATAGGTGGGACCCATTCGCCATCAATGGTGAATGAGTTCCCCTCCCCCTTGGCCCCAAATTCAAAATATTTCAAATTTCCTTTTAGGGTTTTATTCAAAATTACTTGATGTCGGCCTATGATGAGGTATGAATGGATACTAAGGCACAAGAATTGTATAAATAAGTGATTTTCAACTCATTTCAACCCTCGTTTATCAATTTCACTCATTCATCCATTCATTCAAGCATTCAATCACACATCACATTCAAGTAATCAAGAATTTTGCAACATCAATTCAAGCACTTTAAAGAAACCATTGACATTACTTTAGACTTGCATTTGCATGTTATTACTTTATCTCTCTCTTGCATTTCATTATCTTATTAAGGGTTTGATTACCAAAAGTGGGGTTTGACTAACGCAAACCCCTATTCACTAACCCTCAACCATTTTCCCTTTTATTGCATTTTTGTTTGTAGCCTTTTGTGTGCAAATTTTATAATATTTTAGGTGTTGAAGATTGGGTTTCAAGTCAACTAGGTACTTCAAATTAAATCAATTATATTTCAAGCTTGGAGAAGGTTTTCTATTTGTTTCTTGCAGAATTGGCCTCAACAACCTGACAAACAATCATTTCTAAATCTGGTGTTGCAGAGTTGTCTCCTAATTTTTTAGAAATTTGGGAGAGGACTAATTTTCCACCTATGGTGAATGAGTCCCACCTTAGGACTGAAAATCTTAATTTTTTTAGATTCTAGATCCCAACAGTCAGAAACCAGCTTCCAAAACTTTGTCACTAGGAGGACGACTGATTTTCCACCCTGGGTGAATGAGTCCCACTATGAAAAATTAGTGAATTCAAACAACATCCACAACATTCCAAATTCATCACATTTTTCCCAACTGCACTCTGATTTTACCTATTTCTTTCTATTTTGCATATTTTCTTCATTTACTTCATTGTTTGCATATGACAATGTGTTTTCAAAGATAGTTGTAATTTCACTTTTGCACTCATTTTTTAGTCATTTACATTAGTCAATTGCATTTATTTAACATCATCTAGCCTAGAAAACATTGCATACATCGTAATTTGAGTGAATCATAAGCATTTTTGGCCCTATCTCTCTCCTTTTAGGTTAGAAGTGCAAGAGAAGTCTTAGGGACCCAAAAATATATGTTTCAAAACTTAATGTTAAACTAGTTTTGTAATGTGTCTTGCACATTCACATTGGTTCTTGTTCCTTTCTAGGCTATCGACCTCATTTTAGTGTTGTAAAGTGTATTTGATCACACTTTGACATTGTTTTTTGTGTCCCAAGCCTTATTTGACATTGACATCATTACTAATAGTCCTATATTAACCCAAATTGTGCATCTTGAGGCCTAAATTGATCAAATACTTGATAAGGTTGAAATTTAGGCCTTATTTCCTTAACTCTTGGCATCTAAGCTATCAAATTGGCCCTTGTGGGACCCATTCACCATCCGTGGTGAATCAGTCCCATCTAGGTGGGACCCATTTTCCATGTGTGGTGAATGAGTCCCATTTGGCTCAAATTTCACCTGAGTGGGAAAAGAGTGAAATTTGAGTATTGCTTCATGTCAGCCTGTGATGAGGTATTAATACGTAAAATAGGTGAATTTCCTATAAAATCACCTCACTAAAACTCATTTTTACATCCATTAAGTTAATTCACATCCGTTCTTAATTATTCATCCACCAATCTTTCATCTCAAGTCAACCTAGGTTTTTATCATTGCAAGACATCAAGATAGCTCCTAAATAAATTCAAGGGATGAATCTTCCTCCATTGTTGTAGAAATAAAAGATTAACATCATGGCAAGGTAATCAACTCCATCATTGCATGTTTCATTACTTTGTTTCATCATTTTGGTTTAATTACCTAAAAGGGGTTTGACCAAGGCAAACCCCCATGCCCTAACATTCACCATTTCTTCTTCTCTTCTTGTGTTTTTACAACTTACATTCCTTGGAAGCTTGGAAATCATTGAAGATAAAATTGAAAAAAAATTCAAGTCCTCTCCTCATTCAACAAGTCAAAATATCAACAAAAACACATTTTTTGACCCGTAAATCAGAGTTTTAGAAGTAGAATCCTGTAGGAAGTGAAAGTACAAATTGGAAGCTCTGGAATCCACTTTTGAAAATCTAGAAATTCAAAAGTGGACTCATTCACCATGGGTGGTGAATGAGTCCCACTCTAGGGTCAATTTTGAGTTTTCTATATTTTTGAGTACCCTTTTGCTAGAAACAAGTTTTGGCTCAATTTGATAGAACTAGGACGAATTCACCTAGAATGGCGAATGAGTCCATCCAAGCCTGAAAAACATCAACAACATTTCAAATTTAATTTCCAATCTTCATCTAGGTTGCAGGTGCACACTGTTAGTTTGATTAATTTCTGTTGCAATTTTCCATTCATTTGTAGGTGATTTTTTATTACACAATGTGTTTTCAAACAAGTTGTTTTCCATTAGTTTCTATTCAAACTAATTTTTCTTACATTCAAACATTATATCTAGGAAAATTGCATCTATATTCTATCCATATTGCATTGATTTTCAATGAACTATAAGCTGTTTTTTTTTAGGTGAAAAACCCTGGAAGTGTTAAAAAGGATTAGGACTGTGCCAAAAATCTATGGTTCAAATCCTTAAAAGTATAACTTCTTTATGATATATGTTTTTTTGAGTTGTGGTTGTTCGAACAACTCTCTATAATGTTTCCTCTTTTGGTACAGTTTCTCATTGCAGTTTTATAATTGCTCTTTATTCTTTGTAAATGCATTTCCTCAATACAACAAAAATATTTTGGTTTTATTTTGCATATATTTATGCATTTTTCTTATCCATCTTGGACTCCAAAAATGTGACTATTATGTGTAGGTTACTTGATAATTGGTTAAATTTTTTCTGTGACACTTGATTTCTCATAATCATTCGTTTGTTCAAGCTTGTCTCTATTGTGAACTTTGTCAACAATTCACATTTAAAATAACCACCGAAAGGCCAATTGCTAAGTATCTCAAAGAACATATAGTGGTATGTTTCCTTGACTATTGAAGAATCTATTTTCTAATATTCTATTGTTTAGGAGTTCAGTTAAGAACAATATCCACATCCTTTTCAATATCATTTAATCTTCTTTCTTGTTCAATTTTGAAATATTGATTCCAACTTCCCTTTTTATTTTTATCAAAATCTTGGTTGCATTGGGTCTTCTAAAGCACACTCATATCCACTAAAATCATTTTTTGTAGTTCACTTTTTAAGCCAATTCTTGTTTTGACTATCTTATTCTAGTTGGATTTACAATTTTTCGAGGAAGAATTCCCATCCTTCCAAAAGCTAGCAATCTACTTTGTATGAATCACTATATCTTGAATATATTTCCCTTCATTGCACATCCTATCTAAAGCCCTTGCACTATAACATTACATTTATCCCTTATGACACACCTTGAAGATAAGTATGATTATGAATATTGAGATATTATAGTATATTTATTTTATATTATTTGTTATATAACATATAAATAATATATTATATATTATATTTTATAATAATATATTATTTATCATATTTATATATTATATTATACAATATATAAATATTATAATATATATTGTGAAACATAGAAAAATATAAGTTTTAGAGGGTGTTTGCTAGAAATGAATGAGTTGAAGGAAAATGGACCTATTTCTCTAGTTTCATTCAAAATGCAAGCTATATAGGACAAACATAAAAACTAACAAAACTAACTATCAAAATGTAGATTTGGAAATGTGAGAATGATGTGTACATGTCACCAAATATTATTTTTCAGACCTCATTGAGGACTCATTCATCCCATGGCGAATAGGTCCTAGATAGGGCTCCTCGAAAATTATTTCCAAGTTCTATTCTGCTCAATCTACACCTCAAGATTCCAGGAATTCAATATCGGAAAGCCAAAAATAAATTATGTAAATGATTTTTTGTGATTTGATAACTTTTCTTGCAACTTTGACTACCTTGCAACTTTCTTCAATGATCTTCAAACTAAAATCTATAATCACACATCAAAGAGAGAAAAATGTTGTTTATTAAGTGAATGGGAGTTTGCCTTGGTCAAACCCCATTTTGGTAATTAAAAATTCTGATGAAACAAATAACATGAAGGAATGATGAATGAACAACACTATGTAACAACTCACCAAACCTTATTTGAAACCTTGGAAAACAAATTTCCAAACTAGCATGAAGTGGCCTCTATGAATGTAGGTAATTATCATGAAACTTGATGTGAAACAATTCCTTTGATATGCTTGAATTGATCTTGAATACTACATCAACATATTAGCTCAAACAACATACATGATACGATACATCTTTGACATGACAATGGAATCTTGATTGTTGCAATAATATTCTATAATTTTGCACTTAAATTCCTTAAAATTGTTCTTGATCTCATAAACTTGCTATTAGGATTTGAATACTTGACAATATTAGATCTTAGTTATGAAACATAGTGAGATAGCCTTGTAATTATACATATCTTAACATTAATTTATGAAATTAAATATCACAAGTTGGCATTGAATTATACATTTGAAATCACTAAAATACCACCAAAAACCTATTTCAAAGAGGGGTCCTAGGTCTAAGTGAGGACCCATTCACCCAATTGTAGGCCACTTACCTAGGAAACACATCGAACAATGTTAAACATTATGTAAAAATAGGATCATGGGTTTTAGTGAGGATCCATTTACTGTATGACAAATGGATCTCAGGTCACTTACCTAGGACACATATCTTCCAAAGTTAAGTGTTGTGTAATGGCATTGATGAATGTTGGGTTTTATCTCTCAAAAATTGAATTTAATTAGGCTTGGAATTGAATTAAAGGGGCCAATTAAGGAAAATTAACCTAAATTAATTAATTAATCCCTAGATTAGAGTGAAAATTTAAAGGTACACCTTACAACACCCTAAATAAGGGACAGTTAAGTCCATTTTATTTAAAAGGGCCCTAAACTTAATGTGAATATGTAAAAAAATTTACAACATTAAATTAAGGAAACATTAGGCTCATTGGAGCATTGGGAATTAGGCATCTGCTCTGCAATTGGCATGAGCTCCTAAGGTCTTCTCGACCTAAGTTGCATGGTAATGGTTGTGCTTGCATGCACCTGTTTCTAGTTCATGTGCATTTCTTGTGATCTGGGCTTTATGGGGGGGGTTTGGATGCTCATACGGGGGGAGGCTACTATTATTTATTATTATTTTTCATTTGTTGTTTTCTCTTTTTATATCGGTGGTTGTTTTGTGCCCTGTCCATACCTTTGGGATCCCTGGTCTAGTTTTGTGGTGGTGTGGGCTTGGCTTCTCCTGTTTGATGGAGGTTGTCTTTTTGTTTGGATTTTTGAGCCGCACAGGGTATAGTGGTGTTGGTGGATGTTGGGGATGGTTTGGAAGAGGACTCAACCTCTTGTGTTTGGCTTCCTTTGTGTGGAGTAGGGAGGGTGTAGGTTGTGGAGTCTTATGGCTGCAAAAACACATTCGGGTAGAGTGTTGGAGGATGTAGCAATGATCGAAGAGAGTGGTGGGGTTCCCACTTCATCTTCTCTTGGGGAGGGCATGTTTTGATCTCAAACATTTAAACAAAAGAAGATAAATGGGTTCTTGGAGAGATCCCAAGATCATCTGGTATTGGTGATTCAATTCAAGGCGGTAGCTGATGATTTGGAGTTTTATGGCAAGCATGCTTTAATCTATAATTTTTTGGGGATGAGGGTTTCTCTCCCATTCCTGATACTTTGATCCATAAGAATTGGAACTTGAAGGCTTACTTTGATATTTTTTTGGCAGCCAATAATTTTTTTCTATTGGAGTTTTTGTGCATTTTAGATCAGAACAGGGCTTTTGAAGGCATACCATATTTTTATAATCAAGCTGGCTTATTCATAAAACCTTGGCATGCGGGGTTTAATTCGGCAAAGGAGTTACCTACTAGGGTCCTAGTTTAGATACGTCTCCCTCGGTTGTTGCTAGAATGTCAAGGAGAAGTGATATACTACAATCAAGTATGTGTAGGATCATCACAGAAAAAATAGACCCTTAAGTGGAAAAAAATTTAGAAAAATTAGAGTTAGGAAACTTGACATAAAAATTTGAATAATTTATCTATATTATTTCAAAAATATGTAAGAATAGATTTTTTAGTAAATTGAATGTAGTTTCTAAACTACTAGGTTTTTTTAAATCTATTTGGTGAAAATTTGAAATTTCAATGCAGAGTAGTTAAATTTCAAGGAAAAAATAAGAAGTAGGTGTCTATCTAACCACCCTAACCATAATAAAATCATAATATTTTTTTATAAGATTTTAGATATAAGTAGAGGACTCATGTCCCGATGTGATGCTTATTTATTACAACTTTTAAAAAATATAAAAACTTGTATGTCTGACCACCTTAACTTGGTCAAAACTTCATGAATTTTTTTTTTTAATCCTATAGTATAAAAAACATAGAATGTGATGCATGTTTTAGATTCAAAAAATGTGATATTGTTTGAAAGCTATAGATTTTTTTCAATTATCCTACCAATCAAAACTTTAGTCCTAATTCAAATAGAAAATGAATAATAATTATTTATTAATTTAAAAGTAAAGCATAATCTATATTGGTGGAAAACATAGAATCTTCTTTAAAAACCCTTTTCCTTTCATGAATTTTTTGTAAAAATAGCCGTCAACCACATACCCTACACATACCTATCATATCGCCACTTTTTGGCCCATCATGATCTTGCACATACCCAGTTGATTGCTTTTCTATTGAGAAAACCTATAGGCCCTTTCGAGCAAAATTTGGATAAGAGGATTTTATCTTGTGCAAGAATATTTGTTGAAATAGATTTGAGCCAACCCTTGCCAAATGCTATTGAATTGATTATTGGTACCAACTTCTAGACCCAGCTAGATGACTATGAGATACTACCTTTCAGGTGCAGGTTGTGTTGTGAATATGGAAATCTTTAGAGAAGGTTCCCTCAAGCCTCTAGTGTTAGGGGTTCAAGTAATATGACTACTCAATCTAATCCAAGGGTGGAAAGGGGTAGAGCTCCCATGCAAGGAGTGGTAGTGGACAAGGATGGTTTTCTTCTAGCTAAGACTCACAACCAAGGATGAGGAAAAAAGAAACCTCTTAAGGATATGCAAGAGGAGGAAAAATTCAATAGATTCAAGGCTTTGGAAAAGCTAGTGTAGGAGGAAGGGTTCCTGGTAGACATGCAGATGGATGGTGGGTCTTATGCTAATGAGTTGTAGGAGGAGTAGCCTAGATTGATTTCCATGATGGAGCAACCTAGTGATCAAGATCCTCAGTTAGATTTTGTTTTGGTCCCTTCGGCTTTGACTTTGGGTGTTGGTGGTGGAGTGAGGATGAACTTTGGGGGCTCTTCAAATGTTGGAGTTATCTCGGAGGTGTGAGGTGGCTCTGATTCAGGTAAAAATAAGCCTTCTTCCACTATTTTGGGTGTACAACAATAAACCATCAAGAAGGAGGCTCTTGAAAAACCTTCTAAGGTGTGTTGTAGGAAGGACCAAGAAAAGGTGATGCTAGTTGGTGATACATTGGTTGAGGCTGGTTCAGGGAAGACTATTAATGCTCACTTCTCCCAACCTCCACAATGATTGTGTTGTCCTAGAATGTGAGGGTTATGAATAGCATCTGCTAACAAAAGACTATTCAGGATCCAATTCGGACTCACTCTCCTGATGTGGTCTTCCTTCAGGAAACTAAGCTTTTAGTTGAGTATGTTAGGTGTGGCTTAAAATATTTTGGGATGTGGTTAGTAGCTCTAGTGGAGTGGGCTATTTATGGGAGCCTCAAAAAGTCAGCCAATTTGGTGGCTTTCCTACAGGGGTTTGATTTCTTGTGTTGCTTCTCGCTTTGAATCAAGGGAAAGAGTTCTCTTCTCTAATGTTTACACTCCAATTGACCTTTGAGGTAAAGCTCGGTTGTGGAATCATATAAGATATGTGACGTCTCTAGTTCCTTATTTTCCCTAGATCTTGGTTGGTAATTTTAATGTGATCGTGTCTTTAGAGGAGAAGAGGGGTGACAATGCTCATCTAGAACCTTCCTCGGGGCTTTTGTAGGATAATTTGACCCTTTTGAGGTTGGTTGGAATTAAGCCAGTTAATGTATTTTTTACTTGGAGTAATAGGATAATTGGAGATGTAGCTAATTTTGAAAGACTAGATAGATTTTTGGTGTCCAATTTTTGGATGGGAGACAGGTGGAAGGCCAGTTCAAAAATATTGGATGGACGAGGCTATAATCACTAGCTAATAAATTTTGTGGTTGAGTTCTTGCAACGATGCATTAGGTAGACTTTTAAGTTTCAACTTATGTGGCTCAAGGATGGGTCTCTTCAAGACTTACTTCCTAGCTAGTGGGATCTTGGGAAGCTAGCTTATGGCACTACTATGTAGTATTTTTCCAACAGGCTTCAGTATGTTAAATGCAAGTTGAAAAGATGGAATAGGCATCACTTTGGTAATCTGTTTCATGCAAAATAGAATGCTCGAGATAGATTGGATTTAATCAGCAGGAAAATTCGAGACCAAGGCCTCATGGAGGAGTTGGGTTTGCTAGAGGTTGTTGCAGTAAAAGATGTTGAGGAATGGGAGTTAAGAGAAGAAACTTTTTGGAAACAAAAGTCTCGTATTGAATGGCTTTAGGCTGGTGATCAGAACACATTTTTTTTCCCAACTCTATTAAGGATCAGAGGCAGGGTAATGTTATTTCATCTCTCTTGTTGGCTAATGGGGCTATTTTTTTCTCTAATTCTATTTTTGTTGAATTTGTTTGATATTTCTTTGCTTTATTCTCTTAGGATTGGCCTCTAAAAAAGGAGGATGAAGCTAGGATTCTGGATTGTATCCCACACCTGGTGTCTAATGAAATGAATGAATCATTTCTTTTTCCTATTACCTTATCAGAGCTAGAGAATGTTGTGTTTTAGATGAAGAAAGGTAAAGCCCCAAGGCTTGATGGATTCCCAACTGAATTTTTTTAGGAATTCTAGGAAGTGGTTAAGGTGGATCTCTTAGAGGCTATTCAAGAATCCCTCATGAATAAATAAATATTGAAGTCTCTGAATGTTACTTTTTTAGCTTTCATTCCAAAGAAGGAGGGGGATAACTCTTTGGATCATTTCAGGCCAATTTCTTTATGTAATGTTGTTTATAAGATTATTACTAAGTTGATTGATCAAAGGATGAAACCTTGGTTGAGTGGATTAATCTTTGAGGAGCACGGGGTTTTTTTTGCTAGTAGAAAAATCATGGATGGTGTTATTTTTTTTTGTTGAGATCATTCATTCCATGGAGTCTTCTAAAGAAAAATCTATTTTTATCAAGTTGGACATGGCTAAATCATATGATTGAGTTAAATGAAACTTTTTATTTAACATTCTTGGAGCTTTTGGCTTTATTGGCAGTTGGATTGAATGGGTCAAGAGTTGTGTTACTTCTTCCTCCTTTTTGGTGTTGATCAATGGTGAGCCCACATAGCTATTTAGTGCTTCTAGAGGTCTTAGACAAGGAGATCATTTGTCTCCCTTCCTGTTCATTTTTCTTGTGAAAGGATTGGGGAGGTTTATTCATGCTTAAGTAGCTAGAAGTTTGATTTAGGGTTGGCATTGGGGAAATGATATACCCCCTTAGTCTCATCTTCATTTTGTTGATGATACTACCTTGATGGGTATGGAAAAGGTCGAGGAGGCTATCAATTTGCGCAGTGTGTTGGAATACTACTTGGCGGCTTCAAGGTATCACATTAATGAAGGGAAGTCCTTCATATACTTCTTCCATACTCCTAAGGCTATCCAAAGGAGAATAGTTGGCACTCTTCATTTCCAAATTGGTTCACTCCCCTTTGTTTATCTAGGAATCCCTCTTTCCATTTGTTCACTCCCTAAAATGTTTTGGTATGATATCCTTGATAAGTTTTGAAGATTAGTCAACAATTGGAATTGAAGGTGGCTTTCTTCAGCAAGTAGAGTGACTCTTCTAAAGTCAGTGGTTCAAGCTCTCCCTCTTTATAGGTGCATTGTTCTTTCTACTCCTTCTAGCTTCATCAAGAAATTTGAGAGATTGTCTTGTTAGTTTCTCTGTTTTGTAAACTTTCATCATAGAAAGTGGAGCTTGGTTAAGTGGGATGATGTTTGTAGGATGAAGCAAGAGGGTGGTCTTGGCCTACGATGAACTGACTTGAATGGGAAATATTTGGCTGCTAAGTTTTATTAGGGTTGGTGGTCGCAACAACATATGTTATGGGATAAAATTATCACCTTCTAAGATTTGGGTGTGGTACAAAGTGTGGAGATTGATATATTCAGTGTGGAGGGAAAGGGCTCTATGATTTGGGGTACCAAACTTGTTAAGGAGGGGATTTTTTGGATTAGTAATGGTGGTCAATAGGCTCTCTTTTGGCATGATTCTTGGAATGGGAATCCTCCCATTTTGTCTTCCCATCCTCACCTTCAAGACTTGTGTCAAGTTTTTGAGGAGGTCGGTTGGTGTCATGTGGCAGACTTCAAATCCCAACAAACCTTGGGTCTAATTATTGTGTCTATGTGGAAGGACCCTCTAGATTGGCCTCCTAGGGGTGTGGTGGAGGACCATTGAGAGCTTGATAAGATTCTATCAAATCATTTTTATAACTCTCTTCATTGGAAAGATGTGTTAGCTTGGGGTCCTAATCTAAAAGGAAATTTTTTGGTTGCTTATGGTTATCAGGTTCCGGATAAACAGGTTTTTGGAAGATCTGAGGTTTATTGGTGGAAGCATGTTTGGAACAAGTTTGCTTGGCCTAAATGTAATTTTTTCTCTTGGCTCGTGGTTGAAGGTAAGTGTCTAACTTGGGAGAATTTTTGCAAGTGGAGGTTCTAGGGCCCCTGCATGTGTGTTTTGTATGTTAAGCATGAAGAATGTTTCATGAATCTCTTCTTTCAGTCTTATTTTGTGAAAGCTATTTGGCATCTTTGGTGGAATCTTTGTAAGCTACCATGTTTCCATATTTCTTCTTTGGATGATTTTTGGAGGAGATAGGGATCCTCTCTAGCTAAGACATCTTTTCTTAGAATTGTCTGGATCATTGGCCCTAGTTTAATTGTTTGGCATATTTGGTTAGAGTGTAATAGGAGGATTTTCTTGGATAAAAATTTTCTTATTGGGAAGCTATGGAGGAAAATTCTTGGGGTTCTATAGGATACTCTAATTGCTAAGTGTGGTTTGTCTATGTTAGTTGATCCTGGGGAGTTGGATGTGGTTAATGCTCTAGGCCTTGTTCAAGGGGATAGGAGAAATTTGAGCAGAGTGCATCATGGTAAAGGGCATGAGAGCATTGCTTGTGCTGGTTTTTGGTGCCCTCCTGCTCTGAGAGAGCTGAAAATTAATATGGATGGGTCTTCTAGGGGCAATCGTGGGCATGCTAGAGTTTGCAGTATTGGTAGAGACAGTCTAGGAGTGGTGGATTTTTTCTTTTCTATGTATCAAGGTGTGTAAACTCATTATCTCATGGAGGCTAGTGCTATTCTTATGGTGATTGAGTGAGCGGTTGGCCTTGGGTGGCAATAGATTGTGTGTGAGTCTAATTCTAAGGTATTTATTGATATGTTGCATAAGCGACACTTGGAGGATATAAATTGGCAACTAGTTTTGGTTGTCAATCAGATTATTCCTATGTGTTCTACTTTAGAGTTTATTGTTTTTCACCATATTCCTCAAGAGTAGAATAGGGTGGAGGATGGGCTAGCCATATGGGCTTCAAAGAGGATGGATCCTTGGTATGTGGATGACTAGGGCAAGCTTCTTGTTGACATGGCCCCTATTCTTTAGGAGTGGGTTACAAAGGATATGAGGTGCTTCTTGGGTGTGAATTAATTCTTGATTTTCTTGGACCCTTGGTGGGTTTGTTTCTCTCGACATTGTAATGTTATTCTGATTCAATAAATTTTTTACCCTCTTTGATTAAAATAAACATTAGAATCATTTTATTTATTAATTATTCTTAAATTAATTGTGGAAAAGGGAAACCTTTTCCTACACTAAATTTTTCCCCCACTTTAGTGAGAGGATGACCCCATGTCAAACTCACACTAAACTAGAAATTCAAGATACTTATGTATGCAACAATGATAAAGATATCAAGTTTTTTGGAGCTTCTAAAATCCTGATGGATTTTCTCATTCTTCATGGATCTATTATGCCCTTTTGATAAACCCTTGTCCTCATAAGTGAGTAGGGTTTAGTCATGTGAGCCTTCAACTTCAAATGTTCTAATTTGGCATTGACCATTTCTGCCAATTCCCAATCCTTCAAGTCACTCCTTTGAGCCATTGTTTACATTTGTTTACTGGCCCCTTTGGTTAGAGTGTTGGTTATTCAACCTGTTCATTGATGTCACCAATTCCCTAAGTTGGGGTTTTAATTTTCCCGATGAATTACACTTAATTCATCAATCTACAAGGGGTCATGTCACTGATAACTTATACAAATCCTTTCATTAAATGCTAACAGTGTTGTATCTAGGTTTGTTGAGATTCGAGGATATGGGAGAAAATCTTGATCGTACACTACCAGCTCACGAACTTAAGGTGTCGGCTAGTTATTTGGCGTGAGGTCAACAAAAATTGGATGTGTGTCCCATACATAATGTGGGGCCAAACCTCCACTACTATGCTTGTAGCCCATGGTTTTAGACCAACATCCACAATCAAAACCTAGAGTTAATCTCTACTATTCCCCGCTAGCTCGCGGGGGGAAGATGAAGGCTAGTTAAAAGTCATGGGGTCAGTGAGATTGTGACACATGGCACCATCCTTTCAGTTTTCAAGATGAATTGGGCCCACCGACATGGTAGTTGGTGTTTGATATGGATTAATGTTATTGGTCTGAGGCAGGACAGCAATGCTTTGCTGGATTTCAAACCCAGTCAACTTGAGATGAATTGTTTGATCTGCCAACTCTTCAGGAGATCAATAGGTAGTATTCAAAGCTAGAAAATGGCACATGGTAGTCATTTTATTCTACAATGGGTGTGGCATTAATGAATTATTCCTTTCTTTTGCAATCATGTCAATCTCAATCTGTGTGAAGATGTAGTTGTTGGCAATCATGAAGGATGATACACAGATTCTCATGCATCTCAAGTTAAATGGTGATAATAAATACACCACCAAATTGACATGTTTGTGCATGTGTTCTTACTAAATATTGATTAAGGTTGTCATTACCTAGCATGATAGATATAGGAGGAATTAACTACTAATTGCGTCATTCATTTTAGCAGTTAAAAAGCTTTCTGAGTCGAGTCTGATCAAATTTGAGTGTTTGTCTAACAAGAGAAAATGAGTAAGCCAATGAGAAGGTCTATTCATTTGAGCTCACAAAATCTTGGTCCTATGGTTCACAAAGGTGCTTCAATTGACAAGCCCAGAACTATACCCACTAGATGTAGTAGAATATTTCAATTCTAGGATGTTGCTACTCAACCGGTAGATGAAAAAGGAAAGAAGTTAGTGCACTCTATTACTGGTGTCGACAAGAAAATAGGGTATGGGTGTGGCTCCTATGAGCATCAAACCTCGCCCATTGATCTCATAGAAAGCCAATCAGATAGTGAGACTGAAATAGACCTTAGTTATCAACAATATCTCTCAACTCTGGGCAAAACTTTGGCCCCGAGTGAGGAGGTTATGTCTGTCCCTCCATTGGCTATTAAGACTCTAAGTGTGTGGATTGGTACTGTGATGCACATAGGTGACAAAAAGGAGGAATCTGAGGTTACATCTCCCTCTCTGGAAACCACTTGGATCGGGCATGTATACTAGTGTTTGGGTGTTGGTAAAGGCAAGGTGGCTGGTTGGTAAGGAATTGCCATGTGGGATGTAAAATTTTTGTTGTGATATGCTATTGCAATGAGTGGTCTCTTCTCCAGCGCACGTGATAGTTAATTTTTGGGTTTAGTGTTGAATGTGTGCCATCGTGGAAATGAAGATACCTAGTTTTTTGTGGAATGAATGGCGACAGGGGAATTTTGGCAGAACCTTTGGTTTCCCCTTTTTTATGGTAGTTATAATTTTGGGCTTTCCCCATTTGCACCATGTACTTACAGATTCAACACATGGGGGATTTTGAAATGTAGTCAAAATGATAGATCAAATGAAAATGATGTATTACATGCATTTGGGCCTAAAGTTTGTTGCTTCCTTATGCTATTAAAGGGAAACCATGGCCCATTTGTAGGGGATGATGGAAATTTTCTAGCTAGGTTTTGGGTCGAATGTATATGAGTAGATAGGAATAGAATAGCTTGTCATTGTTAATCTTATGAATGAACGCATAGAATTAGCTTAAATCATTCTGTAGATATGACTTAAAATACCAACAAATATATAATTCTAGTATATTTCTCTCCTTCTACAAGTTTAAGTGAATTTTGAATGAAATATTAATGGTATTTCTATTCTACTTTGACAATTTGTTCGAATGTATGTCTCTATTCTTTTTTTTTATTAAAGCAACCAATTAAATACTTAATCAGGGTCATGAATTTATGTTCATTTGCAAAGGATTCGATAACTAGTAATGTATCAAAAAAATTGTGCTCCATGATGTGAAGTTATTGTGAGAGTAGTCTATTCCATTGAATTCTTGGGTCATCTATGTTTTACTAGTTCTTGTCTTTCTGACTCCATTTTCCCAATGAATAGGGCACTAATAGATTCCTAAATGATTTACCTAAAGGGTTAATCAAACAATTGTCTAGCGACTGACCTAAAGCCAAAATTTAAATTCATTTAAAATTCATTGATCTCAAAGTGTGTATGTACCAATTCTCACTAAGGATGTCTTCATTTTGATGAAAGGGTAGCAAGTTACATAGAAACAAGCCAAATTATTAGTAATTGTTGCTTATCCTTCATCTAAATTGATCTATGTAAATGACATTTTTTACAAAGCAAAATCTCAAGTGAACACACTAGGAATACCCTCCTTTGTCCCACAAAGCCTAAAGTGCAGAAGATCTCAGTCATTGACTAGATCTTGTTAGTTGGCCATTCATTACAAGAGTCTTGACTATAGGAATTGGCTATTCCTTAGAGATTTCCTTGGTGTAGTGGAAAACACCAATAGAATGGCAACTCTACTAGGGAGTTCTCATTCTCCAAACATGCAGATACAACATGTAGAGTTAAATGGTGATTTAGTTCAAATGCTCTTAAATTTTTAAACCTGGTATGCAATCTAAGTGTAGTAGGCATTAAAGGACCCGAACATGACTCTATTGTAAAAGATAGCCCAGAACCTATCTTATTTTGCAAAGAATCTTTATCTTATTTGAAGCTTTTTCCTCTAAAGGGAGGTGGTGACTCTGACTCAAAGAACTTGTTTAATTATACATCATTTTTTCAGATCTTTGTCCCTAATGCTGAGAAACACTTCATAGCTACCAACATACATGTACTCTTGTAGAATTTGAAATAATTTTGGGCATTTTACAAATAATACCTTAATAAATTTCCAATGATCGATATGAAAATGATTCCCTAATAAGTGATTTAGCACTAGATCAGGGAATGTTCAAGAATTTTAGCATGCTTCATATGTAAGTTGAAATTTATGTAGTAAAGTACAAGAAGCATGTCATACTATAGATCTTAGGAAGCTTTTGTATGGAATACTTGTACTAAGATCTTGGGATTATATTTGTAAAATTAATTGAAGTAGAGTTCTATAAATTGCATAAATACTTTAAAATTCCTTTTCAAGAATTGGGGGTGAGTTGTCAATTTGTGCCATTTGGTACAAATATGGAAACAAGCATACAAATCAATTAGTCTTGGTCCCATCAAGATGGATTTTGTATTGATAGGTATAGAGCTATCAGCTTTGACAATATTTGTGGCTACCAGAATATTGTGCCACCTAAGATCAAGGATAAGATACCAAAGTTTAGTGGTGAGAAATCTGAATCAGCAAATAAGCATGTGCAAGAATTTATAGATGTAATGGGTGACTATGAAATTGACCTTGAAGATGTGGTGATGAAGCTTTTTTTTCAAACACTAAAGGGAGATGAAAGAGACTAGTTCTCTTTTCTTCCTACTTCCTCTATACATTGTTGGAATGAATTCAAATCCACTTTCCTAGAGCAATTTGGTGACAGGATCAACCCAAGTGTGGCAAGGATAAATTTCATGGAAATCTCTAAAGATAGAGAAGAATTGGTCCTAGCCTTCAACCTTAGATTTTCCAAGGTTATAAAGGAAATCCTTGAATATTTGAGACCAAATAATGCATAATGCTTGGTTGTATATTTGGTGGCATTTGATAGAAAGATGAGTTTCCTATTGAGGGATAAAGAACCAATTACATTACAACAAGCTTACTAGGAGGCTGTAAATATTGAGAATAATCTAAAGTACTCAATTATGAGGAGACTTGCAATGACCCGTGCTACTAGCTCTAGTAGTATCCATGCAATTCAATTAGGTCAACTAGAAAATAAAAGTGTTCATTAGGAGAAGGAATCTTTAGATATTGTGCTCACACCATTTTCAAGAAATGAAAAGCAAGCATCCACCTCTACCCAACCATGCAGGGGAGGGATGGACTTGATCCTATCTATTGGGAGATTGTATTAAATAAAGAGACATACAAATGACTCACCATATAACTTGTTTTTAAGATTCTTGGATATTTTGATGCAAATTCCCATAGGGCTTAAGCCTAATGAATTGATGTGTATTAACCTATTTTTTGAATCCTACACACCAGGATCAAGTCAATGGCCTAAAGATGTGAAGCCTCAAAGAATTGATCAGGTAGTGGATTGGATAAAAATACTTGAAGAGGATGAGCATGGTTGTATGTATCCCATTGTTTCCCACAATGAGGATAATGATTATCACAGTGAGGAAAGAAAAAGATTAACATTAATATATCAACAAGAAGCATCACTATCTAGACAATTAGATATTGAATGTTGTCATTTCACAAACCATCTAGAGAAAAATACACCTAGCAGTGATGAGTGTGAATAAATATAATGTGAAATGAAGGAGTTCATATCTCACTACTTCCCTCTAGATGTCTTGAGCCATAAACCAATGCAAGAAATACATGGAACTACACAAATGGATCCTACGGGAATCAATCCTATGCCACCCAGTAATAAGGTTACCCTTGGTGTTCATGATAGGGCACAAGTAAGGAGTCAAAGAGGTGAAGTTAGGTCTGAATGGTCTTCAGTTGAATATGGTTCCTCTTATGAATTTGAGATAGACTCCATGGCTTCTAGTAACGGGAATGTTAATATCCTTGAGGGGATCTACTTTTTAGGTAGTGAACAATTTTCCTCATGTGAAGAATTTTCAGAGAATGGATCAATTCTTATAAACACAAGTGATGAAAAGGATGGTGAATGTGCTTCTCTTTGCTCCTCAAGTGACTATAATGATTTTGGGTGCTTTGAAGACCAAGGTCAAGGGATCCTTCATGATATAGATGAGATGCATCCAATTATATCCAAGATATGGAAAAAATATTTATTCAATGATCCCACATCTGAAATTAAAGATACAAAGGTTGATGCTTATTGGTGTAGGAGAAATCCTCTATTTGAAGATAACTCTAATGAATACTTACAAGATATCACTAGCACATATGTTGCATAGGACATATACAGGTGTTAAGGTGATACTACATTTGAAAATGTTTTCCCTAATTTCATAATTTTCCAATTGAAAGGGAAATCTAGTGGCACAAATATGGTGAGGATTGTCTACCAACATGGGGTTGAACAAGTGGCCTATGATGAGCATGTTGAAGATGGTTCATGTTTGATAGCACTCAGGGATGGTAATGTCTCATGTATTGAAGAGAACTGTGATGACCATATTAGATGTGATATTGTTGATAATGGATGTAAAGGTACTAGTGATTATTCTATTACAACAAAAAATAATGTGTTTGAGAAGGGGGTTGAATTACCACCATCCTATGATCTACATTGCAATAAGGGGTGGGATAAGGAGGGAAACTTTCTCTTCAGTAACCAAAGGACTAATTAGGTTGAATGCATCAATGCTCCAATGACATCACATCATATTGAAGAGGAGAATCATATTGATTTGGCACATATATTTGATCCACATCATGAGCAAGATGAAAATACAAATAACCAATGGAATTTTTCTAGTCAATATGAGGCAACAGTTGAGTTTTCTATAGATACCCCTTACCTTCTTGATATGATTATGGATTTTCTTTCACCCACCAAAGACAATGCTAATGAGAGGTACTTGAAGGGAATGTATGGTTCTATTTTCCATTTTTCTGATCCTATGAAAGAATACCCAGATGTAAGCCATAGTGCTTATGAAGATTTCAAA
Source organism: Sequoia sempervirens (assembly GCA_007258455.2). NCBI lineage: Eukaryota > Viridiplantae > Streptophyta > Pinopsida > Cupressales > Cupressaceae > Sequoia > Sequoia sempervirens. The sequence continues at coordinate 25,249,557 of VDFB02281492.1, read as the reverse complement.
TTTGATGAAAAACTTGGGTGTGATAATACACCTCATTATGGTGTAGAATATGAGAGTTTTTTTTTTCAAGAAAATTTGATGAATACATGATGGGAAAGGATGACTTTAGCAATGGTATATTTGGTGTTATGGGAAACACTAACTGTGATGAGGCTAGATTCCTGGAATTGTACAACATTTATGAAAATCCACTGTTGGTGAAATAGGATAAAGTGTTTGACAGAGGAAATAATATCCCCTAAGTTTCGTGGGGCCATGGGCCTCCCATTTTAGGATCAAATCCAATGGTTCATATGAGGCTTCTAAAATGGATTACAATGTATTATTTGTAAATTTTGTACATACGGTTTGGTGTGTTTTCTTTCTATTGTGTTTGCTTCCCTTGTCCGGGTAAGCCCCTATTTTGGTCTTCTACCTCGGTTTGCTTCACCCGAGATCTTTTTCTCACCATACCCACTAGGGGTATACATCCTCAAGCATGAGCCACTGCTGGAGCTTCTAAAATCTTGATGGATTTTCACATTCTCCATGGATCTAGTATGCCTTTTTGATTAACCCTTGTCCTCATAAGTGAGTAGGGTTTATTCATGTGAGCCTTCAAATTTTCTAATTTGGCATTGACTATTTGTTCCAATTCCCAATCCTTCAAGTTGCTCATTTGAGCTATTGTTTACATTTGTTTATCGACCCCATTTGTTAGAGTGCAAGTTATTCAACCCACTCATTGATGTCACCAATTCCCTAAGTTGAGGTTTTAATTTTCCTGATGACTTATGCTTAAGTCATTAGTCTGCAAGGTGTCATGTCAGTGGTGTCTTAGACAAATCCTTTCATTAAATGCTAACTATGTTGTGTGTAGGTTTGTTGAGATTCAAGGATATGAGAGAAGATCTTGATCGTACCCCACTAGCTCGCGAACTTAAGGTGTCAGCCATTTATTTGGCACAAAGTCAATGAAAAGAAGATGCGTGTCCCATACAGAATGTGGGGAAAAACCTCCACTACTATGCTTGTAGGTTGTGGTTTTAGACCAACAAACATGATCAAAAGTTGGAGTTAATCTCTACCATTCCCCACTAGCTTGCAGGGGGAAGATGAAGGTTGGTTAAAAGTTGTGGGGTTAGTGAGATTGTGACACATTGCACCAACTTTTCAATTTGAAAGATTCATTAGGCCCACCGACATGGTAATTGGTGTCTGAGATGGATTAATGCTATCGGTCAGAGGTAGGACAACATTACTTCAATGGATTTCAAACCTAATCAGCTCGAGATGAACCCTTCAATTTTCCAACTCTTCAGGAGATCAGTGTGTAGTATTCAAAGTTGGAAAATGGCACACGATAGCCATTTTATTCTATAATGGTTGAGTTATTAATGAATTATTCCTTGCTTATGCAATCATGTTGATCTCAATCTGTGTGAAGATGTAGTTGTTGGCAATCATGAAGGGCTATCCACAAATTCTCATGCAGCTCAAGTTAAATGGTGATAGTACATATGCCACCAAATTTCCATGTTTACACATGTGTATTTACTAAACATTGATGAAGGTTGCCATTACCACACATGATAATTATAGGAGGAATTAACTAATAATTGTGTCATTCATTTTAACAGTTAGAAAGCTTTCTGAGTCAAGTTTGATCAAATTTGAGTGTTTGTCTAACAAGAGAAAATGAGTAAGCCAGTGAAATGGTCTGTTTGTTTGAGCTCAGAAAAGCTCAATCCTACTATTCATGAAGGTGCTTCGGTCAACAAGCCCAGGCTTGTGCCCACCAGATGTAGTAGAAGACTACAATTCTAGGATGTCGTTGCTCAACCCGTAGATGAGAAAGGCAAGAAGCTAGTGCACTCTATTACTGGTGTCAAGAGGAAAATAAGGTATGGGAATGGCTCCTATGGGCATCAAACCTTTCCCATTGATCTCATGGAAAGCTAGTCAGATAGCAAGACTGAAATAGATCCCATTTATCATCAAATCTCTCAACTCTAGGAAAAACTATGGCCCTAGGTGAGGAGGTTTTGTCTGTCCCTCCACTGGCTGTTAAGACTCCAAGTGTCCAGACTGGTACTATGATACACGCAGGTGAGGATAAGGAGGAAGCTCAGGTTACATCTCCCTCTCTAGAAACCACTCAGAGCGGGCATGTATACTAGGGTCTAGGTGTTGGTAAAGGCAAGGTGGTTGGTTGGTAAGGAATTGCCATCTGGGATGGAAAAATTTTCTTGTGATATGTTGTTGTGACAAGTGGTCTCTTCTCCAACATACGTGACAGTTAATTTTTGGGTTTGGTGTTGAATGTGTTCCCTCATAGAAATGAAGATACCTAGTTTTTTGTGGCATGGATGGTGACAAGGGAATTATGGAGGCACCTTTGGTTTCCCCTTTTTGATGGTGGTTATAATTTTGGGCTTTACCCATTTGCACCATGTACTTGAAGATTCAACACATGGGGGATTTTGAAATATAGTCAAAGTAATAGATGAAATGAAAATGTTGTATTTGACATACATCTGGGTTTGAAGCTTCTTGCTCCCTTATGCTATAAAAGGGAAACCATGACCCATTTGTAGGGGATGATGGAAAATTTTTGGCTAGGTTTTGGGTCGAATGTATATGGGTAGATAGGAATAGAATATAGCTTGTTAGTTTTGAGCATATGAATGAACTTATACAATTAGCTTAATTTTTTCTACAAATATGACTTAAAATACCAGAAATTATATAATTATGATATATTCCTCTCCTTCTGCAAGTTTAAGTGAATTTTGAATGAAATATTAATGGTATTTCTATTCTATTTTGAACATTTGTTCGAATGTATTTCTCTATTCTTTTTTTTTTTTATTCAAGTAATCAATTAAATACTTAAATGGGTTCATGAATTAACGTTCATTTGCAAAGGATTTGATAAGTAGTAATGTATCAAAAAATTTGAGCTCCATGATGCGAAGTTATTGTGAGAGTAGTCTATTCCATTGAATTCTTGGGTAATCTCTATTTTACTAGTTCTTGTATGTGTGACTCTATTTTCCCAATGAATTGGGAACTAATCCATTCCTAAATGATTTACCTAAAGGGTTAATCAAATAATTTTCTAGCGACTGACCTAAAGCCAGGATTTAAATTCATTTAAAATTCATTGATCTCAAAGTGTGTACGTACCAATTCTCACTAAGGATGTCTTCATTTTGATGAAAGGGTAGCAAGTTACTTAGAAACAAGCCAATTTCATAGTAATTGTTGAAGAATTATCCTTCATCTAAATTGATCTATGTAAATGACATGTTTTACAAAGAAAAATCTTAAGTGAACATAATAGGAATACCCTCTTGGTCCCACAAAGCCCAAAGTGCAAAAGACATGAGTCATTGACTAGATCTTGTTAGTTGGCCATTCATTACAATAGTCTTGAGTATAGGAATTGGTTATTCCTTAGAGATTTCTTTGGTGCAATGGAAAACACCAACACAATCATACAACATCAAAGATTAGGAAAATAAAGTCTAGACTATCCAATGTGATGTGGAACACATCTAAGATATCAGTTGCACTCACTCCAAGGTAGCGAAACTTTAGGCTATCCACTAGCTGAATCTTCAGATAAAGTGGCTTAGTGAGAAATTCATGCCAGGTCTAAAGGCCCTCACTTTATAATGAGAAATTCATGCCTTTGTGATGACTTCTCATTGTACTAACCATATCAAAGCTATCCCTTTGATAACTTCGAGAAGGAACCACACGACAAGGCTCCATAGGAAAGCAAGGTGTGTTATGCTAGGTGGCCTTAAATTTAGCGTTTGAGCTTCATAAGGCTAGCAAGTTGTGTTATGCCAAACACTTATGAACATTATTAGCCGATAGGCTATTTATGTGAACTTTGGTCAGAATTTTCGTTAGCCTCCCCGATTTTTGAGCCTTTTGATAGTCATGAAAAAGGTGGTGGATTTTTTTTATTTAAAAAACTTTGGTCATAATTTTTGTCAGCCTCCCAGTTATCCATCAGCCTTCTTGTTTGTTAATCCTTTCGGCAGTTGTAAAAAAGGTAGTGAAGGTAGTTGTTAGCGCACCTTGGGAATAAGGTGGCAGATTTCCTGCCATGTGGATAGAGAAGGCTGTCGAAATTAAACACTAGTTCACATCAACATTAATTGTTGTATGCTTTCCATGTATTGGAAATGGCTGTAATAACACCTATCGTTTAACACCTTGGGGAACATAGCTAATTTCTATCAAATTTTTGATAAGCCATTGCTGATTGTCATTCTATTGCTATACCTGCTATCAGAGTTGTGAGTGAGGAGGGTAAGCTTCTGTGAGGGATCAAGTTCGATCAAGCCTTATGCAACTTATGTGAAAGTGGTTGGAGGTTAATTTATGTTTTTTTCATGGGGAGATGGTTACAAAAGAAAAAGAAAAGTGTCGCCTATGATAATTTTTTTCTCATTTTGTGCAGAAAAGCTATTGCGAAGAGGTGTGTTTGAAGCAAGCCATAAGAGATGCATATCCAAAAAACCCTTTATGATATTGTTTCATTTGTGGTTCTCGATTTGTGGTAGGCTATATTGTTTGATTTTCAATAAGGTACTATTGACTATTTCAAATTTTGATAACCTACTACTGAGAAAACACTATATAGTTTGTAAAAATGAATATTGTTTCATTTATGGTTCATGTTTTGTGTCTATGGTTTTGCATGGATTTGTTACTGTGAATTTTTGTGGGTTTCTCTTTATGGTTTCCATTTTCTAGCTATGTTTGTAATGGAATAAAATTGTTTAGGTTATGTAGTTTTTTGCAGGCTTCGAGAAAAAGGGAAGCCTAGAGAAAGTTGGCGGATAGAGGTTTGTTTGAAGCAAGCGAGAAGAGGTGCATATCAAAAAAACCCTGTGTGATATTGTTTCATTTGTGGTTCATGGTTTGTGGTAGGCTATATTGTTTTATTTGTGCTAAAGTATTGTTGATTGTTTCAAATTTTGATAAGGTGTTGTTGAGAAAAGACTATATTGTTTTTGAAAACAAAGATTGTTTTTTTTAAGGTTCACAATTTGTGGCTATGGTTTTGCATGGGTTTTTAACTATAATTTTTTTTGTTTTGTGGCTATGGTTGGAACGGGATAAAATAGTTAATGTTATACAGTTTACGTTTGATTCCATTGGGCATTGTTGATTATTGTTCTTTGGCTTATGCTATATTGTTTCATTTTTTTAAAAGGTATTGTTTAAAAGTCTATATTGTTTCAATTTTGGATAAGGTTTTATTGAGAAAAGAGTATATTTTTGTATGGGTTTGTTACAATCAATTTTCTATGAGTTTCTCTTTATGCCTTCTATTTTGTGGCTATGTTTGCAATGGAATAAAATTGTTGACATTATGCAGTTTTTATCAATTGTTGTTGTCTAGCTCAGGCTATATTGTCTCATTTTCAATAAGGTTTTGTTGAAAAGGCTATATTGTTTCAATTTTTGATAAGGGGCTATTGAGAAAACACTGTATTATTTGTTAACAGCAATATTACTTTGTTTATGGTTGGCATTATGTGGCTATCATTTTTCATGGGTTTTGTGGCTATGGTTTTGTGGGTTTCTCCATTTGGGTCACTATTGAAACCAATATTATTTGATTTATGCCTTTCATTTCGTGGTTATGGTTGCAACTAAATAAAATAGTTAATGTTGTACACTTTATGTTTGATTACATTGGGTATTGTTGATTATTGTTCTCTTCCTTTGGCTATATTGTTTCATTTTCGATAAGGTGTTGTTGAAAAGGCTATATTGTTTCAATTTTTGATAAGGTTCTATTGAGAAAGGAGTATATTTTTGGATGAATTTGTCACTATGAATTTTCAAAAAGGAGTTGTTGAAAAGGATATATTGTTTCAATTTTTGATAAGGTTTTGTTGAGAAAGAGTATATTTTACATGGATTTCTTACTATAAAATTTTGTGGGTTTGTCTTTATGGATTCTGTTTTGTGGCTATGTTTGGAATGGAATAAAATTGTTAACGTTGTGTAGTTTTTGTTGATTTTTGTTGTCTATCTTTGGCTATATTGTCTCATTCTCGATAAGGTTCTATTGAGAAGGCTTTATTATTTCAATTTTCATTAAGGCACTCCTGATAAAAGACTACATTGTTTGTTAAAAGCAATATTGTTTCGTTTATGGTTGGTGTTTTGTGGCTATCATTTTGCATGGGTTTTGTGGCTATGGTTTTGTGGGTTTCTCTATTTGGGTCATTGTTGAAACCAATAAAAGACTATTATTTTGCATCAGTTTGTTAGTATGCTTTTTTTATGCTTTGTGCAATCAACAATGTCTATATATGTGCATCTAACTTCATATATATACATACATACACACACATATATATATATATATATGTATGTGTATTGTTGATTGTTGTTCTCTAGCTTGCACTCTATTGTTTCTTTTCCTATAAGGTTCTGTTCAAAAGGATATATTGTTCCATTTTTTAGAAGGTGTTGTTGAGAAGAGACTCTCTATTTATATGTATATATGTGTAGACACCTAAATTTGGACACTTACATTTGTCCAAATTTATCCCTTTCCATCTAAATATCTTCTTACTTGCATTAGTTAATATTACTATTATTTAATTAATACCCCTAAATTCCTCTAAATCCCTAAGGTATCTAGTTAAATAATTAAATACTTTACCCTTTATCCACCTTTTCCCTCAAATAATTAAATAAATAATACATTTATTTAATTCCTCACATGTCACATCCTCCATCATTTTTTTCTTAGTCCTAATCCACCTCGTATTCCCATCATTAGGGATGTACACATTTCTAATGCATGATTAGGATGTGTCACATCCTCCAACTTTTGCATGTTGGATCCTAATATTCATTAACCACAAACTATCTTCTAATCATTGATTGGTTAGTCCAATCAACATCTTTGTCAACTTTCTCATCTCCCAAGGAATATTAAATTCCTTTTATTATCTCCTTGTCTTTCCTAATTGAATTTTTAATTCCATTTTATTCCTCCAAAGCTCTCCTCTTCCCCATGTGGATCATTGATAGGTCACATTAGTCACATGTGACAAGCACTTACCTTTTTAAGGACCTTGTCTTATCCACAAGGTACTTCTCAACTTCCTTTATAAGCACTTTGTCATATCCACAAGGTACTCTCAATCATGTGAATTTAAAATTCACATTTATTTATCCAACAACTTATCTCATTCCCACGGTCCTCTCCTTTGTCACCATCACCCTCATCCCAAGGTACTTGCAAGTACCTCCACCTCACACATCCTTTTCAACATGACATGTCCTCTTGACACTTCATCCTCCACATGGAAAGATGTGAGGTTTTGTGAGTCCTCAACTCACCACAACCTTTCATCTTGCCCATATTGGAAAAATCTTGATCATTCAAGTCCCTAGAGGCCTTCCCCTTAAAATAGAGCATTTTTGGCTTCATTTTCTCATAACACATTCAACAACTTTCAAAGTTGTCCAACATTCAAGCAACTTCAAGACTCTTGTATTCTCCTTCAAGCTTATCCACCATTATTGCATCTTCAAGCTCATATTGCATCCCTTCCATACACTCATCAAAATACCCACTTGAATCATTTGAATTTCCTTCAAATCCTCATCATTTTGTATATCATTTTAGATTGTTTACCATCAAGGAGAACACATTATCAACAATCAAAGGGCCAACCAAAGTATCAACTTGAACAAAGGTATATCTCTTGTTTATCTTTTCTTTTTTTGAGTTCAACTAGGCTAAACATTGAGGTTGTGTAGTGTTGTTTTATCCTTTTCATCTTTTAGGATAGGTAAACTTCACTATATCACATGTTTGGCATGCCCGATGGGACCCACAAATGGGTTCCTTGCTTTTACATTTTATGTTGTTTGACATTTTGTAGGTTCAATTTGTAGAGAAGCAACTTTGTAGTTGACAAAGGTGACCCTACCCACTCTTGGGCGACCCTTCCCTACATAGGGGTGAACCTGCTCTAAGTTGGGTGAACCTATCCCAACTTGGGTGAACTTACCCTCAACAGGAGCGAACCTACTCTCAACAGGGGCGATTCTACCTTGTAGAATCACTCATCTGTGCAAAAGACAAAATCTTCCTTCAGTTTGCTGAATAGGTGAACCTTCCCTATAGAGGGGTGAATCTACCCTATAGAGGGGTGAACCTACCCCAAGAAAGGGTGACCCTACCCAAACAGAGGTTTCTGTGAGGTAAAACAGTGATCCAAACTTCATTTTTAGCATTCGTTTCTTATCATTTTGAGATACTAACCCCCTAACATCATATGTTGGTTAGTGTTTCTATGTTTTTACTAACATTGGTATAGTTATTTCATGCTTTTCAAAGAATGAAGATCAAACTACTAACACTTTTCTTGTAGAATGATCATTTTGGCATTGTTAGTTTAATTTGTTTTCATTTTTTCTTATTAATCTAGGCACATAGATCTAATTATGGGGAGTCAACATATTGTTTAATATTTTTGCAAATATTTTATGTCACCCAAAGGGGCACTACATCATTCAATCTTTCCCCTTGCACTTCGTGTGATCCTATGGAGTAGCCGAAAATGATAAATGTTCTCTTTTTAGTAGGACCTACTTGGGGATGTCATCACCCCAAGGGATGATCCCAACCACATCTACTGGTGAGGTATATAAAGGGGGGAGAATGAAGTTTGTACCTCAATCTAGTCACATCATTTTTGGTGAAGCGTCAAAGCTAGGGTGATACCTAGATAAGATGTGAAGAGTTGGTTTGAACCTTTAGTATCTCGCTTGGGTTCCCGACTCAACTCGTAGATGGGTTGGTGTTCATAGTTGTGCCTCACATTTTGAGCATATATCAAGGACTCCCTAGTTTCCTTTTTCATCCTAGTTAGAGGGTTGTGCTAGCCATACCATTTTCACTAATCTTAGGATCGTGTTGCTTGAATTGTCTTTTTTGTGCAAAACTAGTGCATATCTATTTAGTCAAATCATCTTTTTCCTTTTGTCTACAATTTGTTGTGTTTTTGGTCCTTTTCCATGGTTATTTTCATCCAATTCAAGTCCAAGTTTGTTGACAGGGGTGACCTTTCCCTTAACAAGGGTGAACCTACCCTCAACAAGGGCGAACTTGCCCTCTATCCTAGTCATTTCCTATCCTATTTTTGTCAAAATCACCCATCTTTCTATGAATAGGAAACCCTACCCTAGGGAGGGGTGACTCTTCCCTCAACAGGGGCCACCCTACCCTAAATAGGGTCAACTCTGCCCTTCGTCAGTCAAAGAGCCATTAAAGCAACCAATTGCTCCAGTTGGGCAAACCTACCCCAAGTTGGGAAAACCTTCCCTATACTTGGGCGAACCTTCCCTATACTTGGGTGAACCTACCCTCACTTAGGAAAACTTGCCCCAAATTGGGTGAACCAACCCCCCAAACAACCATTTTCACCTTCCATTCAGTCATTCTGAGCACCCATTTGCCCATTTTGAGCACACATGTCCTCATTCTAATCACACGTTTCCTCATTCTGCCCATCCATCTCCTCATTTCAAGCATCCATCTCCTCATTTTGAGCATCCAATCCCTATTTTGAGCATTCATCTCCTCAATTTGAGCATCTATCTCCTTGGTCTGAGCACCTGTTTACCTATTCCAAGCATATGTTTCCCAACTATCTTTCAGTGAATAGGCGACATTGACCTCAACTTGGGCGAACCTGCCCTTAAGTTTGGTGAACCTACCCCAAGTTGGGCGAACCTATCCCAACTTGGGTGAACCTACCCCTAAATAGCTAATTTCAACTTTCATTCAATCATTTCAAGCATCCATTTCATCATTCCAAGCTTCCATTTTCCCATTCTAAGGATCTGTCTCCCCATTTCAAGCATCTGTCTCCCCATTCCAAGCATCTATCTCCCCTTTTGAGCATATGTCCCCTCATTTTCAACATCCAACTCCTCATTTCAAGCATCTGTTTCCTTGTTCTGAGCATTCGTTTCCTCATTCCGAGAAGTTGTTTCCTCATTCTAAGCATTCATTTCTCCATTTTGAGCATTTGTTTACCCCTTTTTTGATTTAGACAAGTCTAAAAACTAACTTGGGTGACCTTGACCTTGACTTGGGTGACCTTGGCCTTGACTTGGGTGACCCTGACCTTACCTTGGGTGACCTTGACCTTAAAAAGTAGATAGGCGACCTTGACCAGTAGATAGGTGACCTTGCCCAGTGGGTAGGCAAACATGTCGAATAGATAGGTGAACTTGCCCAGAAGATAGGCGAACCCACCCAATGGATAAGTGAACCTGCCCAAAAAAATAAGTGAACTTTCCCAATAGATAGGTGAACCTTCCTAGTGGATAGGCAAACCTACCTAGTAGATAGGTGAACTTGCCTAGTAGATAGGTGAACTTGCCTAGTAGAAAGGCGAACCTAACCTTCATCTAGTCATTTGCATCTTCTGCTCATCCATTTAATCTACATTTCAATCCATCTAAATTCTCCAAAAGTCATTGATTCATCAACCAAATCACATAGTTGCATCTTAGAACATCATTAGAGTCCATATCCATCATCAGTTCATCAATTCGAATCACCTAGACTTCATTTCAAGAATTTTTGTTTTATGCAGAAACTTCCAGAGGCCATAAATTTTGACTCAGGTGTCTGTTTGGGCTGAAATTTTATCTGTAGTTGCATTATGTGGTGGCATCTGGATTCCCACCTGAACCTTCGTTGATTGGCCCCTATTTTGACACATTTTTGAGGCTTCAAGCTTTCATCTTAACCCTCAAAATTGTAATTTAGTGTTTTTTCAAATTTTTGAAAAATCTTTTTTGTTAATAACTCATAATGCATGTTGTAGATTTAGGATGTTAGTTGGAAATTCATCCTACCTTATTTTTAGGAAGTTTTTGAAACAAACTGAACTCTCAAAGGTATGCCTATGAAATTTCCTAAAATGGAAAAATTTGATAATTTTTTAAAATTGCCAAATCTAGAAAAATATGATTGTTAGCACCTTATGTACTCTAGTTAAAACCCCTGAACTTGGTGTAGAATCAATCCCATCACATCATCCAATAATCCTAATTTGAACTCCAATCTAGTCCTAATATGAGCTTAACCAACATCCCAATTTGAGCTTTTGTCCATCAGCATCCAAGATCTTTGGATATCAAAACAAATCTTAAGATCCCCTCTTCCTGTGTTGTCATAATAGTGGTTTACAATTCCCGAGAGGAACAAATTTTAGCTGAAATCACATATTTTTAGAAAATATAATGATTTAACCTTAAAAAGTTCCATTTTAAGGATTCCAATTGAATAGGGTTTGATCAAATCACCTTAGATCAAACCCCCTTGGATAGAACCTCGCTAGTTTTAAACCATACCTATAAATGCCTCCTTTACACCTATCAAAATGTTGATAAAAAATCACTTTTGATTTAGATTTTGGGGATCAAATGAATTCATTTAAAATTTATTTCAAATGATTATGGTATTCCTCGTAACAAGCTATCCAATGAATATAATTTTAATATGTTTTGGTTTTGTTATGTATTTGTTTTTTAAGTTTTATTAAACATAGGTTTTTCATCGAAAATGAATTTATTTGTTCTTCACATGTGGAAAAATAGAAGATTATCAAAAAAAAAACAAAAAAATATAGTGCACTAGATATTGAAGTCCTTGATCCAACAAAAAATTAAATTAAATTTGACATATACAAACGCCAAGAATGCTACAGTTGTCCGAATTGTAATTCGCTTGAATTTGAAAGTTTATTAAGGAAAAAATATTCAATAAAAAACTATCTAACTAAGTGGAATCACTAGATATCAGAGTTACAAATCTAAATTTGAAAGAATTAGAATTTTATCCTTCATGGAAAAAAAGTTATGCATTATACTGTGCATCACTTTTTAAAAATGTTGTTTTCTCAAAAATTAATTTTTGTGGGAGATGGAAAAGAAGTGCAATTTGATTCCAAAAATTTTGAAAAAATATTTTAGAATGTACGACAAAATTTGATGAGACTCTAGTTTGCACCATCTTCAAATTCTTATAGTTTAGCTTATATAAAGTCTAATGTGAAGATTTAGTTAAAATAATAATTTCTGTCCAAATGGCCAAAAATTGTAAACCACTATTATGGGATCCCCTCTTCCATATTCTTCTAATCCATCCTTTTATCCTTTCATCACCTTTAATTTCCTTCTAAGTGTCTATTTCCATTTTTTCAATCCATACCGAGCTAATCTAACACCATGAATCCTTATTCTTCACCAATGCAACCGAAAATAGTAGTCAAAGGGAATCCTAATTACATTTACAATGATAACAAGAGTCTTGTTGATCAAGAGGTATATTACATAGATCCCCTTAATGCTATCATTTCTAGTAAGATTTCCCCAATACTTTTCAAAAATCCAATCACCCCTCCAAGCTATCCCATCACATCTCCACCCACACTTACTAGCAATCCATATGCTACCTTTCACAAGGGATATCCAATATCTTCCTTGTCTGCATATTCATCATACCCTTCACCCAAATCATTTCCTTATCCAACATCCAAATCCTCTTACCCCAATATATCATCCCAATCTAATCTATCATCCCAATACTCCTATTGTAACCCCCCATTCATTTCCCCCATATCCTAATCCTCCTTACTAGTCTACCCATCCTAATCCAACATCCACACCTTTTTATCTTAATCCTATACCCCCATCAACCTATCCTAATCCAACATTCACACCTTCTTATCTTAATCCTACATCCACATCAACCTATCCCAATCCAACATCCACATCTTCCTATCCTAATACACCATCTACGTCAACCTATCCTAATCAAACATCCCAATCTTTTTGTCCTAATCAATTATCCCAATACCTCTACTACAATCCCTCACCTACATCTTCCTATCCTAATCCACCACTTGCATCCTCTTGTCCCAATCCACCATCCTAATCTTCCCAACCAAATCATCCTCCCCACTATCCTTACTACAATCCAACATCCCTATCCTCCTATTTCACTCAATATTCCACTCCACCATGTCCTAATCCTCCATCTACTCCTAGTCCTACATCCAATCCAATTCCTCCATCTAATCTTAGTCCACCAATCCATACTCCTAGTCCTCCACCCATCCAAAATCCTTCATCCACTCCTACCATGCCATCTAAGTCTAGAGTATGCACAATTCTCACTCTCGAAGTTCTCCAAGGACTCATGACAAAGAAGACATCCCCAAATCCACATCATGAAGTCATGGAACCATGCCATCCCAATCCATCATCCACGATCAGTAGTGATGAGACCCTTCTCTGTACCACACCTATCATTGATGTTACCACCCCTAGCACCACTCAAACTGTTGAAACAATCAAATCTATTGAATCCATTAAGCCCCAATCTCCTACTATGAGATCTTCCAAGCCCATCGAAGATAACCAACCCGAATCACCATCTTCTACTCCTAGATCCATCCAATCTGGTGAAGACACTCAATTCCAATCCACTCCTACCATTCCTAGTATCATTGAAATCCATTCCCATGAACTTCACAAATCCTCCATCCTCCCATCTCCCACACTTAAGGGGTCCATCTAGCATGCCTTCATTATCATGCCTCCCACACAAGAGGATTCATTCCAAGAGCTTGATCCAAAGAATACCAACATATCCCCTTCTCCACATTAGGATCTTGCCACCCCATCCAATCCATCAAAAGATCATAGTCTCCCATCCATTCTAGCCCATGATTCCCTTGTCACTCAAGATACAACCACTCTATTTCATGAGCCCCTATCACCTACTGCCACAAATCCAAATCCTGACATATCACCTAATCCCTCTCCTAATCCCTTACCACTCACTCTTCCCAACCAAGATGTTGCTATCCCATCATCTCCATCTCATGATCCTCCATCATCACGTAAAATTAATATCCCCTCACTGCTTTTATATCCCCTTGGTACTCTCACATTCTTCCATGGTGGTTGCCTTGCAAAAGAAAAAAAAATAATATATACCACCCATCATCCTCCACCTAATAATGCACTCGCATCATTCTTCAAAGATAACACAAATCCTATTATGGATCGCATGCTCAATAACATGTACTATCAAGGAAAATGTTTAGGCCTTCATGAGCAAGGTATTGTAGAGCCTGTCCAAGTAAAAAACACTCCTATACACGAGGTCTTAGATTTACTGCTCGTGAATCACAATCCAAAAATGTTGGTAAAATCTCCATCCATCCTTGACAAGCCTCTTCTACAAGAATAAGAAATTCCTCCCATCACTCCACAAAATCATTTTCCACCATCCCCCCTCTATCATATCACCTCAAAACAACCATCCCTCCATCCAAAATCACCTATCCTTCACCTACTCTATCTATTTTGGTTCCTTATGCCCCTCCATCCACCTTCACACATCCCCCACATACTCAATCCATTTTGGGCCCTTATATCCCAAAATAAACTCCTCCATCCCATCCCACATATCTCCCACATGAAACCCCTTTAATCCATTCTCTTGCATAATCCATTTGTCCTAATAAGGTTGTACCAACATATAATAGTCACTTCACACATGGGCTTGTAATACCTCACATGGAACTTGATGCTTGAGTCTTTCATCCATCTCCTTATCACATGTCTTCTAAATCCACTTATCCACATCCCTATCCTAATCCATCTCCATCCAAATTCTATCCAAAAAGTCAAAAAAAGTCAAAAAAAGTAAAAAAAAATCAAAAAATTCAAAAAAAAACAACAAAAAAAAGTAAAGAGAAATAATTCGTCCAATGGTGAAAACTTGGAAAACAAGTGCCTTGTATAAGTACCATGATGAAAACCTAGTAAATAGGCATCATGTGTAAATCTCCCATCTAGTTTACTCCCACACTTAGGGGCAACTGCATCCCCTTCACCCATCTCCTCCATCCAACCTATCTTACACATCATGCTTGTCATATCCCACTTCTCCCAACCCCTCCACCCTCCTTGTGATCTTGATATCGATAGGGGAAAAGATATATACATTCTTTGGACACCTCTTGGCATACATCTCACCCACCTACACACTATCCTAATCCTTATCCACATCCATCTACCTTCCTTGTCCACCTGTCATGCTACCATCAATGTCCCTTCCTTATCCATGCATCCTATCTATATCCATCTCATTCTTTTATTTTCCTATCCTTCTGTCTTCCACCCCTCATGCCTCATCATACATGACACATCTAGAGTGGGGGAATCTACTTCCTTTGTGACATAAGTCCTTGGAGACATAATTCATTCCTCATGTCATCCCTCATTATCTCACCATTCTTATCCTCCTATCCATCCATCATATCATCCCTATCATCTCCCCATCCTTATCCTCCTATCCATCCATCATAGCATCCCTGCCATCTCCCCATCCTTATCTCCTATCCATCCAAACAATCCCTTCTATCTCACCATCCTAATATTCATATTCAGCATAGCATAGCATCCCCTTCATCTCCCCATCCTTATCTTCTTACCCATCCATCCATCATAGTAGCCATTTCATCTCGCCATCCTTATCCCTATATCCATCCATCTCCCCAACCCTTACCTTTCTATCTATCCATCCAATAACCTTTTCCCCATCCAAATTTGTATCCCTTTTATCCATCTTTCCTAGCATCCTCCTATCTCCTTATCTTTATCTATCCATCCCTTCATATTTATTCTCATCCCATCTCATAATCCCTTGTCATTGGTATCTAGCTATAGGCCTCCCTCCATGAAATCCAATGCCATCTATCTCATTTTCATCACTCCCATTTATTTTGCACATCTTTCAAGTCTCATGTCACTTCTCATCACTTATCTATCTATCATATCATCATCTCAATTCATCTTTTGATAATTAAGATAAATATCCCATCCTTGATCTTTGTGCAATCACCATCATCCTATCTTATCCATTAGGTAATTCTTGTCTCATCATATTGGTCACATCATTTTATCCACTTATCATCTCATCATCCCTTATCCATCATTTCTCTTTGGTCTTTTGTCGAACTACATAGCCCCTTTGCTTTCATGTAGGAAAGGTCGATCATTTGATATGCACTCAGGGATTTTCTTTTCTCCATCCCATCTTGGTCATCCATCAAGATCTCCATTGTCCTCTTTCTACTTTCATCCATGGTTAGTCATCTGTCGCTTATCAAACTATGAGGCACTTTTGCTTTCACGAAGGCAAGGCTAATGTCTGATCAGCCCCCGAGCCCCTAGGTCTTTAGGGTGTGTCATTCTTCTGTCATATTGTCAATTATATCCTTATATATCTAGTTCTTGATAAATGAGATCCACTTGTATCATGATATCCAATAGGTTTTTAATATCCTACGTCATTTCAATCATTTATTTTAGTATCTATCTTTGGTCTTAATAGGATGCATCCTTCCTAAGAAACCTCATCAATCCCATCCATCCTCTGGATCCTATAGAAAAGGAAAATTTGAAATTAATTGTGATCTTTTGATTCTTTTGGCTTTTGCTTATCATTTGATCTCCCTATTACAACTTGTGAAGTCCACCATGATCTATCATATTATGGTGTGTTTTGATTGGTTAACATAGGGGCATATCTTGATCTTGTTGCTTTTCTTTTTGTCTTCTTGGTTGTCCCATGTAGTACCCACCAAGACCCTTGAAGCCTTGTGATACACTGGGGCATCCTTTTATGCTTGTGGTTATCCCAATGCCTAGCCTGACCAAGGTCTTCACAAGTTTGGGGTGTTGGGATAACCTTCTTGTCTGTTATGTTTGTTTTATGCATTAGATTTGAATCAGCCTTGGTTCTTCATACCCTAGCATCTTGTGTCTTGTGCTATAGCAAAACTTAGTGCTCCAAAAATGGAAAAGTGCATTAGGATTGTGTTTCATTTTCCATTGCATTTCATTGCATGTATCCTCCATCTCTTCTCATCCATCTTCTCATCAATCCTCATCATTTCATCATCTCTTTAATCTTCTTAGAATAATATAGATTGGTTATTCTAAGCATCTTTTCCTCCATCATTTTCCTTCTTTTCATCCATCGTACATCTCAATCCAAGTCTCATCCATTCAATCTAGCACAAATTATCTAATCACATCCTTGGCTTTGTGTCCATCCTTGCTACAAGTCTTGATCCAATCATCATCATCATCATCATCATCAAGATGTATCATTCCCTATCCTTTGGTGTTGTTTTGGGATGTATCCTTCCCTCATCAACAACACTTTCATCATCATCATCGTCATCATAATCAAGATGTATCATTCCCTATCCTTTGGTGTTGTTTTAGGATGCATCCTTCCCTCATCGACAACAATTTCATCATCATCATCAGGATGTATCCTTCCTTATCCTTGTGTTGTTCCATGATATATCATTCCCTCCTCAACAACACTCAATCCATCATCAACCCATTTTGGCTTGTAACTTGACTGGGGAAACATCACCTTTTTCCTTAAATCCATTTTTTCTTCTCAATCTCCTATCACTTATCATCCTCTCTTATCCATCACTTTGCATCATCTTCCTCATCTCCCCTTTCATCGTATCATCCATTCCAAGAGAACACCCATGTTCTCTTGAACCTGCATGTCCTCTTGAGCGGGCATCCTCAATCCCTAATCTTCATCTTCACCCCCATCATTTTTCTTCCTAGTCACTCCTTTGAATGACTAGGGCAGATTTTCAATCTAACCATCTTCTTCCTGGTCTTATCTTTTAATCTTCTTTGAAATGATGCTACTTCATAGCACCATCTTAAAGAGGGGAAAATGTAGAAACCTAAATTCAAACACATACATTTATCCAAATTTATCCCTTTTCATCTTAGAAATATCCTCTTACATGCATTAATTAAGTAATATTACTATTATTTAATTAATATTCCTAAATTCCTCTAAATCCCTAAGGTATCTAGTTAAATAATTAAATACCTTCCCCTTTATCCCCCTTTTTCCTCAAAGAATTAAATAAATAATACATTTATTTAATTCCTCACATGTCACATCCTCCAAATTTTGCAAGTTGGCTCCTAATCTTCATTAGCCACTAAATGTATTCTAATCATGGATTAGTTAGTCCAATTAGCATCTTAGTCAACTCTCTCATCTCCCAAGGAATATTAAATTCCTTTTATAATCCCCATGCCCTTCCTAATGTAATTTTAAATTCCATTTTATTTTTCCAAAGCTCTCCTCTTCCCCATGTGGATCATTAAGAGGTAACATTAGTCACATGGGACAAGCATTTACCTTTTTAAGGACCTTTTCTTATCCACAAGGTACTTCTTAACTTCTTTTATAAGGACCTTGTCATATCCACAAGGTACTCCCAATCATGTGAATTTATAATTAACATTTATTTCTCTAACAACTTCTCTCATTCCCATGGTCCTCTCCCTTGTCACCATCACCCTCATCCTAAGGTACTTGCAAGTACCTCCACCTCATATGTTCTCTTAACACTTCATCCTCCACATGGAAAGATGTGAGGGCTTGTGAGTCCTCATCTCACCACAACCCTTCATATTTCCCATATCAGAAAAATCTTGACTGTTCAAATCCCTGGAGGCCTTCCCCCTAAAATAGAGGATTTTTGGCTTCATTTTCTCATAACACATTCAACAACTTTCAAAGTTTTCCAACATTCAAGCAACTTCAAGACTCTTGAATTCTCCTTCAAGCTTATCCACCATTATTGCATCTTCAAGCTCATATTTCATCCCTTCCATACACATCAAAATACCCACTTGAATCATTTGAATCTCCATCAAATCCTCATCATTTTGCATATCATTTTAGATCATTTTCCATCAAGGAGCACACATTATAGACAATCAAAGGCCCAACCAAGGCATCAACTTGAACAAAGGTATATCTCTTGTTTATATTTTCTTTTGTTTGAGTTCAACTAGGCTAATCATTGAGGTTGTGTAGTGTTGTTTTCTCCTTTGCATCATTTTTTTTTGCATCTTTTAGGATAGGTAAACTTCACTACGTCAGAATATGTATATATATGTATATATGTATGTGGTTATAACACAATAAAATATTTAACATTATATAGTTTATGTTAATTTCCATAAGGCCTTGTTGATTGTTGTTGTCGAGCTTTAATATAGCTACTGTTATATAATTTATGTTGATTTAGATAGGGCATTGTTGATTGTTGTTGTTTTCCTTAGGCTACATTTTTTCATTTTCAATAGGGTGTTGTCGAAAAGGCTATATTGTTTCAAGTTACGATAAGGTGGTGTTGAGAAAAGACTATACTTTTACATGCTTTTTAACTTTGAAACCAATATCATTTGATTTATGGTTTTCATTTTGTCGTTATGTTTGCAACACAATGAAATAGTCAATGTTGATTTTTGTTCCCTAGATTGTTAGCTGGTAGCCTGTTTGTGTGTACTTTGGTCGGAATTCCCATTAGCCTTCCCAGTTTTTTAGCTTTTTGGTAGTTTTGAAAATGGTGGCGAATATTTTTTTTAGATCTGGTTAGAATTTTTAATAGCCTTCTAGTTATTTTTCAGACTTCCCATTTTTAAATCCTCCTACTAGAGGTGGAAAAGATGTCATAGGCGATTGGCACACATTGGGAACAAGATGGCAGATTTCCCATTTTGTGGATAGAGAAAGCCACCGAAATTAAATTTTGGTTCACGCCAACATTAATTGTTGTATAATTTCCATGTACTGGCGATGGTTGTAATAGTATATGTCATTTATTCATTTGTGGCTTCCATTTAGTGGTCATGGTTGCAACATAGCCAAATAGTTAATATTGTGCAGCTTATGTTATTTTGCATAAGGCATTGTCAAGTGTTCTTGTCTAGCTTTGGCTATATTGTTTCAATTTTTATTGCACAGTCTTGGGAAAAGTATTTTATTTCTCCCTTGAATAGCTTCAAAAAGGTTTTGAGCACATTTTATGTAGCAACCAATGTTTCTTATTATGTTTAATATAAAGCCTATTGTTGTAATAATTCCTTTTTGAGATTGAAACAAATAACAACTTTGTTTTCCAAATAAATCTCTATCTTTTCAAAACAATAAATATCAATGTTTTGTTTCCCTTTCTAAATAATATTTTGTTTAATATATATTGCTTATTAAAATGAGTTCTAGTCATGTTTCATTATATCTATTTATATACAGACTGCTATATCTAAATAGATGTGTATACCATATTTTTCCCTCACTAGGCAACTGCTCCCCTTCAAATTTATGAATAGAGCAAACATCCAGACTAAATTTTCCCTCAATTGACTTAGCGAGAGGCTCAAAATTCAAATCTTTTGTTGCCTATAATATATTGCTTGGTCCAAAGCAAGGCATTATTATAGCCAACAAAAGGTTTGAATTTGTAGCCTTCTCAACTAGTCAGTTGAGGAAAAATGTAGTGTGGATGTTTTCTCTCTTGAACACTAGATGGCATCAACATTAATTTTTGTATGGTTTGCATGTGCTAGTGATAGTTGTAATAACAATTATCATTTATTCATTTGTGGCTTATGTTTTGTGGTTATGGTTGCAAAATAACCATATGAATTTATTTTTTCCTTTCTAAATAATATTTTGTTTAATATATAATTCTTATTGAAATGAATTCCATTCATGGTTCATATGATCCTTAATTAGTATAACAAGGTTCCGAGATATTTAGTTATGGAATTTCATAATAAAGACCTTGAGGTTCAATAAAGGTGATATCAATGGTTTTTCTTGTAGTAATATGTTCATAATTCAATTATTACAAAATAGAATGACTCAAAGGTGCATACGCATTTCTCTTGTTGGTTGATATGTTGCATTCCGCTTTTCTAGACCTTGCATTTAATACTTGTTGAAGTAATAAAATAGTTTAAGCTATTTTCCATAGGGAATTGTTGATTTTTCTTTGTGGCCTAGAATAAATTATTTGATTTATGTTTATGTGTGGTGGCAATGATTGAAAAGTAATAAATCAATTCATGTTATTCTTCATAAGGCATTCTTAGTTATTTTTTTGTGTGTTTAAGGATGGTTCTCATCTGTCTAGGCCTTAATAAGTATTTGTTAGAATGGCAGCCCATATATTAAGTGAGATGAAACATTGGTCTTGCTATTGATTACCATGGCAGACCAAAAATACATTGCCCACCACCATAATCAATGGTGATATCGATGCTTTTTATTACACTTAATATAGAGGCTAATGTGCATATAAATGTTGTTTGCATCTAATTTCATGCAGATACATAAAAATACAATCCAACATCATGCATTGGATGCATATCTAGGAATTTGTTGTTTGGAAATATACACAGTGAAAAAGTACATGTAGAAATGTATGTACATGGCATTAGATGTATACAATATACACTCTTCCCACTTGCTTAAAATACACATCTTACCGCTAGCTTTCCTGCAAAAAATTGGCAAAAAATTATCATAGGCGACACTTTTCTTTTGCTTTTGCAACCATTTCCCCCATGCAAAAAACACAAAATAACCTCTAACCACATATATAGAAGTGACTGTTATATAGATATATCCATAGGTGGTCTTAAAAAAAAAAAAAATCTACGTCTAATGTCAAAAACACACAGACCTACAGATAGGAAATATAAAATCAAAAAAAAAAATGAGGCATGCTCTCAACCCTATCATATTGGTCACTAAGCCTGATGGGCTCTCACCAAACCCCCGAGAAAGAACATGCATTGTTCACTACTCTAATCAATGGTGAAATGAATCTTCCTTATTACACTTACTATACAGTCTATCATTCTAACAACTCCTTTTTTGAGGCTAAAAGAAATAATAACTAAAAAGGTGTATTTAATGCATGCAATACATATATATGTAGCTACAAAACAAAAGTTATACTAATATATATATATATATACTCTACAAAAGACACATTAGAAACACACAGAAATATCCACCAAAAACACATGAATTCATAGTAACAAACCAAAGCAAAAACAAACAATATTGTCTTCCACCCATCGCGACTACATGGAAACCATCAATGAAATAATATAGACTAAGCTACAGAAGAATAATCAACAATTCCCTTTGGAAAATAACATAAACTATTTTCGACAAACTTGAGTAATGATTTTTTCAATATGCATCTCTTCCCACCTCTTCTCGTTTGCTCCAAATGCACCTATTCCTACTTGCTTTCTCTCCACTCACTTCTTTCTCCACTGCCTAAAAAAAAATGGGCAAAAAATTATTGCAACCTTGTATCAATATTGGGGCATTCACTAATAAATCTTTTACTTCAACTACAAAAGGATTTTATCACTACAATTTATTGAATGTGGGAATTATAGTTTACTAGAAAAAAACCAAAATCATATTGACTCATAACTAATAAACATATAATTAATTATAGAATACCAAAACTATTCTTATTGGCCCCATTTCTATAAATATCTTAAGAGTAGCACACATACAATTTAAAAGAAAAAACTTGTTGTAATCCCAAATGATTTAAATACTTGAAGATCACCTTGCACATATCACAGTTCTAGCAAGACATGACAACACTTAAAATTAAAATCAAATTATTCACAGTTCTACCATGAAATTATCCATAGTTGAACATAAATTCCACAACTGATGATCGTACTTGCACCTTAAGAGAAGCTTTCCCTCCTCACTCATAGCTTCCAAGGGTTTTAAGGGAAGGTGTTACTTACAACCATCACCACTACATGAAAATCATAGAAAAATTAATGCAGATACCATTTCCCTGGCCTCCTCTATTAGCATGCCAAACATTTTTTATTTAAAAATCAAAAAACAATCCACCATTGGTTTTGCATGGGTTTATTACTATGAGTTTTTGTGCTCTATAGGTTTTTCCATCTGATGTAGTGTTTCATTTTACTTTTCTTCTGTGCACAGATGTATGTATGTAAAATTAGATGTAGACAACATTCGTATATACTTTGGTTTAAGCATAATAAGAAACAATTTTTCTATGTATAATGTGTTGAAAAGCTCTTAGAAGTTATTCAAGGAAAAAGTTCTATAGAGATGGTGGCATCAATGTTTGATATAGCAGTCAAAATATAGTTTATTATTCCAACAATGTTTCATTATGTATCAATGTTGTTTGTAACTTCTACGACATACATCCAAATCTACACATGGCATTATTCATTAGTGTTTCCCTTCCAACCATTCGCACCACACACAAGCCAATTTGATTCCCTATGGAAATTGACATAAATTGTATATCATTACATTCCCATTTATACTTTTTGTGTCTATATATATATTCACAATAGATTCCTACAAATTTAGCAAGGGCATGCAATGCCCACATATGTTCTTGTAGAACAAGATGTGCACGGATATTTGCAAAAAAAATCATTGCTTTTGCAATGATTGCATGATGCAAAAAACACAAAATAGGATCCAACCATCTTCAAAGAAATTTGACAAAAGATAATTGCGCTTGGATGTTCACACAAGCTTTTCCTCCTCACTTGCACCTCTAATAGAAGGTAAAGCCACATAACTAGACCCAACAATGCCTTGTTGAAAATTGCGCAGAAATTCACTATGTTTTCTAAGGAATTTAATGGAAGGTGTTACAACCATTGCCACTACACAAAAACCATACAACAATCAAAATATGATAGTGACAAACCCATTCAAAACCTTTTCCACAAAATGCGAACCATAAATCAAACTTTATTGGTTTGAATAGTGACCCAGATGAAAAAACCCAAAAAAGCACAATAGTTCACAGTAACAATGCAACATAGAAACAAACAATATTGCCTTCCATCCACCATGGCTAGATGGATACCATAAATGCAACAATATACCCTAAGCTAGAGAACAAGAATAAAAAATGGCCTATGGAAAATAACATAAATTGTTTTCCAAACTATATTGATTTCAACAATTGCCCAAATGAGAAAACCCACAAAAAACAATAATTCACAGTAACAATTCAATGCAAAAAACAAACAATATTTCCTTCCAACCATCACAACTACATTGAGTTGATAAATGGAACAATATACCCTAAGCTAGAGAAGTACAATGAAAAATCCCACAAAAGACAAGAATTCACAGTAGCAATCCAACACAAAAATAAACAATGTTTCCTTCCAACACAAAAATATATCATCAGCTAGAAAACAACAATTAACAAAGGCCTATGGAAAATAACATGAACTATTTTCATAATACTCTAGAAATGGTTTTCCCAATATGCACCTCCAACCACACCTCTACTCGCTTGCTTCAAATATACCTCTTCTCGCTTTCCAAAAATAGTACAATAATCTAGGTAATGGCACTATCAATCAGAGTGATGGAAAATGTTTAACTCCTATGCACAGATATGTATGTATGTCATAGTAGATGCAAACAAAATTGATTCCATAAGACATTGGTGATTGTTGTCCTCTAGGTTAGGGTGTACTATTTCATTTTCGATAAGATGTTGTTGAATAGGCTATACTATTTTATTTTCAAAAAGGTGCTCTAGCAAAAAAGAAAACTAAATTAGATTTTTGTTGGACATAAAGAAGAAAGCACATGGCAAT
>VDFB02281492.1:25006032-25224818 GCA_007258455.2 Sequoia sempervirens | reverse complement strand
TTATGGAAGGTAAGGGTCACCTATGGATGTGATGGATTTAGGGGGATGGTTCGACCCAAGATAGTGTTTGCATCCAAATCCTAATTATTTACAAGAGGGTGTGTTTGTAATGCATTGAGAAATGCACTCCCTTTGTTAACGATTGGTTGGTTTGGAACAATTGATAATGTGATTTGGGGGATGGGTTGAGTGATATTTTGAAATTGGGATGTTGATGTGATGGGGGGTGTATTTGATATGGGAAGTGTGAATGATGTTGAAGGTGGTTCCATAATAGTACTCATGTCATAATTGAAAGAGAGTTTCGCCCCTCATTTTAATAGTTCGAGCATGTATTGCTGAGGATTGAGTTTCATCATGATGTTAACAATCCTAATATTTTCAATATTTTGAACCATCTCATTGATCTCATTTTGGGTCATGTCAAGAGGGTTTTTTGTGAGGTCTTCCACTTGTCCATCCTCTTGATGGTCTTGAGGGAGTGAAATATTGGTCATAGGATTGCTTGATCCAATAGGATTCATGTTGGTGTTGGTTTAACTGAGATCACTTGAGGTTGATGTTTCTTTTTGGGTTTCCATGTCTTTCTTGTGTTGAGATCTAGTTTGTACCATAAAATAGGGATCAATTTTTTCAAGAATATGAGAGATGAACCTCTAATTATTTAGAATGATATATCTTTAGGTACAAAAGAGAAATGTTTAGGATGATTTAAGATCAAATGGTGATAATGATATGGATGTTAGATGGATGTTTGATGGATGATTGGAATGCTTTGAGAAAATATTGAAGGGTATGTTAAACTTTAGGACTTTGATTTTGATGTTTTTTTTGGAATTGATTTGATTTGGATTTGGATTTTGATGGTGAACTCATAACCTCTAAGAGGTTGGATGTTGTCCTAGAGTAGATTTTGTTCAAAAGATGCTAATTTGTCTAGGTGTGAGAAGAAGGATTCATCTAAGCACACCTATCCAAACAAGATGATTTTGATTGGTTTGATTTTGGATAATGAATTCCTAAATCCCAAGATGTTGGATGTTATCAAGGGATGAATTTGTTCACAAGATTTGATAATTTTACTAAATATGTGGAGAAGGATGCATCTACACACATCTAATCAAACAAGATGATTTTGGATTGGTTTCAAATGATTTTCCCAAAGTTTAAAATGGAGGATTTTTCCAAGATTTTCAAAGATTTAATGATGAGATGATTTTGGTTTTGATGTTAAAAGATGGATGAAGGTTTGAATTTCATCCCATATTTACCTAAAAAAGAAATTTTCCTACTAGACCTTAGTTTTGTAGAACATGCTTTTCTCTAAACAAGATGCTCAATCTCTCTAAAAATATTTGGGTTTTGACAATAATAGAATGAATAGAAACCAAGATTTTTTCTTGAAGCTTTCCTGTAGAAGTTTAAAATAAATATTTGTCTAAATTTGTATAGCGTTGAGAGATGATTTTGGTGATCTTTTATACTAATATCTTTTACCTTTGGTTTCTTGATCTTTATCTTGCATGAAATCATTTGGGATACATGTGTGGGATTCAATTGTCTTTTGTATTTGATTAATGACTTTGTTTTACCACAAACACTTTTTGATTAGGTTTTGAAACTAGATGTCTAATGTTTTAATTTATTCTCATCCACAAAGTGTATTATGCAGAAATCAGAGAAATCAAAGCAAAAATTACCTAATGTTTACCTTAGTAGTAGCAAATTGAGACAAAATTCAAGTGCCTAGAAACCTCTAAGGATATGAATCCCAAGGGTTAGCAAGGGAATTTGAATTCTTTCAAGGATATTTTCTTTTATTAAATGGTTTAATATTTTATGCTCATGTTAAATGTTTGTTTTCCACATGTTTATGAACAAGAAAAGTGTTTTGTAACCAAGAACAATTACAACCCTATGGATATTTGAGACAATATTTGTTGATTCCCAACTTGGACAAGTTCAACTATGCTTACTTTCAGCAAATGGTTAGATGCTTGACCCCACTGTCTCCCGTCCATGACTCAACAGTTCTTTCGGGGCAGCCAAGCATTAATACCGATGAATCTCCCATGGCATACCTTCCATCTCTACTAAAATCCATAAAAGTGTGGGGCAACTTTAAAACGATCGTTCTTGCACCAACAAATATATAGGGATTTTGGCCTTTCTACACAAGGGTTTTAATTCAAACTTTCTATTCATGGAGATTGAACTATATGGTGAGAGACCATTGCTTTCATTCTTGTCAGGACCAACCGTGTCAGATTGGATTTTGTTCCAATACCCGCTTTTATATCTTAGCTGGAAATACATCTGGCTTTAGTGTGTTATTGGTTGGGTCATTCCCTTGGGTGAGTATTTTTTCCCCAAGGAAAGCCCTCTAAGATAAAAAATAACGAGAAAACATATTCGTAGTTTGATCAACCTTCATTTAGAAACAAAGGGAGAACACATGCAATTTGTTCCACTTACACTCGCAAGATGTTTTGTTCACTTTGAGACCAAAAATGAAATGGGGAGGTAATTCCTTTATCCCAACTTGAGACCACCAAAAATCCTTTTGATTCTCAAGATTGTTGTGAGGCATGAGAGAAGCACATACATATTTTCAATTGTGTTAATTTGAGTAAGCAATCACAAAAAAAAGTAGCACATGTTCTTTTTTAAACCCACAACACATAAATGAATTCTTTTTATAGCACCAAAGGAAATGTGAAGAGTTTCTCTTGTTCAATTGTTAAATCCAAAAGCCAACTCTAGTAAGTTTGTGTCCTAAAATTCATTTTGAGCCCTTTTGTAACAAGAAATTGAAGTGTTCTTTTTAGAACCCAAAAGGAAAACTAGTAGGTCCAAAGCATGAAAGATAACAAAATTTCCTAAGGAAAAAGGTCAATTCTCTTAGAGTGTTCAAAAATACTTGGTATCATGAAAGGTTGATATCTTCATGCCTCTTTTCTCCTTCATTTTGATCAAGTCATCCTACAAGAAAACTAGTCAGATTTGTAAAAACAGAGGTCAGGAGATCAAAGAACAATCCAAATTATTAGAATTTGAAAAAATCATGTGTCAAACTAATTTTCACTTTTTACTTCCCTCCAATGGTGGAATCTATGAAGGTGATGTAGTTCAAAATTTCTAGTGATGCTATATAGCGTTGCTTACCAGTTAGTGTCACTCTACAAAAGGGACAGAGAGCATGAAGGCATCATTATTTCAACTAGCGATGGAGCTTGATGTTTGGAAAGATTCCAACATGTGAAAAAGATTTAGTGGCGTCGTTTGAGATTTTAAATTCTAGGTGGGAAATAGATATTGTTGGATTTTGGAATTTGTAGTGGTGCGATATAATGATGCAGGAGTCCCACCAACTGTAAACTATGATGCTGATATACTAGTGGTGGAGTTTCTTGTAGACACAAAAAAAACAAAAAAACACAAAATTTGGTGAAAAAATGTGATTAGAAATTCTAGTATGCCCTCCTTCTAGCACCAAAATGTGAACCAAGATCCCAAACCTGCATAAACACAAGAGATAAAAAACCGTATTAGATCAAATGCAAGTTAGTATCATGATTCCCCAAGAAATCCATTTGAATTGCAAAGAACAGGAAATGAAAGGAATAACATTAACAAGAATCAACCAAAGATGTTAAATCCTATTCAAATGCAAAGAAAATTATTGATCTCTTGGGGAAGTTGGTGCCAATTTGATGTGGAAATTGGCCCTTTCCCAACTTAAATCCTCCATCCATTCACATTGAGATCAAGTATGTCAGTATTATTTCCATGTCTACAAAAGAATGCCCCAATTCTTGAAAAATGGTTAGATGGAAACCTTGTTTTCTTATTCATTTGAATTATGTGAAATCATGGGTTTTTGGTGCATGAAATTGAAGTACTAGAAAAACAAAGTATGGGGCGGTATGTTTTCTTTTTTCTAACAAAAACATGATGATTAAGATGTCTTGGTAAAGTAGGGATAGTAAAAAATGAGAAAGAATGATTTGTTGCCTTGGAAAGAGAGTTGTATTGAGGAGTCTATAAGTGATGTTGAAGTATTGATTGGTTTATTGCCTTAATCATTTTTTGTGTTGGTACAAATATTTTTTATGATGGTAAAGATGAATTTGTATCAGATAATGATGTTGTATATGGATGATTGATAGCCTCATGAATTGCTAAGGAAAATTGAGGATGTTGTTGATTTGATAAGTGAAATTGTTGAAAATTTTAGTGAATAAAAGATGCTTGTTCAATTTGATCTTCTTCAATTGTGTTTGTGACAAAAGTTCCATAAATTTTTGGTGTTTTGCTAGATGCTCTTGCATTAATTGGTATCAAATCTAGTTGATTCTGATAATTGGTTGAGTTGTTGTTGTTGAGTTTGGTTGTAGGTGCTTGATCCATCTAAGTTGTAGAGAAGAAGGTTTCTAGGAAGTTGTGTGTTGGCAGACAAGTTGAGGTCTATGGTCACCATCCTTGAATGGAGATTAAGCTAGGTAGAAGGTGCAAGGAAAAGAGAGTGAGGCAACTTCTAGGATCTTCTATTAGTTAAGCTAGATGGTTTTTTTAGTTGGTGAGTTGTGTGGTTGAGTAGTGAAGGAAATGGATACCTATCTAAAGAAGCACTTGAGGTTGTAGCCTAAAGAACACTCCACTGATAGGAGTAGTTGAGAAGATGAAAATGGTGATTGGTCAAAGAAGGTCAATTATAAATTGTGAGAGAAAGAGGAATGTTTGCAAGGACAATCCTGTGTCCTTGGTTGAGGAAAAGTTGATGGAAATTTGAGAGTGGTGAAAGGGTAGTCTTATTTCCTTTTGAGGGAGAAAAGTGATTGTGAAACTGATGATAGAAAGACAATGGAAAGAGGCAAGAGAATATAAAGATGAAGATATATGGCAAAGGAAAAGTGAAGGTGGTGATGAAGACAAAGTTAAAGACACAGATTGGAACCAAGATAGAGAAACATCCAAAGAAGTCAAAGGAAGACTTGAATTTATTTTGCAGGTACAAGGAAAGTTGATATGTTTCCAAGTGACTTGAAAGGGTTTTGTTGGTTGGTTGTATGATGCAAGAACACCCTGTTCGATGAATGCCTTCAAAAGGAAAAAATGCATTTCAATTGTAAAGAAATGAAAAAAATCATGTAAATATATGCAATAAGGTCATAGATAATGTATTTTTGGTCTGAAATAGGTCACTAGGTGGGAAAGGGATAGAAAAAGAAATTTAAAAAAATGCTAAAGTTTCCAATTTGTAAAATGCAAAAAATTAGGAAGTTTGAACAAGAGTCTTTGAGGGAAAAATGAATAGACGGGTCGAAGAAGGTAGCTATAAATTCAGTTAATTGTTTGCAAACATCTATATAAGAAATGTGTAGGTGAGCAAGGAAAGCATCTTGTAATTTTGGAAGAAAACTTTGAATTAAAACATCACTATTCTGCAATTTTCTGAGTTTACTTTCTAATTTCTAAACTTGTACGGCTTGCACAATCATATAAGGCCTTTATTTTTATTGTCTTAGGAAGGATAGTGTTTTTTCATTTAGTCTAAGTCAATTTGAAGGATTTTCATTTAGTTTTTAGTTTATTTAAAGACCAAATACAAAAATCTATTTTTGAAAGTCTATTAAGAAGCTAACCTACCATTCCACTAATGTAGGTGTAATAGATCGGTGGAATGGGATATTAGGAAATGTGTTGTAACCCACTTTCACACTTTTCTAGGACCCTTTCATTATAATTCACTTAAATAACCCCTTTTTATAACTTACCAAGTCTTGTTTGAAAGTGTTGTAAAGAGTTGTAACAAACTCTCATGCTTTTCTAGACTTGTCATCACTAATTCAACCATTTCTTATGTTTAAATGACCCCTTAATACACTTTCAGGCCATACTTAAATATATTTTTGAGAATATTCCCATTAAAACTTATTAAATACACTTAAATCCTTGACAACCATTAAAATTTCCCTAGTGGGACCAAGTCACCACTTGGGGTGACTTAATCCTGCTAGCACAAAAATAAAAATAATTTCAATTTTCTAACGTGACTTTATTCTCTTATTCTTGAGTTTGGCCTGTGATGTGTTATTTTTGGGAAATATTAGAAAATAAAGTATAAATAAATGGTTTTCCCCTCATTTTTCATCTCCTACTATCCCCATTCATTCAAGCATTCATCCACTTAATCAATCAAACAATTATCAAGCACTCTAAGCATAATCAAGTCATTCATTAGAGCATGTCATTATACATCTTCAGATTTCTACATCAAAGGGTTTGGTTAGTTTATGACATTACATTTTTATTCATCATTCTATCTTTATTTAATTTCATTATCTAGGGTTTGATTACCAAATCAAGGTTTGACCAAGTCGATCCCCTATTCTCTAACCCTTAACCCTTTTTCCCCTCTTTGCATGTGTGTTTGTAGGTCTTGTATGCAGATTTTTCAAAAAGAAAGGTGTCAAAAAGGTGATTTCAAGTCATCAAAGTCAATAAAGCACTAATTGAATCTTGGAGATCTCTTTCATCCCATTTTCTACAAAATTTGAACTAAACACCTATTAGGAAGGGAAGTAAAAGACCGAAAACAATAGAATCCTGTCCCAAAATTCCTGAGATTCCTAGGTGGACTAAGTCACCATCTATGGTGAATTAGTCCCATTTCTAGGCCTGAAAAGTGAGTTTTACATTTCTAAGTACCCATTTGGCAGATTCATGTTCTGACATATTTTCCCTGAAACTGTACTAAGCCACTCAACTTGGCGTAAGTGTCCTAGTCAACATTTCTAGTCAACTCTATAGGATTCTAGAGTCTCTCCACATCATATTTAAGATTCTAGGTGCACCTCTCTATTCTTGTTTAATTCTTTTATTCATTACTTACATTATTAGGTGTTTTTTCATACATCACTATGTTTTGAAACAACTTTCATTTCTTAGGTTTTGCATTAATAATCATCTTTCTTTCTTAGTTTATTGCATATAGACATCACATTTAGGCATATTTCATCCATTCATACATTAATCTTGAATGTGTACATTGCATTTCAGCCCATTTTCCTCCTTTTAGGTGAAAATCCCTAGAAGTGCTAAAAAGCCCTTGCATACCAAAATCTTTGTTAACACACACACACACACACACACACACACACACACACACACACACATATATATATATATATATATATATATATATATATATATATTTGTGTGTGTGTGTGTTTATTCATGAGATCTAAATTTGTATTGTTTATAACCACCATTATTGTTAGAATTTATTGATCTATTTGCATAGATTTTGGATTCAATTACTCAAAAAAAATATAAAAAATCATAAAATCTAGAATATTTGTTAGTAGGACATTGCATTGGTATTTGATGTAGCATATTACATTTTTGAGCATTAGCAGACAATCACACAATGATTATGTAGAGGCTATTTAGTTAAGTAGTTACAACTATTGCTCAACTATATACTTCATAGTATAAATGCACCTCCAGTTCATTGAATGAGACATCAAGCATTACCATTCTTCATTTGGTATCATAGCTACCAGTTATGCTGGGTGTCATGAAGGTGAAGCATTGAAGGTGGGTGTTAGTGTGTTTTCCTATAAACCAGGTTTCTCTCCTAATCTACCTATGGAATTGCCAATTCCAATCAAGGGCAGCTCAGAGGACCTAGACCAACTGACGAGGATTTAAATAATAACCTCCTACACTTTGGGCTCTGCAAGACCCAGGAGGGTGGTCCCTATAATGTGTTTATGATATTTGCACTGAACTCATAAACAATCATTAACAATTCACAGATATTCCCACAAATAGCTCAACAAAATAGGATACCACTAAAATGAATTGGCCTTTCACCAATAATATCAACTACTTGGAGCATGAGATGATTAGAACATTATTTCATAACTCATTATGGTCATTTTATTTGCAATTTGGTGGCAAGCCCTAAGCAAAGACATACAAACATGGAGTTTCACAAACTTATACAATTTAGATCAGTGCCATATACCATTGGGGAGTCAAACTCAAACATTCACGATTCATCGACAGATTGAAATACTTAGCACACATGATCCCTGGCAATATTGCATTACAATAATGTCAATTTCTGTCCCAACCCAACACTTCTTATTAAATCCTTTTACAAACATACCCATCTATGATTTCATCCAAGCACTTTAATTAATTCTTTGAATTAAAGCCAAAATAGAAAACACACATAGTAGAGCAATGAGATGAACATCATAATCCTTGATTATTCTATTCAAAATTATGATATATTTGTACAGAGGAGAGACTTGAGCTCGAGATATAAAATCATAGCTTAAATGTTAGTACTGTTATGAAACATCCAATCTTCATAAGTTTTAAAACCCACTACAAGATAACCCCAAACCTAAATTTCCTTAACATTCAAAAACAAAAATTCTTACAATCTGCTCTGAAACTATACCTAGACTCGACCTTCAAAATATCTGACTTGCCAACCCTCTTTTCCAACCTTGAAAATCCTTCTTATAGAAACGAAGGAGCAAACAAGCATCGGGCTAGAAATTACACATGTCACCAATCAATTGGACCGCTATGTGCCAAATTCAAAACTATGATCAAAACCACCAAGTACTCATTACAAAAGCCACAACATTTGTTACACCTCAAAACTTGTGCCCAAAGCCGCCATGGAAAGCAAACCAAAATTAGTTATAATATAACCGCTGAACTGTCAGTTTCCAATAATAGACACCATTTCACTCCTCTTCGGTTAAGTACTTGTCCACCCAATTCTGATATTCCTCATCCATTGGCCAATTAAAATTCACCAACTCCATCACCTTGGTATTGTAAGGTGTGAATTTCACCGCAACCTGGTTGGCCTCCCTCTCAAATGACTCTAAGAACATGCTAGTATTAATTATTTTATCCATGCTGCTCACCAACAAGTCATGGTCCAAGTCATCACAAATCAATTTGATTTGTGCATCAATAATCTCTTCTGACCTATCTTTCAATTGCTATAATGTCTTAATATTTCCCTGTGCATCTATTATATCTTGCAGAAAAGTATCATTCCAATCATCAAAACTCTTTACTAGTTCTCTAATTTTCCTACTCAAATCATTAGGCATGGCTTGGAATCCCTTCAATGATTTCACAAACATTTGAGTAGGCTTTAATGACTGGGGCCTGTTATTTGCATCAAATCTAGAAGCTTTAAACATAACATCTAAATCAATGGCCTGAGGGATCCACTTCTCAACCAGAGGTAGAACCACTTCCCGATCTCTGCTAATGTTTTGTATTCCACCCACGAATAAAGAGTATAGATAATGTACAACTGGCAACCTAGAATCAACCTTCTCATTTAAATGCCTCAAAACGGTGTCAACCACCTCATTGTGTTTAGCTACATCACCGTCCTCACTCGCCCTTAGGGCAGCTTGTAATTTTGTGATTTTACCCATCATCTACCTTTTGGCAGGATCTGCAGAATACTCAACCTCCTCATCAACTGGCCCTGGTGCAGGGCTATCAGCAGGTGTCTGAATTGGGGATCCAGGAGTAGAAATGATTGGAATAATAGGAGGCAATGACCCCGAAATAGTAGGTAATGCTCTGATAGCAGGGGCACTAGAGGATTCTCCCACCTGCCTGCATCTTAATCTATCTACTTTAGATTGTATCTCAACATTTTTCTGCTGCATTCTACTATACTCCCCAATTATTGCATTGTACTTTTCCATCAGGCTTTTCCTTTTAGCCTCCTCTCTTTTAGCTGTCTTCTAGGCTAATTTGGCCACATTCAATGTTAGGTTTGTGGCTTCTGTTGTTGAGGTTTCAAAAGCTCTCTTGATAATGAGCCCACTCCTTAGATTTGGGCTAATATCAGCCACATTTGGTTTTCTACCTTGAGGTGCCAATGCCCATATGGCCAAAGTCTTATATTCCTCACTAAAGGAAGAGTCTTGCAAGGGCTTCCTTGAATTATTCTTCACTATTTTGCATAGGATGCTTGGACTGCATAATAGAATTGAAT
Source organism: Sequoia sempervirens (assembly GCA_007258455.2). Lineage (NCBI taxonomy): Eukaryota > Viridiplantae > Streptophyta > Pinopsida > Cupressales > Cupressaceae > Sequoia > Sequoia sempervirens. Next base: position 25,214,758 of record VDFB02281492.1, on the reverse strand, counting down.
GCTACTACATTAGCTATGTCCCACTCAGGGAGAAGTAAGACACCAGCCTGAGTTACAAGTTTCCTCCCTTCATCAGGAGTGATGTTCTTGAATTGCTCCATTAACTCAGCTTTGACTTCATCATTATTCTCTTGGTTAGACCTATCAGGTTTTGATTCCCTTCTTCTCTTGTATTTATCTTGATATTCTTCAAATTTCATCCTCTAAATCAATTGCAAGAATAAAAGAGTTTTCACGAAGGCATCATCATCCAGGAATGCCTTGCAGGCCACCATCGTGGTGTCCTATACACACCCCCTTTATATCCATATCAGTTAGCACCAATTGTGTTGATCTAGGAGGGGATTGGATACCAATCTGCATGTCCTGATTAGTCATGATTATTTCATCCTCTAGATCCTCTTGTGACTCCTCAACTCTTTGCCTCTTAAGGCTTAGCTCTGACGACAGCTCTATAGGGTTACTTCTAGGTGATGAATCCAGATCAACAATCATTATCGCTCCAGGTTTCCTGATCCCATGACCCGGTTGTGATGATGTTTTCATTATTTGTTTGCCATTTTTATTTTTTGCTTCTTCATCACTGCTATCATCTCTCTTCCTCCTGTGTAGAGGTTTGTGCACTAGTGGCTAATAAGTCGGCCTCTCCTCCAGTCCTTGACTTCCCGAGTCCATTTCCAAATTGACTTTCTTAGTTCTCAAGGTACTCGTGATTTCTTTGAAATTATTCATCAAGAAATCAATTCTTTTGTGAAATGGAGTCAACTCCATTAGTGGATCATATTTTGGATCCAGTTTATGCACCATGGCCAACATTTTCTCATAAGCAATCCATTTTTCTTTATTTAGTTCCTGCTGGCTCAAATCAAACTCATTTCTAATCAAATCCTCAAGAAAATTGAAAATATGAGCAAACTTGCCACCCTTAATGCTTTGCCTGAATAGGGAAAAGAATCCCTTAGGGTCATGCTACCTCCTAGATCCACTCTTCAAATGGTAATCATCAAAATATCTGTCAAAGTGAACCCATCCTCCCTTGGAAATTACAAAGTCTGAAACAATAGTGTAATCAGGGAACAAAGTCCCTTTTCCTCTTCCTATCAAATTATCCTCATGAATGCAACCTAGTTGCCATATGACCTCTAAAAACCCCATCCTTGATGGTACATTATACGGGAGAATATGAGGAGCTCCCTGGAAACCATAAACCCTTAGGACAGTGCTTACAGGGTATAGAATAATGTCACCCCAATTATGACACACCTTCAAATCAGGCCTCCTTACTTTAGGTCAGAGGAAATCATGCAAATCCTCAGAAATCCTTGGCACATTCACCATCAGTCTAGCTCTGATCTTGGAAGCAAAACAGTTATCAAATTGCACAAAGCTAGCACCTCCCTTATTGTAAGACAAGTCTGCACTCCAAGCCTGCACCGGTAATTTTCCTCCATTCACCTCCTGCCTCAACTCCATTTTCTCTGAGAAGAAGCCAACATTCTTATATAAGAACATATACATCAATAAGGAGTACCAGTGTGCCCTTCATGTAACTTCAGCAAACCCTCATGTATCCTTTTAGCAAGGAAAGAAGCATAGTCGTACACTACAGAAAAGTTAGGATGTTGAATTTGAGCCCCCATGAACATATAAGCAATGGGAATCATTGTATTAGGGCTAAAACCTAAAATTTGGAAAGGTGAATAAAATTTTTCCAAGAAATGATCAGAAAAACAATTTAGCCTGAAAGGTTCTCAGTCAGTTGGGCTGATGTGAATTGTTGAACTACCCGCTCTGGCTAGAAGAGGAGGAAGCAATTTTGATCTGAAAAGAGGTTGTGACTTGGCATACTCCTGCTTCATTTCCTCAAATTCTATCCAGACCAAGAATGAACTATATTCACTTAAATCGAAGACCTTCTGAATCTCATTTGCATTTATATTCAGTAAAACCTTGCCATCATTATCCTTGATAATCCTTGTGACAGGATCATATCGTGTAGCCACTGCCCTGAGTAGGTCAACATCAGAAAATACATTCGGTACCACAAGTTTTCCCATATTATATCTCCAACCATTTTAAAAAGGATGAGATGCATTTCGCTACCCATACCATCTCCTAAAAATTTCCAAGCCCATCATTGGTACCCTAGCATCCACAATGTTATAGGTTTTGTATCTTAATCCCTCACCTAAGGTTGTCCCCTTCATTAAGATCAAACCCCTCTTCTTGTCGTTTGTTGACAAAGGGAATTGGTCAAGGAAATCGTCATATAGATTCCTTTGCAAATAATCAATAAGGCTAGAATGCTACTTTAGTGGCACCATTTCAAACAACCAAGGCTTCTCCTAATATCAAATTTTTGCACAGACTAGGGCTACCCAAAACAAAATTACAATAGAAACTTACAATTTCCCATAATTCAAAAGAACCAATAGCCCTAGAACCTTAATCAAGAAGACCCCTAACCAACATGACACAACCCTCCTCAAGATTTACATTCAAACAGAAATGGTGATAAAGAAAGTAACTCAGAATTTCGTGCCCCGCAAAAAATCAAACCTTGTTGTAATTGCTTTGAAAAAAACTCTATCTTCGGCTTTGGACCACTTTAGAAACACTTGAATGCCTTTGTGGTGAAGATAGCCTGAAATTAAATACTTAGAATTTATGAAAAATGGCCTGTAGATGTCTCATCTGCCATTAAAGCTTACTTGCATGCCGCACCAATGGCTTCAATTGTATTTGATACAAATTTAAAACCTCGCCATCAATCTTTTGTTTCTATCAGATCATCAAACAGTCATCTTCAAAAATGCTAACAACATCTCCATGTCATTATCAAGGGCCCACCATAATACGTAGCGTTAAAATAATACACATGGCGCCGCCCGTGATATCGTGAACGCTAAACTCCCTTCAGTTTAGGATCACGCAATGGCGAGAAACCATTGATTCCCTTCATCGGTGATCATGATCATACATAACAAGGAACAACATCAATACCTATCTGTCGAGCAACTTTTTCACCAAGGTTAAAACATCGCCGTTGATCATGAACACGTGCATCTCACATGTGGTGTAGTAACCCGCTCTATAATGCACTAAAGTCTTATACACATATTAAACACTTTATTCACTCTTTTTAGCACCAGCAACCTAGGACACGTGGATCCCACCTGCGACATCGTGATCACCAAACAGCCAGCGGTGGTGTCATCGCGAGATCACCGGGAACGGTCAGGATCAACCGCAGGGAAATCGACGGTCATCAAAATAACCCCTGCAAAACATTAAAGTTACTTAGAAGAAAATAAGGGGAAGGGGACACTGCCTAGGGCAACGACAGTTGATGACTCAATGTTGTTTTAAAAGCATAGGGCAAGGATAGAGCCAGACCTTAGTAAATAAAAAGGGGCCAACGAAATATTGAGAATTTTATTAAAAAGGGGCCAGGCCTAGACGATTCAATGGGACATAAGTTGTTTGTTTAAAAACCCCTCCCAAAAGGTAATGATAGAAAAGACCCAACCGAAAGATAGAACACCAAGGTTTCATGAAAGCAAAGCAAAATTCCACCCCCAGGTACCTTCGGAATAATCAAGACAAAATAATGATAAAATGAAACCAAGGACTTCAATAATTGGGTGTGGAAGCACCTTTGTGCCTTAGTTTGGGGGATGGGGGATTTTGTGATGGACATATTTTTAAATTTGTGAAATGTGATAAAAATAGGTGGCAAGAGAGACATATCGGAAAGGTTTTCCCTTCTAACAACTTTGTTATGACTTGAGTGTTAGTGTAATTAATTAATTATTACACTTGCATAAGTTAACTTAGGTATTACATTTATTTAATTAAGTCCTAGGTTGCATGATCATTAGGAAGTCATAAATAATGGGGTAATTCCCCCTTCCATGTTTGTAGGGATAAGATTCCTTCTAGAAGATGAGTTGTCCTTCTAGAACTTATCTCTATCTTTTATCATTTCCTAGGTAGGGTTCACATGTCACATATTGTTAGATCATGACACATGGCAACATCATATTACATCTTGCATCTCTCTGATGCCTATATTTTTAGGGCATTTGTACATTTGTAATCATCTCATATTCTAGATCAATAGCAATCTCTATTTGCATGCCCTTAGTTGCAACACTTTTTGTGTGGTTGAATTTATTCTTGGAGGTTCTCTTGAAGGCTGCAACATCAGGGACATTATGCATCCATCATTTCAACATGATATCAGAGCCATTCCATTGAGAGTTCATCCCAGGATCAAGAAAGTTAGGCTAGAGAGATTCATCACAGGCTTGAAGATTTCCATTGTAGGCTATTTGACTTTACTCGGAGACCAAGCTGATTTTTGAAGTAGATTGAGCTAGATCCGAGCTCACTATTATCTTCAAAAGGCCTCAAAACCATAGGATCGCCTGTTCAATTATAAAAATCAGATTCATCAACCTAAAAGCATTAGAGGTATTTGGGTTTGCAAAATCAACTGGTACGATCCATTCCAATTTGTAGTAAAAAATCACCCTAGTTAGTTGTCCTCTCAGGAAATTTTCTTTTAGTCGTAGGCCATTTTCATTTTAAAAAAAATTGGCTTATTTTATCTATAGTTTTTGCAAAAATCATATTTGGGCTATTTTTAAATAGTTGTAGAAAAATAAATTTGAGTGACTACAATTTTAATTCTTCGTCGGCCCTCTTTTTATTTTCAATTGCCATATTGGAAATATTGAAAATAAGGGTTTAATAATTAAATTTTCAAGATCTACAGTTGGCACTTTATTTAAAAAGAATTCTACAAAAATATTTTTTGGTCAACTCTATTTATTGTAGGAGGGGTACCCAACACACGACTGTCACATCACAATAGATTGCTCGTTGTCCTCCATACCCTCCATCTGTAGTTTGACCAGACACTACCCACCGATCATCTTCTCACTGAGTTCCTTTGTCATGCCCGTACTCTAGCCATTCATTGTTGAAGCCAGCTTTCTACCTGTGGAGATCAAAGCCACTAACTTGAGGTTCCATTGGCGACTGAGGGGTTTGCTATAGGGAGTGGCGCCACCCTTATCTGCATCCATCTGGTTGCTCAACCCTACCACCACCAGGGGTGGTGGCACTTTATTTATTTTCCTCACATATTTTCATGGTCATATCAATGACCAGGCGCTAAGCCCAGAGGGGCTTATATCTTGCTTCTCGTTAGCTTGTAGAGTGCCTCATCTAGGATTTTTTTTCATTTTATCATAACTTTCACCCACAGTGTCAAAAATCAGCCAATGAGATACCGACGGAAAGAGAATTTAGAGTACTTTCCATTAGTGACATCCATTTTGCAAAAAAATTCTTCCAAAAAATTCTATAGTCAACTGAACTCAAAACCCTAGTTTGGACATAAAGGCTCATATCTTCATAATTGATTGTAAGATTTTGATGATTCCAGTAGTATCGAGAAGGTGATTCAAAGATTTTTTTCATTAGTCCATTCAATTTGGTCAATTTTACCTCTAGGTACTCTTGCATTAGATTTTTTCAATTTTGCACATTTTTTCAATAACTTGGATATCCTAAAGCTTGGGTAGCATTACTTTAGTTGTACATCATATTTGGAAGTTTCTATTCTCTGTTGAAGGTCATTGTCTTTGGTTTTTTGGAAAAAAATTGATAGTTCATTATGAGGCTTGCATATTCTCCTTCTCTTGTTATGTTGGACAAGGGTAACTATGAAAAATGGTAGGATGGGATCATACACCATCTCCAATCACTAGATTTATTGCCACATCTCTATGGTATAATTCTACATCCAAGTGAAGGTATTCAATAATTTGCTTGGAGTTGTTGCAGATACACTATTTTGGAGATCATTGCTATGCAAGTTGATTGTGATATTTTGAGTTTTATTGATCATTGTGATTGTCCTCACATCCTTTTGACTAAGCTTTGTGAGATATATGGAGGATCAGACACTCCACCCTTCCCCGATGGTCATTATTCACAATGTAATTCCTCATATCAGGTACCCCATGATGATATTGTTATGTAGGAGGTTGATTGCCTTGAATCTTCTAAATAGGTTGAAAAGGTTTCTTCATATGTTTCTTCTCCATTAGAGATAGTTGGTATCCCTTCACATTCAGTGATTCCTTGTCTAGATTCATTGAATGAGGCTTCCATAATCATCATTCATTAGTACACATTTAGTTTTCTAGACTTGACATCACATGATGGCTTTGCTTCAAGTATCACTGACTTGGATACTTCTATAGGTTTGGAGGAAATTATTGAGGGGATATCACTCCTCTATTCAGATTCCACAGTGGATAGCTTTCAGAAGTCTCCTCATCCTTTTGTCTCAACCTTGATTGGGGATCCTGAGACAATATTTGAGGAACTTGTTTTCTCTTTAGATATTTCATGTATGAAAATTCTTCCATGTCATTCCATTTATGATTTGAGGTTTCTTTAGCATCTACCATTGGATTGGCTTCACACTTCTTTCAGTGGTTTTGAGGAAACTTCATTTAGGGGGGAAAATCTAGTTTCCATCACATTCATTGCATAACCGTCTTTGGATATTGTTCAACATCAGAATCTTCATTGTCCTAGTTTGTCACCCTCTTCATTGATTGTGGAATCTTCATCTTTAAGAAAGAAGACACATGAGAAGACTTAAGAGAAATCAACATCATCCACATTCATCATCTTTTACTTGAATTCCCATCCGAAATGGGAAGCATCTCTACACTTGCACTTGGTTTCATTTCTTCTGAAAGGGAGACAAGTTGTTTGTTGACATTGGATCTTGTTTTGTCTTTAGACACTTACCATTTCTACAATGATCACATCTTTTGGGGGGGCTATATAGTCTCTTTATTTCCTCCTATGGGGGGGGGCTATTTATTGTATTATATCAATGTGATGGATCGTGTCCTTGGGAGGTATTTGGGAGTCCTCCATCCTTCCCATCCTTTCTCACTTGTTTGCATTGCATCTCCTTTTTGGAGAGGGGTTTTGTTCCTGCTGGTTTTTCCCCTTTTCTCCAGTATTGGGAGATTAGCTGCCTCTTCATCATGTAAATGGGTACCTAACATGGCCTCATAATTGGAACCCATCATCTTAGCATAATCATTGCATTTCCTCCCTAAGTTGCACTTATGGGGGGTGTTAGTGTAATTAATTAATTATTAGATTAGCATAAGTTAACTTAGGTCTTGCATTTATTTAATTAAGTAGTATGTTGTATCATTAGGAAATCATAAACAATGGGGTAATTCCCCCTTCCATGTTTGTAGGGATAAGATTCCTTCTAGAAGATGAGTTTTCCTTCTAGAACTTATCTCTATCTTTTATCATTTCATAGGTAGGGTTCACATGTTGTCACATGTTAGATCATGACACATGGAAACATCATATTGCATCTTGCATCTCTCTCATGCCTATATATTTAGGGAATTTGTACATTTGTAATCATCTCATATTCTAGATCGATAGCAATCTCTATTTGCATGCCCTTAGTTGCAACACTTTTTGTGTGGTTGAATTTATTCTTGGATGTCCTCTTGAAGGCTGTAGCATCAAGGACATTATGCATCCATCATATCAACATTGAGAGATAGTATCTTTGATGTTGGGTGTAGCTTGAGTTGAAAAAAGAGAGATAATGAGACTAGATGTCTAAGTATGCAAAATATTTGATGGAGAAACATACCACACAATAGAAAATTAGTGGATAAGTCATCATTCATAGCAAGATCACCATTTTCTTGTGGAATAGTTGATTGAGATAGCTCTTGTTTTGATTGAACAACCTCTCATGAAATCTCATTCATATTATAATCTTGCATGATCTTATATTTGTTAAATTTGGTTACCTTGGAAAACTTCACCAAATTTTGAGAACTTCTTTGATCCCCTTAAGAAATGCCATATTAGGACTCCTTAACATATCAGTTTAGGGTTTAGGGTAATAGGATGGCTCAAGGGGATCTATATAGTAAGATCCTAGGAAAAAATGACATGGCTTAAGTGAATAAAATTTGATGAAGTTTCCCAAGGCAACCAAATTTCATTAAGGTCCTAGGACAAAATGATGGCCTTAGGGTTTAGGTTTAGAGTTTAGAGTTTAGTGTTTATGGTAATACGATGGCTTAAGGTGATCTATGTAGTAAGGTCCTAGAAAAAAATGACATGGCTTAAGGGAATTAAATTTTGTGGAGTTTCCCAAGGCAACCAAATTTCATTTGAAGGTCCTAGGAAAAAGTTAATGCTTTAGGGTTTAGGCTTTAGAGTTTAGAGTTTAGGGTTTAGGGTTTAGGTTTTAGGGTGAAGTTTGGGTGGCCCTTGGAATAATGGACTTGCACATTAGTGAAAAAAATTTCTTGTGGAATAGTTGATTTAGATAGCTCTTGTTTTGACTAACCAACCTTTCATGAAATTCGATTCATATTATAATCTTATAGGATATTATTATTATTACATTTGGTTGCCTTGGGAAAATTAACCAAATTTTAAGAACTTATTTTATCCCATTAATAAATGTCATATTAGGACCCCTTAAGACATCATATTAGGGTTTAGGGTACAATAGGATGGCATAAGGGGATCTATGTAGTAAGGTCCTAGGACAAAATGACATGGCTTATATGAATAAAATTAGGTGAAGTTTCCCAAGGAAACCAAATTTCATTAAGGTCCTAGGAAAAAATGACAAGGGAATATAATTTGGAGTTTCCCAAGGAAAGCAATTTCATCTTAAGGTCCTAGGACAAAATGAATGCTTTAGGGTTTAGGGTTTATGGTTTATGGTTTAGGGTTTAGGGTTTAGGATGAAGTTTGGGTAGCCCTTGGAATAGTGTAATTGCAAGTTAGTTAACAACATTTTCTTGTGGAATTGTTGATTGAAATAGCTCTTGTTTCGACTAACCAACGTCTTATGAAATCTCATTCATATTATAATCGTGCACAATCTTAATATTGTTAAATTTGGTTTCCTTGGGAAACTTCACCAAATCTTGAGAACTTCTTTGATCTCCTTAATAAATATCATATTGGGACCCCTTAAGACATCAGTATAGGGTTTAGGGTAATAGGATGAAAAGTAAGGGTGTTAATATTTTTGATTCATCACATATGCAAGAACATTAGTTTATGAATATTTTTGATTTTATGAATAGACTAATTATTTCCTTAGATTAATTCTATGATGGAGGTATTTTCCCATATAATTATTGACCAAGTTTTATAATGCTCTAGCTAGATACCTTGCAAACATGGGTTTGATCCTAGGCTTCACACATATGTTTACTCATTGAATATTTATAAAATTTAGAATATATATCTCTACTATATAAGTATATAAGTGATGATAAAATTATGTTAAGGTCTCTACTCTTCTAGTTAGAAAATTTAAGTCTCTACTCAATTTTTAACAATCATGGTTTAAATTGTAACATATTATATCATGTTGTAAGATAGTATGAATCATAATAGATGCATAAAGCCCGTATTATTAAATCAATTAAGCATAATACATAATAGAAACACATAATTTATATAAATTATAATGATCCATTAGTCCCATAAGTAAAGTTTAACATATTATTTTCTAATCTAATTATATCTATGTTCATAACGTTTAACTTATTGTCTCTCTTGACACATCTCTCTAACTTAATAAATACACATGTTTAATTGTATAATATTTATCAAATCCTATTTTATTGTCAATATCAAGGACCCTAATTTACTATGTATCAACCTAAATCTATCGAATAATTTCTCCCATAGGCATGCCTACATACTTGTCTCCATACAATGCAAATGAAATTTAAAACATTTAAGCAATGCAAATGAATTTAAATTCAATTATCAAATATTCTTGAGCTTGAAATCAACATTTTCAAATGAATTTTTTTTTGTTTGAATTTAATTTAGGGTTTTAAGAAGCAATTAGGGTTTTCAATGCAATTTTTTTTGTTTCATTTCAATTTAGGGTTTTCAAATGGATTTTTTTTTGTTTGATTTCAATTTAGGGTTTCAAAAAATAATTACGCTTTTGAAATGCAATTTTTTTATTTCATTTCAATTTAGGGTTGATTATTTCATTTCTATCCAATATCTTGAGGGTTTCATTTAATTTTTTCTTCTACAAATCAACATTTCTTCTATTATAGGTAAATAAAAATACATAAAATGTAAAATAAATTGAAAAAAAAATTCTAAAATATATCATTGTGTTAAAAATTTCAAAAAAATATGAAAAAAGAAAAAGAAAGTGGGAGTAGAGGCTTACCTATAGGTTGTTTCCTCTGCGAAATTGAGATCCCATGCACTAAAGAAATGACTAAGTTTCATTTATTTTTAAAAATAAATACCACTTAAAAATGGGATCCCATTTTGTAAAGATCGGGATCCTATTTCCCGAATGCTGGTTAGGACCCATTAATAAACATACCCATTTTTTTTAAAAAGGGATCTCATTTATATTTTAGGCTTGGGATCCCAAAGCTAAGTGGGATCCCATTTTTTGCAAGCCAATTTCATTTTTTTCCTAAGGAAAAAAATTCCACTTTTCGTGGAGTCATCTTCTTGCTCTTACAATGTGGGAAGGTGAGGAGCGATCAAGATTCAACCATATCACCTTGTATCAATCATCAATTTGAATAAATAAAGTATTTATTGCCTTCAAAACTGAGTGGGTCCATCTAACAAAGGGACAAATGACCTCAACCCACTGGCACATGGCATTATTTTAATACATATTGAAATCAGACAGGGTGGTGGGGAACAACCTAGATGTAGCCACATTATCATATCTCCACCGTTGATTTGTTTCAACTTGTCACTTGCTTATTTTGAAAGACATTGGGCCCACCATTGCAGGACACGTGGCACTCACCCACTTTCCCTTGAGAATATAATAATGAGAGAAAGAACCCAATGGGGGCATGACGAACAGTCAATATTTTATCGCAGTGATCCAATGGCTTGCATTAGACTATTAACTCTGCACTTGCACACGTTAGTTCTTAAAAAGTGGCCCGACTAGGCAAACAATGGGTGTGGATATGAAATATTAAGCTAGGACAATAGATTGTTAACTCAGACGTGGGACTTGTGTCACCAAAACAATGTATAGTTGACATTTGTTGTGCTCACTTGAGTCTTTCTTATGGAATTTGGCTTGATTTTTCCTAGATTTAAGTTGTAATTACATTACATATTGGAACCTTGTAAATCATTAATACTTCTAGGATGTCTTGTAAAAGTGTTGTGAAGTGTTGTAACCCACTTTCACACTTTTCTAGGACCATTTCCTTATAATTCACGTAAATAACCTCTTTTTATCACTTACCAAGTTTTATTTCAAAGTGTTGTAAAGATTTGTAACAAATTTTCATGCTTTTCTAGTCTTTCCATTGCTAAATTAACCCTTTCTTATGTTTAAATGAACCTTTAATGCACTTTCTGGTCATACTTAAGTGTATTTTTGAGGATATTCCTATTAAATCTTATTTAATGCACTTTAATTTCTGAAACCCTATGAAATTGCCTTGGTGGGACCAAGTCACCACTTGGGGTGACTTAGTCCCACAAGGCACAAAACTCAACATAATTTTATTCTCTTACCCTTGAGGTCATCCCGTGATGTGTTATTTTTGAGAAATTTAGGAAAATCAAGTATAAATAAGCATTTTTCTCCTCATTTTTCATCTCCTATCTCCTACAATCTCCTAATTCATCAAGCATTCAAGCATCATTCTCAAGCATTCAATCGATCTAAGCATAATCAAGTCATCCATTGGAGCACTTCATTGCATATCTTCATATTTCCACATCAAGGATTTGGTAAGTTAATGACATAGCATGTTATCTATTTATCATTCTCTTCTTATTTCATTTTATTTCATAGGGTTTGATTACCAAAGTGGGCTTTGACTAAGGAAAACCACTATAATCTAACCCTTAACCCCTTTTCCCCTCTTTTGCATGTGTGTTTGTAGGTCTTGTATGAAGATTTTCCAAAGATTTTGGTGTGAAAAGTGGTCAAAAATCCATAAAATTCAAAAAATACCTAATTGAAGCTTGGAGACTAATTTCAGCCCATTTTATACAAATTCAAATTCAGACACCTGTTGGGAAAGGAAGTGTAGATCAAAAGCTACAAAAACTTGTTCCGAAGTTCCATAAATCTCTAGGTGGACTAAGTTTCCATTTTTGGTGAATTAGTCCCACTACTAGGCTTGAAAATTGATGTTTACATTTCTAAGTACCCATTTGGAAAATTCATGTTCCGACATATTTTCGTGAAACTGTACTAAGTAGCCCAACTTGGCCTAAGTGTCCTAGTCAACATTTCTAGTCAACTCTACAGGATTCTAGAGCCTCTCTACATTAGATTCTAGATTCTAGGTGCACCTCTCTAGTTTTGTTTAATGATGTTAACATTTACTTGCATTCTTAGGTGTTTTTGCATATCACAGTGTGTTTTCTAGAACTTTGTATTTCTTAGATTTAGCATCAATAAATCATCTTTGTTTCAATTTATTGCATTGGTATATTACACTTAGATACATTGCATATCTTTTACATTAATCTTGAGTGTAGAAATTAGCATTTTGGGCCCATTTCTCTCCTTTTAGGTGAAAATCCTAGAAGAGTTAGAGAACCCTTGGGTTACTAAAATCATTATCCACATCTTGGTGAACCTGAATTTTGAGCATTTCTACTTCTGATATCAAGTGCATCCTAGGTTTACCTTGTATTAGCATTGCATTATGTGTTGCATTGTTTAAATTGCATCCTAGAGTTTACAAAATTGCATTAGTGAAAAGCTCATATAGCTTACATTTTTGAATCATATTTCATTCAAAAATCACAAAATTTTTCATTTTCATACTATATTTTCATCTATGCATCTGAAAGACATCAAATTGCATTCATTTTAAAAAAAAAATCATAAAAAATCCTCACTGGATGACTTAGTCCTTTTGCACATTTTGTAATATAATTTCTAGCATTTTCTGGGCATTTTCTGCATTTCTGTTGTTTGTTATTGCATCTCTATTATAGTTTCCAAAATTTCTTTTATTAGCATTTTATTGCTCCCAGTTTTCCTTTCATTTGCATTCACCTCACCTTTTGTAGCCCTTGTATGATTTTTTGGTTCCCTATTGATAATACTTTAGTGAGAAGAAGTTCATGACTCATGGCATCCCATGATAACACACTCATTGTGGACCTTGGGTTGTCCCGAGCTACTACTCTTGGTATTAAAAATAATTCCTTAGGCATGGACCCTACATTTAGCAATATTGTTCCTTTGAATAATACTATGCCAATTGACACACAAAACAACCACATTCCACAAGACAAAGCCATTAAAATTCATGAGGATTTAGAACATTTGCAACAAAACTTGTGTCTTGAAAATATTTCAACCACTATGATTCTTTCTATAGAAAACACCCATCACTTGATTGAAAGTGAAAAAGTCTTAAACATTATGAATCAAATTGCTGAGATATACAACAAACATACTCCTTCCACCTCTAGAACAACCCAACCAATGACCACTATGGTTAGTCAAGGAGGAGTTAACACTCCTCCTTCCATAGTAGCATCCATTCTACCTACACTACTTTGCAAGTCACAACTATAATGCAACAGGTTAGCAATGTGATTCCTTCCTCAACTATTCATGCTAGCATTCTAATTCTTTTGTGGCATTGAATGTTTTCTACTCTTCTACTATACCATCTATTAGCATTCCATTCACTTTCCCTACCACTACATACACTCCATCACCACTTTCCCTTCCACCTCATACCACTTACACTAACCCTCCCATCACACATCTTTTTGAAACTATCTCCTCCATGCAAAACAAAATAGCCACTATCAACCAAAATCAGAATGGACCACCCACCTAGTATGTCTAAAGTAGCCCACTATCTTTGGAAATACTAAGAACACCAATGCCATAAGGAATATAAATGCCTAGCTTTGAGAAGTATGGAGGACAGGGTGATCCTACTACTCATGTCAATACTTACACAACCTTATGTAGTGAATTTGTCCTTGATAATAAACTGTTGGCCCAACTATTTCCTAGGATTTTAAAAGACACTTCCTTAGAGTTGTTTTCATCCTTCCCAAATAATTCAATTCATTCATTCAATGAACTAGTTGATGCATTCATAAGTAATTTTCAAGTGCATATGACTCCAAAGAAGACATTGGCTGATTTAATGAGATGTAAAAAAAATGTCGATGAAAAAGTTACATATTGCATCTCATGCTATCAACCACTTTATGCCCAACTTGATGTCAAAATTCCTTATCTGCATCTCCAAAATATGTTCATGTAAAATTGACAAAGTCATATTCAGGATAGATTGACCATGATGAAATTTCCCTCCTTTATGCATTTGTGTACAACCCTTTGCAATTATCACAATTCAGTTAGTAGTTGTGATGCAAAGTCCACTTCCAACTGAATTGAAAAATATGAACCTAGCACTTCAAAAAATTTACAACCATTTTGAAAGCCAAACAAAGGGTTCTTATAGTTCAATCCCCCTCAACAACCAACTCAACCTGTCAACAACCAAGTAGTAGCTGTTAAAACCATGATACCTTATAGTTATGGAGATCTAACATGACAATTTACACCATTACTAGATACTCTTCATAACATAATGACCCAACTTATACAACAACAAATGATTTAGTCACCTACTGTTAAACCATTGGATCCAACTAAACCTTTTCCTCCAAGTTTTCAATCTAACGCCTATTTCCATTATCATAGACAAAATGGACATGGCATAGAACTATGTGAGTATCTTAAACAAATAGTGCAAGACCTTATTGATTTTGGTCATCTATCCATTTTAAATGTTAATGTTAAAGGAAATACGTCTCTTGCCCCACCCAATCAAAATTTGTGATTTTTCACCAATCAGATGCCTAAACATAATGTGTCATTCATCAAAGCTAGTGAAACTCAAAACAATGATGTGATGACCATTCATAAAGCTATTGAACATCCTAATCCTATCCCACATACCACTTGTATTAATCCTATGGATGATTTGGTAGGGGTGATAGATGTTATCCTTTGTAAGGGCCAACCTAGGAAATTTCTTGATATTACTTTTTATTTTAAAGATATCTTTTTGAATCTTCCTGATCATCCTCTTTACATAGCTGACCGTATTTATGATAAGCCCACTAATGGGATATTCATAGATCCCTCCTATGGTGAGAATGCGATCACTAAGGAATTTTTGGTGGATCAACCTATGGTAGATCAACCTAATATTACACCTACACAACTTCAAAATAGAATCAAAAGAAATCGGGGTGCTAGGGAGCATAGTCGTCAATGTCGTCTCCTTGCTTGTCAATTACTAATTGAAGAAAATAAAGAAAATCAACCTCTTCCCTTGACATAAGCCATGCATGATGACCCTCCTCCCCAATCCCAACAAAATGATCCAATACAACATCCACACCTCATAATACACCCATCATTAGACATTGTCATTTGTCCTCCAGTTGTCATTAATCTGGATGACGATGATGCGATCACTAAAATAGACGAAGAGGTGAATAAAAATCTAAATACATTATTTTCCTCTTCCATTTGCTTAAATGACAAAATATCCTACAAGGGTAGAACCTAGCACTTCACCTAGTTTGTCCCTTGCTCTTATCCCTCTAGCCACTTGTCCACCTTCCAAACATGATTGGGAGGTGGATGACTTGTTAGATGGTTGACTTGCACTTTCCTTGCTAGCCCTTTGCATTTTTCTTTGCTTTTTCTTTGGAGCTTGTATGTGTGTATCATGTTCCCCCATAACATAATGTTTTTAATGTTCTCCTCTCTTTGTAAAATTCTTCTATGTTTATATTCATTTTTCTATATTTCATACATTGCTTTTTCCTTTAGCTTTTGTTTTGTGTTTTCTTTTTAGGGATGACACAAAGTGTTGGGATGCTATAAAACTCTTGCATGTTGACCCAAAAGGCCCCTTTTCTTTTTCTTTGACTTTTGCTTATGTTTTTCCTTTTGTGGATGATGCAAAGTGTAGAGATGCCCTATTTCTCTTCCACATTGACCCAAAAGGTCTTTCTTTTTCCTTTTTCACTTTTGTTTTGTTTTTTCCTTTTGGGAATGATGCAAAGTGTAGAGATGACCTATGTCTATTCCATGTTGACCCAAATGGTCCTTTTACTTCTTTTTTTCTTTTTCTTGTGTTTTTCCTTTTGGGATGATGCAAGGAATTGAGAAAACAATGTCTCTTCTATGTTGACCCAAAATAGATCTTTCTTTTTCTTTTGTTTTCATTCTCCTTGTGTCATTCTTCTAGTTCTATGTGTATTTGGGGAATGATTAAATTTTTGAGCTCTTTAATTACAACATTGCAACAACAAACATACCGACCCTAAATCCATAGATCCGTTACGTGTTTGGTGTTTTCCTTTTGCGGGAAACCCTTCTTTTTTTTTTTGTTTCTTTTGTATGATGCAGCCTTACTCAGAAACATATGACTTGGCATAGGGGCTTTTGAATTTGGCTCTCATGTCATGTTTCTTTTTTCATTTTTCATTTGCTACTTTAAAGTAATTTCTCATAGAACGGTGTGTAGAAATTCCTTTAAAGCGGGGGCATGCATTGGCATAATTCATTTTTCTTTTTTCTTTTTCTTGGTTCTTAGTGCAGCCTTGTTACTTTATACAATGCCTTTGTCACTTTGTGGATGACATTGGGTGTGATATCCTTCATCAACAGTATCTATCTTGGCATATTACATTCCTCTTGGTTGCCTGATTCTACACACTACATCCCCTAAGCTGTGAATATTCTATTCTTTGATTGGTCCTCTCTTGGATACATTAGACACAATGTTCGCTAAGTTATAGATCTCACATAAACTAAGAAAGTCTCATTTGAACATGTTGGGAAAACAAGGGAAAACAACTAAGAGGTGGGTTAATAAATTGTCACAGATTATTTAAACTTTTCAAAGTTAACTTAATCTCAGATCCGATGCATGAAAAATAAACCATAAACAATCAACACATTAGAGAACACCAATATTTTTTATGTGCAAACCTTGTTAGGGGAAAAACCACAATGGATGTTAGTCCACAATATTATACCTAGTTAAAAGTATAGAGAAGAATAATAGGAATGCACATCCATTCAGGCACACTGCCTAGAGCTCACTACTCAAATACAAGAGGGCTCACTTCTGAAAGAAAAGAAATACAAATTAGATCCACAGGGTATGAAATAAGAAAATAGATTATCCAAAAGCCTGATTACAGTTCTAGTTAAGCACATAAATACTCCTTCACACTTTGCTCAAATTTCTTCACACTCTTCTTTGGAATCGAATGATTTGATCATTATTCACACAGCTGTACTTCCTCTACTCTTACACACTTATGCACACACTAAAATTTTCTCAAACAATCACTCTTAAATATCCGCAACATGAATTTTATCAACAACTTTGTCTGCCAAAATAAATATGAAAATATGAAACATATATTCAATGTCGGCCCCAATTTACAATAAATTTTTAATGTGAATCAAACACCATCAGCCAATATTATGTTGTGACCCAAAACAACATCCTTGAGAGCAAAAACATTCAAATTTTAATCTCCAGGGATCCACAACACGTTACAACCACCATGTCAGTGAAGAATATGAAAACTTGAACACACATGAGAAAAATATTTGACCACAAACACACCAATCAATGTAGACATGCCATAAAGATAGAGAGTTATCTATAAGCATCCACAAGAAATAATAACCAATAGAGAAACAACTGCAACAACTAAAATTACTAGAATCACATCAAATTCACTCAAGAATACTAACTAAAACCACAAAAAAACTATCGGAACACAATTGTTCATAACATGATGAAACCTTCACATGGACCTTAGAAAGTTTTGGTGAATAAACTAGATACTCTCAGAAATAAACCCTTTAGTCCACAATGATTGATCATCAACGTACTAAGCAAGACACCTTCATGACCTTCACTATTCCACTAGCAACCTACAACACTTTCTTTAAAAAAATTCTCAATATGCTCGACATATACAATCTTTAATACATCAATGATGATAGTGTTGACATCAATGAAAACCACATATCAACAAAAAAACCACAACATCCAATAGAACATTCTTTTGCATATTGTATTTTGCATTTATATGGCCACTTTTCATAACACAACTTGCATGCTTGTGGTTCCATTGCATTTGTTCATGAGTTCAAAGCATATGAAGCTTTGCTTGTCTCATGAAGCACAAAATTATATTGTCCTTTGTGGTGCCTTATTAAATTTATCAAGAGGTATAACTTTAGTATGGTTGAGTGGGAAGCCCATTTTGAGGCATGACTTTTCCCCATAGCCACCTACTTGGGTGTGAGTGCTTACCAACCATGAGTATATGTTTCTCACCTTTCGGGCCTTCTCCTACAGAAAAGTAGAAGTTATGTGGCCCTAGAGTGAGTATACTTGAGCCTTCTCACCCAATGGACCTCCATGAGTTTCATCACCCTAGAGTGAGTACACATTTCTAGTTTCAAACAAATAGCCTAGATTTGATCCACAATGAGCTAGAAAAATGATTGAAGCTTTCTTTCATTCTTTCTCATCATTCTCCTGAGTTTTCCTTTGAATTTATGTTTGTTTTTCCATGGGATCATGATCCTGGGGGCTTGATCATCCCTCTTGATTATTGTTATCTCATCTTATCAGCCAGAGTGCATTTGGATCCCTCTTGATGGGCATGTTGGCCTGAGTTTGAAGTGAGTTCATCCTCTCACTAAAGTGGGGGCTTAATGTGTCACAAAAAAATGTGTACTTTACATTTTTGTGCTCACTTGAGTCTTTCTTAGGGACTTTGGCTTGATTTTTCCTAGATTTAATGTTGTAATGTGACCAACACATTCACATTAGGTCTTGGAACCTTTTGAATAATTAAGACTTCTAGGATGTCTTGTAAAAGTGTTGTAACCTACTTTTACACTTTTCTAGGACCCTTTCATTATAATTCACCTAAATAACTCCTTTTTATCACTTACCAAGTCTTATTTCAAATTGTTGTAAAGAGTTGTAACAAACTCTCATGCTTTTCTATTGTCATCAATAAACCAACCCTTTCTCATATTTAAATGACCCCTTAATGTAATTTTTGGCCATACTCAAGTGTACTTTTGAGGATATTCCTGTTAAACCTTATTTAATGCACTTTAATTTCCAAAATCCAATGAAATTTCCCTAGTGGGACCAAGTCGCCACCTAAGGTGACTTAGTCCCATAGGGCACAAAAATCAAAATAATTTTAATTTCTTGGCGGGATTTAATTCTCTTACCCTTGAGGTCAACATGTGATGTGTTATTTTTGGGAAATTTAGGATAACCAAGTATAAATAAGGGTTTTTCTCCTCATTTTTCATTTCCTATCTCCTACAATCTCCTAATTCATCAAGCATTCAAGCACTCTAAGCATAATCAGGTCATCCATTGGATAACTTCATTGCATATCTTCAGATTTCCACATCAAGGGTTTGGTAAGTTTATGACATTTCATGTTATCTATTTATCATTCTCTTTTTTATTTCATTTCATTTTATAGGGTTTGATTACCAAAGTGGGGTTTGACCAAGGAAAACCCTTATACTCTAACCCATAACTCTTTTCCCCCTTTTTTTCATGTGTGTTTACAGGTCTTGTATGTAAATTTTCCAAATATTTTGGTGTCAGAAGTGGTAAAAAATCCATCAAAGTCAAAAAATTCCTACTTGAAGCTTAGAGACTAATTTTAGGCTATTTTCTGGAGATTCAAATTTGGACACCTGTGAGAAAAGGAAGTGTAGAACAAAAGCTACAAAATCTTGTCCCCAAGTTTCAAAAATCCTGAGGTTGATTAAGTCACCATCTATACAAAATTAGTCCCATAGTTGGGCTTGAAAATTATTTTTTACATTTTTGAGTACCCATTTGGCAGATTCCTATTCTAATAATTTTTTCTCGAAACTGGACTAAGTCACCCAGCTTGGCATAATTGTCCTAGTCAACATTTCTAATCATCTCTATAGGATTCAAAAGCCTCTCTACATAATATTCTAGATTCTAGGTGCAACTCTCCAGTTTTGTTTTATTATGTTATCATTTACTTGCATTCTTAGGTGTTTTTTCATATCACAATGTGTTTTCCAGCACTTTGCATTTCTTAGATTTAGCATCAATAAATCATATTTATTTTAGATTATTGCATTATTAAATTGCATCTCTTTTATATTAATCTTGAGTGTAGACATTAGCATTTTGGGCCCATTTCTCTCCTTTTAGGTGAAAAACCTAGAAGAGTTAGAGAACCCTTCGGTTACCAAAATCATTGCCCACAAGACCACATAGCAAATATTTTGAGTATCTACAACCTACATAACATAAGATAATATTTTTAATAAAGCGACAAGTAGCCACCGAGATTTCTAAGATTAGGGGCGAACAACGGGACGAGCTAAAAGGCTTAAGTCATGACTTCAATTCAACCAAAAACCGATGATAGAAAGTCAACTATGAAACATAAAAAATGAAAAATATTTAGAATTAGGATTTTTTTGGAGGATTTAAGGCACATATAAACCCTATAACATGATAATAGGTGAAGCCCTAAGCCCTAGGTAATGAGAACAACCATATTTTGCAAAAATTTTGAGTGGAACACAAAGAATTTTTAGGGGTTCCACTAGGGACAACGACAAAAGGTAATATTTATTAGGTCAAAGGTAGTGGTGCTAAGTGTTTTATGTCTCAATCAATGAAATTTGGCTATGACATAGAAGAATGGCTCACATTAATTTTGAAAACCTAGCAAAAATTAGTTCTATTTTAGATGTTGTGAGAGATCTACCAAAGATTACAAAGCCTATGAATGCATTGTGCAAGGAATGCCAATTTCGAATGAAAATAAGAGGAGGTTCAAGACTAAAGAATATTCTATTGCAAGTCCTTTAGAGTTGGTGCATACATATATTTTATTTTGTTGATTGATGATTATTCTAAAATGAATTGGGTAACATTTCTAAAAGAAAAATCAAAATCTATAGATAATTTTAAACCATTCAAGTCTATGGTTGAGAATGAAATGGATGTGAAAATCAAGTGGTTAAGGTCAGAAAAAGGTGGTGAGTTCATCTTCAATGAGTTTAATAATTTTTCTGAAGATAATGGGATTAAGAGGCATTTTTTCAACTCTTAGGACTCTTCAATAGAATGGAGTTGTGGATAGGAAGAACATAATAGTTCAAGAAGCTTCTAGAACTATGATGAAGGAAGCAAACCTACTAGATGTCTATTGGAGAGAAGCAATTCATATTGCAGTCTACATTCTTAACAAAGGTCAAGCAAGAGTGAATAGGTCAAAGACTCCCTATGAGTTATGGTATGGAAAACCTCAAACTATGAAATAATTTGGAGTGTTTGGAAGTAAATGCTCTATGAGAAGAGATGAAGAAAAATTAGGAAAATTCCATGCAAGATCTGATGAAGGAATTTTCTTTGGATACTCTACAAGAAGAAAATCCTATAGGTGCTATCATAAAAGGTTAAAAAATATTATTTAAATTTTAAGAGTCAAAGTGGATGAAGAACAACATCAGAGTTGTATGTTGCTAGAATGGTGTGAATATGATGAGCCCCATTATAGTGAAGAAGAAAAAGAAGAGAAAGAAAAAGAGATGATAGTTGAAGAGAAAGAAGCTCTGGAAAAGATCCCTAAGACTCCTAAGTATGTGCTGAAATTTATTTTAGAAGATTAGATCATTAGAGATAAGAGAAAAGGTACGTTGACAAGGAGAAAAGCTATTATGACAGAGGAATAGGTAAAAATTTATTTACTTTCATAGATGGACCCTAAAATAACACTGAGGCATGCAAAGATGAGAATCAGGTTAGAGCTATGAAAGAAGAGTTAGAGTAGATTGAGAAGAATTAGACTTGGGAACTAGTCCCAAGACCTGCAAATAAGAATGTGATAAGAACTAAATGGATTTTAGGAACAAGTCGAATGTGGATGGAAAAGCTATCAAAAATAAGACTAGACTTATGTGTAAGGACTACTCATAAGTGGAAGGAATATATTTTGAATAGAATTTTTCTCTAGTGTCAAGGATTGAATCTATTAGAATTTTTTGGATTTTGTAGCACATAAAGACTTTAAGATTTATCAGATGGATGCAAAGTATAAATTCTCGAATGGTGAGTTAGATATTGAAGATGTTTATATTGAACAACTCGAAGGTTTCCACTTATTAGATGATGTTGATATGGTTTACAGGTTGAAGGAGGCATTGTATGGAATCAAAGAGGCTCCTAGAGTTTTGTATGCAAGGTTAGATAAGTACTTATTTCAACTAGGATTCATAAAAGGTTACTACAAATAGCAACATTTACTTCAAGGTTGAGGGATAAAAAATTATGATTATGATAGTGTATCTAGATGGCATTATCTTTGGAGGAAATGAAGGTATGTGCATGAAGTTTTCAAAGGAGATTCAAAAATAATTTGAGATGTCAATGTGTGGGGAGATGAATTCCTTCCTTAGATTACAAATCAGTCAATAAAAAAAAGGTATTTTCATTTCTCAGTCAAAGTATGCCAAGGAAATGTTGAAGAAGTTTGGAATGGAGGATTCTACACTAGTATGTACTCCTATGGTTATTGGTAGTAAATTTAGAAAAAAATAATGAATCTCCTAAGGTTGATCAAAGCAAGTGAAAATTAATTATTGGTGTACTAATATACCTAATTACTACTAGATTTGATATCATACATTGAGTTTTTCTTGTGGAAATATTTCAAGAATATCCCAAAGAATCTCATGTTGTAACAGTTAAAAGCATATTAAAATACTTGAAGGGTACTCTCAATTTTGGTTTATGGTATGCTAGGGATAATGATTTCTCCTTGAGTGCATATATAGATATAGATTAGGCATGTTGTATAGATGAAAAAAGAAGTACAAATGGAGGTTATTTCATTCTTGGAAGTAGATTGATTTCATGGTTGAGTAAGAAGTAGGATTCAACATCATTATCTACTAAAAAAAATAGTATATTGTGGTAGCATCATGTTGTACACAAGTGTTGCAGATGCACAAAAAATTGAAGGATATCAAAGTATCATATGATGAAATTATTTCTATCTTGTGTGATAACA
This sequence comes from Sequoia sempervirens, assembly GCA_007258455.2. Lineage (NCBI taxonomy): Eukaryota > Viridiplantae > Streptophyta > Pinopsida > Cupressales > Cupressaceae > Sequoia > Sequoia sempervirens. The sequence continues at coordinate 25,191,484 of VDFB02281492.1, read as the reverse complement.
CAAGTTCTATCGATATTTCAAAGAACTGGATAATCCATTCAAGAACAAAACATATCTCTAGCCGGTACCACTTTCTAAGAGAGAAAGTTGTACAGATTGAGGTAAAATTGGAGTATGTGATACAAAGGATAAAATTGCATATATTTTTGAAGATGGAAAATATGAATATGATGATAAATAGAATAAATACATAAATAAAATTTATACCTTCATTGTCTTCTCCTCTTCATGGATTGAGCTCATAAGATTGCACCCATATCTTGCAGGTTTTCTCCAAATGATGGAAATGGATGTGGTTGATCAAGATTTTAGCATTATGATGGTATGATAGTTATAGATTTGATGGAAAACTTGGACAACATAAGGCTATGGAGAATGTGTGTTGAATGAATGATAGAAAAGACATAATTATATAGAATTTTGGTGAGAAGAATCAATGGATAGGATTGATTGGTTAATGGAGGGTTGAGATTGAAAGAGAGATAGGGTTTGGATCAAGGAATTAGGATTTATTATCCTTGTGACAAGTGTCAAAACATTAAAAGAGGTGAAATGGGGAGGTGTGCTCACACATGTGCTCACACACATTGGGAAGGAAGGAATTAAATTTGTGTAAGAGATAGGATGGATTTTGTAGGAGAAATGGTGGCTCATAGGGTATCTTGTGTGAGAGGTTAGCGAGGATAGGTGAGATGGAATAATTTAAAATTAGGAAATAATGATAATGAGGATTAGGGATGAGGGTTAGATCAATTAATCAAGGATTAATTGATTAACAAGGATGGGTTGAGTTAATAAACCAATTTTTTATTAACTTGGATGGACTTAAAAGTTGGAGAATGGGATAATAAGGATTAGGATAAGGATAAGGTTAAGTAATCGAGGATTAATTAACTTAAGATAGGTTAGGGGATTTGGAGGAAAGTAGAAAAATGCTATCTTTAATTAAATAATTGTAGATTTATTTAACTAAAGGTGGCAGATAAAAGTAATGGGAAAATTAATTAAACAATTAATTAATTCGATAGGATATGCTAAAATGAGGTGTGGATGGGTAAGGTCACATTTTAGGTGTCTACATTTTTCCCCTCTTTGAGATGATGTTGCGAATAAGAGAATTAACATCATTTGAAAGAATAATAAAACGTAGTGGCTAGGAAAGGGATAAGGAATAGAAGCATGATGCCCTAGTCACTAGGAAGGATGATGGGGAGGTGGTATTATTCCCCCTTGAGAGGACATGTGGGTTGGGATAACATGGGTGTGCTCTTGAAATGAGTGAGAGGTCTAAAATATGAAGGATGAAAGGGTGAGATAAATAGGGATGGATGGGAGGAGATAAGGATGATGGAGATATGGATAGAGGGGAAAATGGATGATCATCATGCTACAATGATTAGAACAACCTAGATTTGATATTGTACTTGACATTATGCACCAAAGTATAAGGAACCAGGATGACCATGTGTCAAGAGTGTGATAAAAAAGGTCAAGTGAAAATATATTCCTTATAACACCATGATATGGAAGACCATGATGCCCCCTACAACAATAGAGTGAAAAATATCATGATAAATGAAAACAATGATAAAAAAAAAGAAACAAGCAAGCATCCACATAAATCCAAAAGCAAAGGACTATACTCCAAGTCAAGCAAAAAAGTGATTGGTGGATGGATTGATGGATCTGTGATGATAATGATAATGATAGAAAATTTAATGATAAGAACAATGCATACCCCAAGGATTGTGTTGTTAATGATAAGAATAAAATTTGGATTGGGAAGGATACATCCCTATGATGATAGTTGAATTTAACTAAATCAATGGATTTCAACTTGTTTTGGATTAAGATGATGGATTTATTAAGGATGATGCTTTAGCTTGCAAGGTTAAATTGTATGGATTAGGATTGATTTCATTGGATAGGATTAAATGGGGATGGTTGGATTGGATAAGATGAGATTGGATGTTGGATGGGATAATTTGGAGTAAGGAATGGATGGGATCCAATGACAAGGGAGAATCAAGCCTTAGGAAAATGATGGAAGGATAAATGAATTATGTGGATAGGAGATAAAAGGATTTAGTGGAGAGAAGATAGGTGATGGGAGATAAGAGGATGGTGGATGGAGGATATCAAGATGGAGCTCCAAGGACTAGTTTCAAAGGATTAAGATGCCCCACACTATAGGTAGTGCACTCATGGATGGAAGGATAGTAGCATGAGATGGAAGGATAGTGTATAAAGGAAATGGATGGAAGTAAGAGTGAAGATGGAATTTTCTAATGAATGCATGGATATTTTCCCCTAGCTCTCTATAAAGACCAAGGGTGAAGAGAGAGGATGAATTTTCTAGGATAAGAGGGTGGAGATAGGATATGGGAAGATAGAATGGTAAAGGTTAAGTGGATGAGATATGGGTGTATGGATATTTTACCCCTATGCTCCTTATCAAGATCAAAGATGGGAAGCTAAGATGGATTAGGATAGGATGAGAGATATGTGATAAATGATATGGATAGGATAAGATGTATGGTGATTATAAAGATCCTTATCCATGTCAAGATCAAAGGTAGAAAGGGGATGATGGATTTAGCTAGGATCATGGATAGATGTTGAAGCATAGTGAAGGATGTGGATAATATGTAGGGATTAAGCTTTCCCCCAAGTGTAAAGTGTAGGGGGATGGGGAGGAAGGACTCAAGCATATAGTTACATAAATGGTATCCCTTAATTATGTGCTATTATGCTCATTAACATTCATATAATGATGGTAAGGGGGATAAAATAGATTGGAATATGGAGAGAGATATAGATTTATGAAAGGGTTTGGATAAGAGTGATGGAATGATGGAACATAGACTTTGGATAATAGATGGGATGATGGAAGACTTGTGGATGAGTGGATGAGAATGTTGACAAGATCAGCATTGGAACACACCTTGAAGGGTGGTGGAATTGTGGAAGTGAAGTTGTTTTTTAATTTGGAGGTTTAGATGGAGGAGTTGGTGTATATTTTGGGACATAAGGAACCAAAATATATGAAGGTGATGAAGGAATACTAGATGGTATGGAGGACTTGGAATTATATGAAGCTTTCATATGAGCAAGTTTGGATACTATTTTTTTTTTTTTGGATGCATTCATTCTATAAATATTTTTTGAATGCACATATTCTTTGATTTTTGCTTCATGGATCTTTGTGGCCTTTTGGATTTTTGATTTTGGATCATATCTTTCTTTGTTTTTGTGTGCCTTTTTGAGGGGACATGTTGATCCTTTAATTTTTCTTGATTTTTTGCTTTATTCATTTGAGATTTGGAATCCAAATTTCTTTCAAGAGCAATGGGATTGGTGGAAAAATACATGAATTATGTGGATTTATTATGGATGAGATTGTGTAAGTAGTATGTTGCAAGGATTTCAAAGGTGTGTGACTTGGTTGATCTTTATTTGGAATATGAGGTGATGGATAGAGAGGATTATGGGATTTTTGAATAGGAGTGATAGGTGGTGGAATTTAAGGACCTAAGATGGATGGAGGGGATGAAGGACTTTGTTTTGGTACATAGGGACAAAAAATGGTTGGAAGGGATGGGAGATTGGGATTTGGAACATAAGGGCCCAAGATAGATTTGGAGGATGGGGAATATGGATATTGGAATTTAGGAGGGATTTAGGATTTAGGATGGGTGGAGGGAGTACCAACATCTGGAGCCTTATAACCAAGGCCATGATAATTAGGATTTGATTGGATTTGTAGGGGTTCATTCTAATATTCCTTGCTCATGGAGGCCTAACCCTTTGCCTTGATAATGCATGGATTAACAAATAATTTTTCCAATGGGATACTTATTATTTTGGAAGCAAGATGTGAGTCCATTTTGAGGGGGATGTGACATGGAAGGGATGATAGGATTTTGGAGTAAGCCATGTTGGATGAAAGTGGAGGAACCCATTTTATAAATATGGGGTTCATGGGTAGCTTGTATGGGAGTGATGAGATCTTGTGGAGGATTAGGCTCATCAGATGGAGATGAAGGGATGCTTTGATCTTGACTTGGGGTAGGATCATGGGATGGGGTAGATGGTATAATGTTCTCTTGGTAATGATATGGAGGGGGATCATGACATGAAGTGGCACGGGTGTTTTGATTATGGGAGGGGAGAGGATAATTAGATGGGGTGGAGCTTGTGTACTTTGATCTTGATTTAGAGAGGGATCATGTAATGGAGTGGAAGGGGTGTTTGGATCTTGAGATCGAAAAGTATCATTATATGGGATGGGAGGGATATGCTTTTCTCAATTAGAAATGGGATCATGAGATGGAAGGGGATAATATGATGGATCATAAGGGGTTACTTGATCTTTATATGGAGGGGAATCTATGTTAGCATGCTTTATATTAGAGGATTGACATGGCTTATTTGATGTGGATGGTGTGATGGGGGTGGAAGGTTGGATAGATGCTTCAACTTGGATGGATGGAGTACTAGAGGATTCATGAGGTTTAGCCGATTGGGATTGTACCATAGAAAAATGGATCATTGATATTTTCATGGTCTTTTAGGTCTTTATCTCATGATGCATGACCTATTTTTCTTTGATTCAATGTTGCAATGTAACTTATGCATTCACATTAGGCCCCAAATATTATGACATCTTGTGAAGGCGTTGTGAAGAGTTGTAACATATTTCCACACATTTATAGACTCTTCTTATTATAATTCACTTAAGAATTACCTTTTCATTCCTTATCAAGTCCTATTCTAAAGTGTTGTAAAGTCTTGTAACAATATTTCATGCTTTTATAGGATTGTTATCACTATTTACACCTTTCTTATGCTTTATTTGACCCCTTTATGCACTCATAAAACTTAATTAAGTGTATTTTAGAATGTAAACCTGACAAACAACATTAAATGCAAGATAATTCCTGACACCCACTTGCAATCCCAAGGTGGGACCTATTCGCAATGGGTGGCGATTGAGTCCCACTTGGCCCCAAATTCAAAATAATTCAGATTTTTTTTCGTATTTTTATTAAAAAAGACCATATGTTGGCCTGTGATGAGGTATTATTGGGTTATTAGGGAATAAGTGTATATAAATAAGTGTTTTTCCATCCATTTTAGATCTAATTCATTCAAGCATTCATCCTTGCATTCAATCTGATTCAAGCACTTCGCATCATTCAATCAAGCATTTGTGTGATTGAAAATATGAATGCGTAAATGAATTGAGACAGTTATTCAAACACACCAATATAACATTAAATCAAAGGAAACAGATAAACAAAACAAACTCTTATGCGAATGGCTCCTTCGAAAGCGTCATATTGTCCTCTATCTTTAGTGTTTTTGTCAATTCTAGCTTTGTGTTCTCAGATTGTAGGCTAGGCTCAACAAACTGTTTTCCTAAAGAACGAGATTTTGAGAAATGTTGGTTGCTCACTTTAGCAGCATAACGATATAGTGAAGGTTCAAAAAGAAGAATGATGGATGAAAGATGGAAGATTCCAGAATGATTTTGACAGAGTGAGGATACTTAAGAATCAACCCCCTAAATGAATTGTGAGAGGTTGTATTTATAGAGTTTTCAAAAGCTTCTGATTGGCTGATATGATTGATGGTTGTGATAATTCTTGACAGATCGAATGGCTCAAGATGGGTGAAACTGAAGAGAAAATAGAAGAAAACTTGAAAACAAGATTTTTCTATTTTTATGAGAGAGGAAAAGATAAGAAGATAAGAAATCATCTTTCTTTAAAAAGATAAAAGAAAGATTTAAAAGCTGATAAATAATGAATTAAAAATTCAATTATTTATTTGTGGATGATATTTAGCTTTTTCTTAATTAAATGAAATATTTAATTAAGCTTTTAAAGCAGAAGAAAGTTTGTGATAAGAAGAAAGCTTTAATCAGGTTTTATTGAAAAAAGTAGATCTCATATTAAAATAAAATATTTAATTATGATATGAGAAGAAAACAGAAGATAATAAAATATCTAGTTGTGATTTAGAAAGAAAGCATAAGATATTTAATTAAATAAGGTTTATTTAATTAAATCACTTTTATGAAATTAATTAGAAGAATAATTTTAAAATAGAAGAAAAGGCAATATTTAAACTTAATTAAATCAAAAGATTTAATTTAAATTTAAACAATGATAATTAATTTAAATAAATAAAATGTATTTATTTAACTAATTAAGTGGACATATGAAAATAATTAAATAAAATAAATTTATTTAATTATGAAGGAAGAATAAGATGAATGAACAATATAATTAAATTAATTAAATTTAATCATATGTAGAGGATTTTAGAAAACTAATTAAATAATAAATATTTAATTAATTGTCAGGATTATAGACATGACCATTTTTATGCATATACATTTTGCTCCTCTTTGAAGTGATGTGTGAAACGCATTGCTTCAAAGAAAAATTAAAATTTTGCCCCTGATATGTTTCCTATTTTTTGATGTTGATGATGCCCCCTCGAGAGGATAGGTGGGTTGGAAAAAACACGGATATTCTCTCGAAATGAAATGAAATGATAAAGGAGGGGTAAGTTGAATGATGCAAGAGAGAATGTGGATGAAGGAGATGAAAGGATGCGCTATGCTGCAATGAAAGTGAGCAACCATGATGTTTGATATAGCACTAGACGTTATGCACCAAGGTATAAGAACCAAGGTGACAATGTGTCTTGTGCCCCAGCGTAATACAACTTTGTCTAGATGTATGAAGCAGTAAACTTAGAGCATTAAAGTCCTAATGCACAAAAGGTATTATGTGACCTTAGATGCAAAGGATAATGCAAAAAGATATTCCAACACACACAAGATATGAATATTAGTTGGAATGATACGAATTTGATACAAATGCAAGATAAAATGATAACACACACAAGCAAGCAAGCAAGCATGCACAAATGATACAAAAACAAACAAGACATTGGCCCTGGCAAGCTGTAAACCGTTGATTGATTGATTGATTGATGATGATAGTGTTGTCATTGCGGGGAGCGACATATCCCTATATCAACACAAAGATGATGGTGTATATTTCTTCCTTGGTCAATAAATGGATAAATTGTCTTGCCACCATGTTGATATGGATCGAAATGATAGAAAATCTGATAAAGAACTGATAACTTTGCTTCCAAAATAGAAAAAAAGAGTAGAGAGCTGATAACTTTGTTTCCCAGAATAGAAAAACAAAGAGTAAAATGATTGATTGATTAATCAATTGATTGATTGTCTGATAACTTTGCTTCTTGTGAATGAAAAAAAGAGAGTAAATGTTTGATAAATTTGCTTTCTGCGATAGAAACCAAATAGTAGATGATGTGATTAAAACATATTTGCATTCATGACTGAAGTACAAATAGAAAAATGAGTTGATTGTTGATAAATTTTCTTTCCTCAAAAAGAAAACAAATAGTAAATGATGATAGAGTAGACTTATTTGATAGTCAGATAGATTGATTTAGCACTTGATATGGCTCATGATATGGTTCATTGATATGGGTCTGATATGTTTCACTGATATGGGTCATTTGATATGGGTCACTTGATATGGTTCACTTGATATGGTTCACTTGATATGGATTGCTAATATGGATTGTTGATATGGGTCGTTGATATGGGTCACTCGATATGGGTCACTGATATGATGCACTCATATGAGTCATTGATATGATTTGATATGGTTTATGACAAGATTAGGATCAAGACAAAAGGATGTGATTGGATAATTTGACAAGATTGATTGAATTGATTGGTATGGATTCAGGATTGACTTGCATTTGGATTATTGCTTCGATTGATTTGATTGAGTTGATTGGATGAAATGGTTTTGATGAAGATGATTGATGATAGGATGTGATGAGTTGAATAGAAGAGTTGATGTGCTTGGAATGATTTAGGTTGAAGTGATTTGATTAGATGATTGATTGATTGAATTGAGGAATTGATATGATTGGAATAATTTTGATTGATTGGATTGACGAATTGATTTGATTGGAATGAGTAAAGATGATTGAGTTGATTTCAAGAAGTGGTTTGGAATGTTATGATGATTTGATTGGATGATAGGATGTGATGAATCAAATAGAAGAATTGATTGGAAGAAGCGATGTGGTTTGACTTTATTGCTTGGATTTTTGTTGGCTATTTGATTTTTTTGGATTTTTGAAATGTTTTGATTTTATTTTTTTGTTTTGGAGTTTGAAATGTTGTGATGTTTTGGGACTTTTGAAATGTTTTGATTTTTTTGGATTTTTGAAATGTTTTGATTTTGTTTGGAGTTTTGAGATGTTTTGATATTTTGGATTTTTGAGAATATTTAGAGGTGTCAAAGGATGAAAATTTGAGTAGCCTTTGTGCTAGATACCAATGACAAGGGGAAAACCAAGTCTAGGTGCAAGGGTGATGGGATTGATGGAGGAAAGGGTGGGTGATGGGATAAGGGATAAAGGGCTCATGATATATGGATGGATGGAAAGGATATGTCATAGTGAATGAAATGGATGTATGCATCATAAGAGAGAAAGGATGTGATTTCCAAAGACTATGTTGCATAGGAATAACATGCCCCATTCTAGGTACAAGACTTAGGATTGTTCATGACAAAAATTATGGCAATAGGATAATGATAGGGTTGTTTGGAAGGGTGAGGTATGTGAAGAGATATACAAAACATGTTTCAACATTTTTCCCCTATATCTTCATCAAGATCAAAAGAAGAAGGGTGGATGAATGGACTCAATATAATAGGTATGTATGATGGCTAAAGATGGTAGGTAGGATGGAAATGACAAGACATGAAAATGATAGGTTGGATAGATAAGACATCGTGCCCCCAAGTGTAAGTGACATAGAAGATCAACCTACACATGATGCCTATTTGCTAGGTTTTCATCATGGTACTTATCCAAGGCGCCTGTTTACTAGGTTTTCACCATTGGACGAAGGGATTTCTCTTTACCTTTTTTTTTAAAAAATTTGAATTTTTGGATAGGAGAAGGGGAATATGGATGGGATGGACTCAAGTGTCTAGACCCATGAAAGGTGGTAGTCTCACTAGATATGGATGTCATGGCATGTACCATGTCAAATGCTCATCATGCTCATAGATGTTGGTAAGAGATGACATGAAAGGGATGGATTAGGTAGATGACGGATTATGAAAGGCTTATGCAAGAATGGATGGGGAATAGTGGATGATGATGTGGATTATGTAGGGAGGATGATAGGTTTATGCAAAAGCATGGACCATAGGAAGGTGGTTGGGAAGATATGTAGGATAGTAGTTGAAGGATGGGGAGATGGAGGTATGTGGGATTGTTGTGAAAGGGAAGGGAACCATGACCAATGGTTGCACACACTGTGATAAACGTTGAAGCTTTTGATGTGGATGGGGTGTAGGAAGAAATGAAGATGTTTGCTTAGGAGGTGGAGAGTGTAGTGCTTTAGGTACCCACATAGACTTAGTATTTTTATGATTTTTATTTTGCTTGTGGGTTTTAGGAATTTGAGACTTTTGAATGGAATGAGAATGTGGGTTGGAAGTGGATGGTTGGGATTTTAATGTGTGATTGACATATCTTTAGATTTCTTCAACAAGGTTCATGAGTTCAGGACACTTGCATGTTGTTTATTCATCATTACTTGTTCATTTCATTTCAATTCTTCATTAGGGGTTTGATTACCAAAGTGGGATTTGACCAAGGAAAATCCCTATACTCTAACCCTTAACCATTTTCCCCCTTTTGTATGTGTGTTTGTAGACTTTTGTAGGCATATTTTTCAAGAAACTAGATGTTGAAAGGTGGTGAATAAGTCATAAAAGTGGTGAATAAGTCAAAAAATTGTTTCAAGTCAACTAAACCCTATTTCAAACTTAGAGACAACCTATAGTTTGTTTTATGTAGATTTGACTTCGTCAATTTGACAAGAAGACAAGTGTAGATTTGGAGCTACAGGATTGACCTTTGATTTCAAAAATTTTTGGGAGAGGACTGATTCACCATCAGTGGTGAATGAGTCCCACCTTAAGGCTGAAAAAGTTGATTTTGACAGATTCCAGTTCCTAATAGTCAAAAAGTGATTTTCAGGTGTTTTTATCAGTAGTCGGATTGATTCACCATCAATGGTAAATGAGTCCCACTGGTGATTTATAGTTATTTTACTAGCATTCCTAAATATTCTTATATCTTCAATCTACCTCCAGGTGCACTCTGTTCAGTCTCTTTCAATTTTGTGTTCATTTGTGTATGTTTCTTGTTCATTCTTGCATATCACATTATGTTTTGAAACATTGCATATTTCATTAGTTTTGTATTCATAATCAGTGAATTACATAATTTAGTTGCATATACAACATTTCATTTAGTAATACACACACTATACAATCCTTTATTTAAGTGAACCACCTCAATTTTAGGGTTCTATCTCTCTCCTTTTAGGTGAAAAACCCTAAGAGTGCAAGAGAAGTCTGTAGAACACATTAAAATTGATGGTTCATTTTGGTGAACCTACATACTGAACAATTTATCTTTCTAATTTCAATTGAATCTTTCATCCTAGGTTTCATTTTTATCAACATTCATTTAGTTTTTTTTTTTTTTTGCATCCTAGGGTTTCTCAAATTGCATTAGTGAAAGACTCATTTAGATTTCATTTTTGCATATCAAAACATTAAAAAATTGAAAATCTGCATTTGCATCCTTAGTTTGCATCTAAAAAGAATTAAAATCACTTTAAATTTTCTAAAAAACACAAAAATATCATACCTAGACTCATTTTCCACCTTGGGTGAATCAATCCTGTTTCATTTTCTGCATTAAAGTTTCTAGCATTTTCATTGTATTTACTACATTTTTGTTTCCTATTACTACATTTTTGCTTTACTTTATAGAATTTTTGTCATTGGAATTTTATTACTCCTAGTTTGCATTTGCATTCACCCCATCTTTTGTGGTACTTTTATGAGTGTTTCATGCCGTATTCATAATACTTTAGTGAGATGAATTTCTAGATTCATGGCTTCCTGCAATAGCACTTTAGTTGTGGACCTTGGGATCTCAAGAGCTCCTACTCCTAGTATGGAAAATGGTTCATTAGGCATGGATACTACCCCTTATACACTTTTACATTCACATCCCATGCATGTAGACACAAAAACTATTTCCATTCTTCAAGAAAAATTTATTAGTATTCATGAGGATTTTGCACACTTACAACAAGATTTATCCCTTGAAAACATTTCCACCACTACCATAACTACCATAGAAAACCTTCACCATTTGATTGAAAGTGATGATGGATTACAAGTTATGAAAAGGATAGCTAAGATATACAAAAAACATGTTCCTTCCAAATCCCAATCAACAAACATTGTTGTCAGCCAATGAGCATCTCACATTCCTCCCCCTTCAACCATAGCATCCATATCCACCTATACGACTCCTCAAGTTACAACTACCATGTAACATCTGTTAGTCATGTGACTCCTTTTGCTATTCCAACTAGCATTCTTAGATCTTTAGTGGCATCGAATGTTCCCTCTTCCACCTTCACCCCTCTTAGTGTTCCTTTCACTTCTATTAATATTACATACACTCCATCCCCTTCTTCCCTTCCATGTCATACCACTTACACCAATCCAATCATTACACAACTCTTTAACATCATTTCCTCCATGCAACAACAAATATCCACCATTAGCCAAAGCCAAAATGCTCCACCCACATACCATGTCCATAGTAGCCCATTACCCTTAGAGATATTACACACATAGATGCAGGTGATCCCACAATAGTGGTTTACAATTTTTGGCCAAACTGGACACTAAAATAGTTTTTTTAAACTAAATCTTCACTTTCAGGCACCTATAGTAGCTAAACTATGAGGAATTTGAAGATGATGAAAACTAGAGTGTCATGACATTTTGTCTATAGAATCTAAACATATTTTTAAAGAATTTTTGGAATCATATTGCACTTCTTTATCCATCTCCCTCAAAAATTAGTTTTTTTTCGAAAACAACATTTTTAAAAACTATCGCTCACCGTCCAACGCATAATTTTTTTTCCATGAAGGATAAAATTCTAATTCTTTCAAACTTAGATTTGTAACTCTGATATCTAGTGCTTCCACTTGGTTAGATAGTTTTTTATTGAATATTTTTTCTTTAATCAAGTTTCAAAGTCAAACCAATTATAATTCAAACATAGCACATGATCGTATAACACAATTTTTTTTGTATGTATCAAAATTCAATTTCTTTTTGTTAGATCAAGGACTTCAATATCAAGTGCACTATATTTTTTAATTTTTTTTTTTATAATCTACTATTTTTCCACATGTACAAAACCACGAGCTTTATTTTTGGTGAAAATCCTACATTCACAAGAAATAAAAAATAAATATAATAATAAAATTAAATTTATTTAAAATTATACTTTTTGGGAAGCTTATAATAAGGACTACATACTCACAAAAAATAATTTAAAAAAAATCATTTGATCCCCCAAAAGGTAAATCAAAAGTGGTTTTTCATCAACATTTTGATAGGTGTAAAGGAGACTCCATTATAGGTATGGTTTAAAACTAGAGGGGTTCTATCCAAGGGGGTTTTATGTAAGGTAGTTTTATTAAACCATAATCAATTGGAACTCTTTAAATGGAATATTTTAAGGCTTAAATCATTATATTTTCTAAAAATATGTTATTTTAGCAAAAATTAGAAACTCCTAGAAATTGTAAACCAGCTTTGTGGGATCACCCATGCCACAAGGAATTGAAATGCCTAGGTTTGAGAAGTACAGAGGTAAAGGAGACCCTAATAATCATGTCAATTCCTATACAACCTTGTGTAGTGGCTTTGTCCTTGATGATAAGCTATTAGCCAAACTTTTTCCTAGGACCTTAAAAGATACTGCATTGGAGTGGTTTTCAAACTTACCCAATCATTCAATCTGAGTGTTTAATGAACTTATGGATGCCTTTACAAGTCATTTAAAAGTCCATATGACTCCCAAAAAGAAAATGTCTAATTTAATCAGATGTAAACAAAATGCAAGAAAAGAGTAACTAATTTCATTTCAAGTTATCAATCATTGTATGCTCAAATTGATGTCAAGATTCCTGATTCACATCTCCAAAAGATGTGTATCAAAAACTTACACACTCACCTCCAAGATAAGTTGACTATGATAAAATTTCCTTTGTTCATGCATTTATGTGCAACCCTTTCTGACTATCACAACTCAGTTACTATTCATGATTCCAAGTCCACTTCTAACCGAGCTAAGTCTGAACAAATCAACCAAAACAATGCATAAAACTTTATAAAACCAAATCAAGGCTTCTTACACTTCAATCTCCTTTCTTTGCAACCAACTCAACTTGTTCCAACTCAAGTGGTAGCTATTAAAGAAGTGGTTCCCTTTACCTATGGGGACCTAAAGAGACAATTTACCCCCTTGCCCAATATCCTCCATAACACAATGAATCAATTGCTCTAGCAACAAATGATCACTTTTCCTACTGTTAAACAACTTGGTAGCACCAAAACTTTACCACCTACCTTTAAACCAAATGATTATTTTCATTTTCATAACCAAAATGGGCATGAAACTAAACAATGCAAGCATCTCAAACACTTAGTTCAAGACCTCATTGATTATGGACGTTTGTCCATTGCAGATCTCAATGATCAAGATAATAAGTCCACTGCATCCCCTAATCAAAATTTACAAATATTTACCAACCCCATGTCTAAATGCAATGTTTCATTTGTTAAAGAAATTGAACCTTCAATCACTTATGTGATGAACATTGATACAAATAATGAGGAACCTAATATTACTCCAAATTTTACCCAAGTTAATCCTATGGATGAACTTGTGGGTATGATAGATGTTATCCCTCATAAGGGCCCAACAAAAAAATCTCTTTATATTATTTTTTCTTCTCATGATATACTTAAAAAGATTATCGATGGCCCTCTTTACTTAGTTGGTTGCATCTATGATAAGCCCACCAATGGGATATTAATACATCTCACCTATTGCGAGAATGTGATCATGGAATTGTTTTTAGTATTACATGATCTCTATCAAGATGATTATGATAAACCAACAACATGGATCAAAACACATATTGGTTTTGCATGCCCTATGATCAGATTGACTGTACTCCCATTTAAAATAGGACCTAAAACTTTTGATGTGACATTCTCTATTATTCCACAATCAGATCAATTTCATCTCCAACTAGGTCATCCTTGGCTTTGCTTGATGAAAGTGGTCCCTTCAGTTGTTCACAAATGTTTGAAGTTTCCACATGGCAATGCGATATTTACCATACATAATAGTGTCTTTAATTTATTTTCTTCTAAAGGAAATTTCTCTTTAGAATCCTTTTGCTCTACACCTATGGAGCCCATCACCCCTCGTAAAGATTTCATTTTCATTAGCTATCAAAAGTTCAAAGCCAGATGAATTGCCGAATTGTCTCTTCACTTGATGTCCCCATCCACTCTTGCTACTCCTATTCTTGATGAGATAATGCTTCAACTTGAGTCCAAACAATACCACCCCATGAGCAACAAACCATAGATACTTCCCCTTCCTTGTTTAAATTCCCAAGAGATAACAAAACCAATCCCATCATGCCTCCTCACATTAAACAAGTGTATAAAGCTAAAGAGAAAGTGATTGACCCATCTTCTTCAGTTTCTTCTATTCTTCCCCCTCTGGAAGAAAAGGAACCTATGGTGGATCAACCTGCTCTTACACCTCAACAACTTCAACATAAAATTAAAGGAAATCGCGATCCTAGGGAGTGTAGGTGTCATTGTCATCTCCTTGCTTGTCAAATGAAAATCGAAAACAAAAAAGAAAATAAACCTCCAATTTTGATAGAAGAAATAACTGATCACCCTCCTCCTCTTGACCCACCATAAAATAGTATGATACAACAGTCCCAAAAAAACAATCTGATTCAACAACCACAACTATTAATACATCCTTCCTTGGAGATTACCCCACGTCCTTTCGTTGTGATTAATTTAGATGATGGTGATGATGAGGAGATATCTAAAATTGATGAAGTGAATAACAATCTAAATTATTTATTTTCATCCTCCATGAGCTTAAATGATAAATATCTCACACCAAGTGAAGAACTTGATACATCTCCTAGTTCCACACTTGCAATACACTGGACATGATTGGGAGGAAAATGACTTGTTAGATGGTTGACTTGCATTTCCCTTGCTTGCTTTTTTACGTTTTCCTTTTTCTTTTTCTTTTCCTTGGTTTCATTGCATGTGTGTATCGTGTTCCCCTGTAATGTGCATTTGATGTTCTCCTCTCTTTGTGCAGTTCCTCTATTTAGACCTCTATTCTTCTATATGTCATACGTTTCTTTTTTCTGTTGGTCTTTGTTTTGTGTTTACCTTTTGGGGATGATACAAAGCATAGAGATGCCCTATGTCTCTTCCATGTTGACCCAAAAGGTCCTTTTACTTTTTTTTTTGTGTTTTCCTTTTCGGGACGATGCAAATCATTGAGATGCCCTATGTCTCTTCCATGTCGACCTAATCAGTTCCCTTTTCCTTGTTACTTTTTATTTTTCTTATGTTCTCCTTTTGGGGATGATGTAAGGCATTGAGACAGAAATGTTTCTTTCATGTTGAACCAAAAGCTTTTCCTTTTCATTTTATGTTTGCTTATTGTTTCCTTTTGGGGACGATGAAAGGTGTTGAAATTGTAATGTCTCTTCCATGTTGACCCAAAATAGACTTTATTTTTCTTTTATTTTAATTCTCTTTGTGTCATTCTTCCAATTCTATGTGCTTTGAGGAATGATGATAGTTTTGTGCTCTTTAATAAAAACATTGCAACAATGAACATACTGACCCCAAATCCAGAGATCCCTTATGTGTTTGGTGTGTTCCTTTCTAGGGGAAATCTCATTTCTTTTGTTTTCTTTTCACATGATGCAACCTTGCTTGGAAACATATGACTTGCCATAGGGGCTTTCCAAGTTGGCTCTCATGTCTTGTTTGTCTTTTTCCATTTTTCCATTTGCTACTTTAAAGCAATTTCTCATAGAATGGTGTGTAGAAATTCCTTTAAAGTGAGGGGAATACATTGGCATCATTATTTATTTGCATTCATGGTTCTTAGTAAAACTTTGTCACTTCATACAATTTTTTTGTCACTTTATCAATGACATTGGGTGTGATGTCCTTCATAAGTGCAATCTATCTTAGCATATTACATTCCTCTTGGTGGCCAGATGCGACGCAATGCATCCTATAAGTTTTGAATATACTATCCTTTGATTGGTGCTCTCTTGGAGACATTAGACACAATGTTCCCTAAGTGATAGAACTTGCATGAACTTAACAAGACTCCTTTGAACTTTCTTTTACATCTTTACAACCTTGCATAGTGTAACTTGCATGCCTCTGTTACTATCCTCCTTATTCTTGAGTTCTAAGCATATGGAGATTTTCTTGTCTCATGAAGCACAAACTAACATTTTCCTTTTTGGCACCTTATTAAAGTTATCAGGAGGTATAACTTTTATATGGTTGAGCAGGAAGCCCATTTAGTAGCATGAATTTCCCGATAGCCACCTATGTGTTTGTGAGTGCATACTAACTAGCATATGTTTCTCACCTTTTAGGTCTTGTCACCTGGCATACTACCATGAGTTTTATTGCTCCAGAGTGAGTATGCATTTTTATTTTTCAAACAAATAGCCTAGATTTGATTCACAACTAGATGAACAAATGATTGAAGCTTGATCTGACATTTTCCTTCTCTCTTCCTTTTCTCTTTCTATTTCACTCTTGTGTTCCTTTGTTCTTATGTTTAGTTGGCCATGGGATCTTCATCCTAGGGGATTTATCATCCCTCTTGAATATTGTCATTCCACCTTGCTAGCATAAGTGAATTTCAATCCCTCTCACTATGCATGGCTACTTTAGTGTGAGTTTGAAGCAATTCCATCCTCTCACTAAAGTGGGGGCTAAATGTACCATAGAAAAATGGATCATTGACATTTTTAGGGTATTCTAGGTCTTCTCTCATGATGCTTGGTCTATTTTTCTCTAATTTAATGTTCTAATGTAACTTCTGCATTCACATTAGGTCCTGAATATTCAAATTATGACATCTTGTGAAGGTTTTGTAACACATTTCTACACTTTTCTAGACTCTTCTTATTATAATTCACCTAAAAATCACCTTTTCATCCCTTATCAAGTCCTATTCTAAAGTGTTGTAAAGTCTTGTAACAATATTTCATAATTTTCTAGGCTTGTTATCATGATTTACACCTTCCTTATGCTTTATTTGACCCCTTTATGCACTAATAAGACTTAACTAAGTGTATTTTTAAATGTAAACCCAACAAACAACATTAATTGCAAGATAATTCCCAAACCCACTTACAAGGTCAAGGTGGGACCCATTCACCATGGGTGGTGAATGAGTCCCTCTTGGCTCCAAATTCAAAATGATTCAAAACTTCTTTTGGTTTTTATTCAAAAAGACCTTATGTCAGCCTGTGTTGAGGTATTATTGGGTTATTCAGGCATAAGTGTGTATAAATAATTATTTTTCCATCCATTTGAGATCTAATTCATTCACTAATTCATTCAATCATTCATCCTTGTATTCAATCTCATTAAAGAACTTTTCATCATTCAATCAAGCATTCATCAAGCATCTTAGAGCAGCCATTAACATATCTTCAGATTTCTTCAACATGGTTGGTGAGTTTAGGATACTTGCATGTTGTTTATTCATCATTACTTGTTCATTTCATTTAATTTCTTCATTAAGGGTTTGATTACCAAAGTGGTATTTGACCAAGTAAAATCAATATACTCTAAGCCTTAACCATTTTTCCCCTTTTGCATGTGTGTTTACAGAATTTTGTAGGTATATTTTTTAAGAAAATAGGTTTTTAAAGGTGGTCAAGAAGTCAACAAAGTGTTTCAAGTCAACTAAACCCTATTTCAATCTTGGAGACAACCTACAGTCTATTTTCTACAGATTTGATTTTGTCAACCTAACAAGAAGACAAGTGTAGATTTGGAGCTACAAAATTGACTTGTGATTTCAAAAAAAATTGGGAGAGGACTGATTCGCCATCAATGGTGAATGAGTCCCACCTTAAGACTGAAAAAGTTGATTTTGACATATTCTAGTTCCCGACAGTTGGAAAGCAGTTTTTAGGTGTTTATGTCAATAGTAGGACTGATTCACCATCAGTGGTGAATGAGTCCCACTGGTGATTTGTAGTGATCTTACCAACTAGGTTCACTATGTTCAGTCTCTTTCAATTCTTTGTTCATTTGTGTATGTTTCTTGTTCATTCTTACATATTACATTGTGTTTTCAAACATTACATATTTCATTAGTTTTGCATTCATAATCAATCAATTACATCATTTAGTTGCATTTAAAACATTGCATATAGTCATACACACATCTTAAAATCCTTTATTTGAGTGAACCACCTCAATTTTAGGGTTCCATCTCTCTCCTTTTAGGTGAAAAACCCTAAGAGTGCAATAGAAGTTTGTAGAATAGATTAAAATTGTTGGTTCAGGGATTTATCTTGAAGTGGAAGTGATGAAGGTGGATGCATAACTTGGGAAGATTTCAATAAAATTTTTTTGCATGGGGAATTTGGAACCTTTGCAAATATTCCTTAGAGCTAATTATAATGAGAGATATGAGGTTGGATTGGTAAGATTGGGGTGATGTGGATTGTAAGGATGTGGGAGATGGACAAGTGGAATAAGAGGTGGATTATTACATGGATAGGTAAATTGAGAATGAGGATGAGGAACTTGAAAATGATTGGGAGATGGGAATTTAGGATTTGGATTGAGTTAGAGGGATTTTTTTGTAAAGGCTTGGTCTCCCTTGTCAAAGGAAGGGGAATGATAAGCAAGAGAGGATAGGTTGGGATTGGATGAAGGTGGGGAGGATGGAAGTTTAGCACAAATTCCAAGGTAATATCTAAGCATGGAATCCTTATCATTTTTGAAGTAGTGGGTTAGGAAATAATTGGTGATGGAGTCCCATGAGGATGACATGGGTGGTATGGATGTGGGTGGGATTTGAGGGGGAATTTTAATGGGTGATTGGTGGAAGCTTGGAGAATTGTTTCTAATGATCATGGATTCAAGGTGATCTACAATATTCTTAATATCATCATAGGGATTAGGATATGGGTGCATGATATTTGGTTGGTTTGGAATGGATGAAGGTGGATTAGAATAGATTAGGTTGGATGGAAGATAGCTTAAGTGGTTAGACATGGTGGAGGGTTGATTGGAGGTATAAATTTTGGGATTCATTTTGGATGAGGATAGATTAGGTATGTATTCAATGATATATGTTACGTGATGATTAGGAAATGATGGGTGATTAGAAGAATAGAATATGAGGATGAATATGGGATGGGATTAGACTTGGGATCAAATGTCAAGACCTCAAAATGATTTGATGTGATTAACTTTGATTCTCTATACTTAAGATAGCTAATTTTCTTAAGCAAGTTTGGATTAAATATGAAATAAAATTAAGGTCTTGGATTTTTATTGCGAGATTGTATTCAAAATGGATGATAGTGGATTAAGGATAGGATCCTTAGATGAAAGATTTGGATGATGATAAAAGGATATGAGGTATGAAGGAGATCAATCCCTTAACCACATTTTGATATTCAAGCGATATTTTTTTATTAAGGATGGGGATTGGATGTATGGTTCAGATAGGTAGATGGATAATAGATGATTGGATTTTTGATGAGGGATAGATGGATTAGATTAGGATTTGGTTGGAATGGTATTAGGTTTGAAAGGGGGATTGGATTAAGATGATGTTGAATCATGAAGATTAAGGATGATAGTGAAGGATGGATAGAGAATATTAGAACCAAAATTAATAATGAAATTACGTAGGGATTATGGAATATTATTAGGATAATGATTAGGACCTTGAAGGGATTAGGAAAATTAGGCCTATGGTACTAATTGGAAGATTAAGGATGGATTAGATATAGATTATGGGATGATTTGGACAAGATGGATGATTACGATAAGGTGATTAAGAAGGGGGAATAGGATGAAAATGGATGTTTAGGATAATAATTGATGGTTATGATGAGATGGGGGGTTCATTAAAATTAGAAGGGGTGATTGGAATGAAAATAGTTGATTAGGATGGGATGAATAGGATTAGGTTATTATGATGAAAAGGGATTATCAGGACATGGAAAAGATGAAATGATTAGGATGTGGAGGGATGATTAGGATAGGAAGAATTGAATGAGGTGAAGGTTTTTCTTGATTGAATATGAGATAGAATTAGGGTATATGCAAGATCATCATGGGCCAAAAAGTGGCGATATGATGGGTATGTGTAGGGTATGTGGCTAACGACTTTTTATTTACCCAAAGGTGATCAAATGAAAAGGGTTTTTAGAGGAGATTCTCACCTTTCCACCAATATAAATTATGATTTACTTTGAATTTAATAAATAATTATTATTCATTTTCTATTTGAATTATGACTAAAGTCTTGACTGATAGGCTGATTGAAAAATAACTATAGCTTTCAAACAGTATCACATTTTTTTAATCCAAAATATGTGTCACATTCTATGCTTCACATAATATCTAGGATTAAAAAAAATTGAATTTCATGAAGTTTTGACCAAGTTAAGGTGGTCAAACATAGAAATTTTTTATATTTTTTAAAAGTTGTAATAAAAAATTCATAATTAATTATTTACTTGGAAACAAATTAAAAAAAATATATGTATTACATTGAGATATGATTCGTCTACTTATATCTATAATATTATAAAAAAATATTATCATTTTATTGTGGCTAGGGTGGTCAAACAGACACCTACTTATTTTTTCCCTAAAATTTAAGTACCACTCCATTGAAATTTCAAATTTTCACCAAATAGATTTTTTTTAAATAAGCCTAGTAGTTTAGAAACTACATTCAATTTTCTACAAATTCTATTCTTACATATTTTTGAAATAATATAGATAACTTATTCAAATTTTTACGTCAAGTTGCCTAACTCTGATTTTTTTGAATTTTTTGCCACTTAAGGGCCTATTTTTTCCATGATGATCCTACAGATACCCATTAAAAGAACAAAAAATAAACAAAGTGGCCAAGTTTTATGGATTTTTGAAGTGTATGTTCAATCCTCATCCCTTTGGCTGATTAATTTTTCATAGGTATTGCACAAGAAAACACTTGAAGCACTTGTTTACAACCCTAAGCTTAAGTGGATTTATAGGCTAGTGTAATCCCACAAACTTGGTTTTCTCCAAACTTGGAACCTCCTTCGAATCGAGGGCAGGGAAACCTTTAGGGGGTGTATACACTTGTTTCTTTGTGAGAGTGGACAACTAGGGGCCTCTTGGGATGGATAGATAACCCAATCACCCTCTCCTTAGATAGCTACATGTAGATTATGCAAGATCAAGGATTTTTGTCTCACTCAAGGGAGCCATATGGTGGGAATCTATAGGGCATGATGCACATTCCTTGCACTACACTAGTCTATATTCAGTTGCTCACTAGGTTGCACAATTTCTTTCTAGGGCATCCTCAATATACTGAAAGGTACGTGAGGCTCAAACTATGAACACTATTTTGTCACAAGTGTGGGACAAGAACTTTCAGTAAGAAATCTCAGACCAACCTTTCACCCCTAGCTTGGAATCACCCTAATTAATCATAGCTCCACCAATCATGATGTAACTAGAATGGGGTAAAAATTTAGTTCTCCCCTCTTTATATACTCAACCAATACATGTGGTTGACGTCATCCCCTATGGTGATGAAATCCCTAGGTAGGCCTCCTAAAGGGAAAGGTATGCTAGGTGTTTTTGATCCCCAAAATCTCATGAAGCACAAGGCAAGAGCATACACAAAAAGTTAAGAACCTTATGTTTATCTAAACACAATCTAAACAAAATGAAGAAATGCAAAGATTTCTAATCCCCAAGGTCATGTTAAGTGCGAAGAGAGAGCATATGTATACCGCCCTATTCTAAACATGGAAAATAAGTTTATTAACCAACTACTCCAAATTTAGTGCCTAAATTAGTGGAAAAATAAAAGTATTATATCAACATCGTGGAAAACCATAGATTAGTAGTTTGATGGATTTTATCTTAAAGATGATCGATTAGGTGCACCACTTGTTAGCTTAACTTGTTAGCTCAAAAATCATGAAAAATTAGAAGCACAACTTTATAATAAAATAGAAATGTAGGCATCAGAATATGACCCACAAAACATGAACTAAAAATAGAAGAACAAAAATATACAAAACTACACCTGCATTTTTGAAACTGGTTACCATAATTTTTAGTTTAAATACTAATTATGTTAACTCTTTTTGTTTAAAAGATGCAAATTACTATTGTTTTCCTAATTGATTAGTAACATGAAGGCTGCAAAAGTTGATGAAATGAAATAGACTAAAATATCTAGTTTGAAATAGAAGCATTATTCTATATGATAGAGGTGTAGCTAGTCACCATGAAAGCATTGCTAGTTGTAGTGTAGGTGCCAAAAGAAAGAGTGCAAGTGTTGTAGGTTAGTGCATAGGCACAAAAAACCAAAGTTCGACCAGAAAACTAAAAATTGCTAGAACTTACGAAAAAATGTGTTTTGTTTTGATGCTTTAAGGTTAATTCTGAAGACCCAAAAATGAAATGTGAATGGTGATAGCTAGAGAAGTTTCTTAACCTAGGTAGATTTTAGATTATTTTAAGTTGTGGGTTTTTTTAATCTTTTCCTTTAATGTGATATTTGTAGTTGCAATAATAAAAGAGAAAATAGATCTAATATCTACTTATAGTTGTTAAACCAAAATAAAAAGTCTATTAGAAGGCCAAATATAACCCTAAAATTTCAAAAAAAACCATGCAAAATCCAAAGATGGTTAGAAAAATATTAAGGAAACGAGTGGTAGATGCAGGCATTGAGATCATGGATGTAGATGTTGAAAGTTGGCACATAGGTGTCACACCTTTAAACAAGGGTGCAACAAGTTTTAGCAAAGGCACTAAAAGTCATCATCTAGGTGCAGCTAGTTGGAGCGGAAGCACGATTTGATAGAGGCCAATACCTTCACACTTCAAATTCACAAAAATTCACACATAAAGTTAATAGGGACGTGGATCCCAATGGGTGTGCTAAATGAAGATGGAAAAGATGAATATGATGATAAATAGAAGAAATTCATAAATGAAATGTATAACTAAGATTTATACCTTCATAGTCTTCTCATCCTCATGGATTGAGCTCACAAGATTGCACCCATATCTTGCATATTTTCTCCAAATGATGGAAATGGATGTGGTTGCTCAAGGTTTTAGTATGATGATGGTAGGATAGTGATAGATTTGATGAAATAATTAGACATGATAAGAATATGGAGAATGTGTGTTGAAAGAATGAGATCCAAGACCTCACTATATAGAATTTTGGTGAGAGGAATCAATGGATAGGATTGATCGGTTAATGGATGGTTGATATTGAAAGAAAGAAAGGGTTTAGATTAAGGAATGAGGATTAATTAGCCTTGTGAAAAGTGTCACAACATGGAAAGGGGTGAAATGGGGAGGTGTTCTTACACATGTGTGAGCACACATTATGAAGAGAGGCAATAAATTTATGTAAGAGATAGGGTGGCTCATAGGGTAGCTTGTGCGAGAGGTTAGTTGGGGTAGGTGAGATGTAGGAATTTAAAATTAGGAAATAGTGATATGAGGATTAGGAATGAGGGTTAGATCAATTAATCAAGGATTAATTGATTAATGAGGATTGATTTAGTTAATAAACCAATGTTTATTAACTTGGGTGGAGTTAAAAGTTGGAGAATGGGTAAGAGTTAGGATGGGGATAAGGTTAATTAATTAAGGATTAATTAACTTAAGAAAGGTCAGGGGATTTGAAGGAAAGTAGAAAAAGCCTATATTTAATTAAGTAAATTTAGATTTATTTAATTAAAAGTGGTGGATAAAGGTAATGGGAAAATTAATTAAATAAATAAATATTATTTAACTAATTAATGGGTTAGGATAGGCTAAAATGAGGTGTGGATGGGTAAGGTCACATTTTAGGTTTCTATGATTTTTGTAAAGGCTCTTCCTAAGGATACTTTTTAGTATCTTAGGAAAAAGGGGTTATTATTACCCCTCATTATTAGATGCATAAATGGTGCATCTATCCAAGAAAATACTTCAAGATGGCTAGCTCTCAGAGGGAGTTGGTAGTAGTGTTTTTGATTGGTGCAGTCAAGTGAAATATATCTTGTGTCCTTAAGGGGAGTGTACTGTAGTAGAGAAGTGGAGAGAGAGATGTTTCCTACTAGTGTTTCCTTAAGAGAAGTGTGCAAGTGGTGTCAAAGTGATGTATGCAAATGTCAAAAGGGGAGAGTAGAAAAGAAAAACTATATGCAAATTTTTTCAAAATGAAAGATGTTTCCCTTTTCCATTGATGTCAAATGGGAAGAGTGGAATCTAAAAAATACAAGGAAATAATTGATTTCAGAGGGGAGATTAATGGCTGAAAAACTTCTTAGATAGGGGGAGAGAGTAATTATTGTAGAGAGAATGGTTTTTTAAGAACAAAGGTAAAGGGAGAGAGTGAAGTATTGCTTAATGCAAAGTTGCTTCTTTTGTTGATGGGCTTTTAGAGCTAGTATTGCCATCAATGATAAAAGAGGAAATTTTTGCAAGTATGTTGTTTTTATTTTCATTGATGTCAACCTCCATCATGGTCAGAAAGGTTGTTGTCGTGTTTTCATTGATGTCAACAATGAGTGTGTTGCACTATATTGTCTTTAGTGTTGTCACTAATGTCAAAATCTAATGTGGTGCTAAGTAGATATAGTGAATGGGGAGATTGTTGGTGATGAAAATTTTGTGGATGTACTGATGTGTTGTAATATTGTGTTGATGTTATTATGCAGTTGGTTCACTTGGTTTCCAAGTGGTTTTGAGAAAATTTGAATAAAAGAGTGTGTAGTGTGACAGAGGTGTGTTTAATTTTGTGCTCCACATTTCATCACGGTTGAATATATGCTTGTGTGATTTGGATATGTTGATCAAAGGTGTTTAGCGGCTCTTTATCCAAATTTTCAAGTTTTGGATCATTCTATTGTGGAATTTGTATTTGACATTTTATCAATCTATATAGAAGGTTGTCTAGGAGAAATGAGATTGCTCCACATTTCTCCACAATGAGGTTTCTTGTCTTTCATACTTGGGAATGTTCTTATATTGTCTATATCTACTTTCCCTTGGAGTTTATAGTGTTGAGTTGCTTCACAATTTTAGTGGTAATACATCATGGTGCGTAGGATGAAATTAGTTTTTGTTTCAGGTGGTTTGGGCAATGTTACAAAATATTCTAATGATGCTGGAATATTTTAGGATGTTGTGTTGATATTTTAGAAAGTTTCTATGTGGTCCACATGATGTTTTTTGACTTGGAGAGGTGTGTATGTGGTTGCTTGTAGTGTTAGTTTAGGTTTTTCCAACCTAGCGTGCTAGTGCTATTTTTGGAGGTAGCACATGGATTTTTTATGTGTTGAGTAGTATGGTGATGTATATTTGGGTCCTAGTTAAACCTTCATGTAGCCTTCCTTCACTTCTTTCAACTTCGGAAGTGTTTGGTGTTGACCTATTTTTGTGTTGCATGTTTGAGGTGCATACGTTTCATTAAGGCTGACCTAATTGAGATTGTTTAGGTTGCAGATGGTATAAATACAAGGTGAGTTGCTAGAGATGTTGTGAAGAGTGTGAATGATGCAAATGTGATCAAGTGTGGTGATTTGAGTATGAGCTTAAATGCCCATGACTTCTGATATAGTGAGAAAAAAATGTCTATTTTCTTGAAGTTGTTGGAGGTAGTGAGTTGAAGGTTGTGGATGGTGCAAAGATGTAGTGGTGAATTTTCTTGTTGCTCTAAGATAGTGAATCTCTTTGTAACAATTTCTTATATTCTTCTTTCTTCTTGGCGATGATCCACCCAGTAGTGATCCTTTCTTCTTTTTCTAGGAAATGAGCCTAATTATATTTAGCATTGTTATTCATATATATGTGAGTTAATCCTAATTGTGGTTTTTCCCTAATTAGATTTTTCCACATAAATTTGATGTTCTCTTATGTATGGATATTTTTGCATTGTTTTTTCACATGTTTACATTCTACTAATACTAAATGAGGCCTTAAATTTTGATAAGGGTTCAAAATTTAATGAGGGATTGGATGTTTTAAGGTACAATTGATTCACCCCCCTAGTTATCTTATGCATCCATAAGGGACTGATGGATATCAAGAAAGGTAAGAAGGAGATCAAGTTTTGGTGGTATTCTCTATTATACCACATTTTATTTATTTAGGGGAAGAAACGAATCCAGTCTAACACTCTAGATTAATGATACTGGTAAGGATAGGCACCAACTTCTAGTTCAGTACTAGACCCATGTATGGGATATTCATTGTGAGCAAGCAAGTTATGTCACATTCAAGAACCATTTTATAGCTATAGTCTTATCTTTTCTACAAGGTCAAGTACTTAGAGTGTCTACATATGATCCCAATAAACCCAAGGAGATAGTTCCCACTTACAAAATTGTCAAAGTGATGTAGGAGCATCCAAGGCTTATGAGCTATCTTGCATCAATATATCATTGGTTTCTTTCAATAAGGGCTAATCAGCTTAATTTTTCCAAGTATGAATAGTATAGCATTGAGCTATAGTGCTAAGGTTTACACTTTGGATTCATCCAATTCTATGTTTAGTGAACTGGTTTATCAGTGTGACATGGAGGTTTCATAGGAACATTGTTTCATGTCCGATTGAAGTGCCAATGGCGGGGGCTATGGAAATAAATAGTCACAAAGAATTCACTTCAAAGGGAGGTTCACATACTGGTGAGACAAAATTTGAAGACCCTTCGAAATTCTAAAGAACTATAGACATTCTGACAAGCTCCATCCAAGAGACTATGGGTTATTAGTAGGAGTAATTTGCAAGTCCCTCTAGCAAAGTGATAAGGTGTATCAAGTTGATGATGGGATTTCAGGCTAATAGGATTGCAAGTCCCTTTGATATTTCAATATTGGGGAGACAACAATACTTTAGTGAGAGACTTTGAGGAGTCTATTTGACTACCTAATGGGAACTTAATTGATGAGACTTCTTGATTTCAAAGAGAGACACTTTGGTTTCCCCTTGATGCAAAAAAGATATGGCAGTAAATTTTTTGGGACCCAATAGGAAGGGGATGATGACATGCATAGAAAGAGGGTGGATGGTGATTGGGTGATAGGTCAATTCATATCATTGTTGCGAATTGTTTTTTGATGAGGATGGTGATCAATGAGAGGATGAATATCAGTGTGACAGAATTTTCACATTCTGATAAGTAGTAGTTTGATTGATGGTTAGGAGGGGAAGATGGTGATCGATGACATGTTTGAGAAGAATGAAAAGACAATGAGGAAACCATTTAGGTTGGTGATTGGAGGAAGTAGTATTAAGTTAAGGTAAGGATAGAAAAAGAATTAAATGAAGATCATATTACAAAAACCATATATGGACAATGTGGTTATAGTGAAGGAAACAATACTTCTTTCTAGAGAAGATAAAGAGGAAAGGATATAAACCCCTCAAGAAGGAGGAGAGAAGGGGGGAGCTAGTTGGTGAGAGGAGAGGCTAGACTTGGGAGAGTCAACTATAATGGCCTAGTGGCTAGAAGAGAGACACTAGAGAGAATCAATTTCAGATTTGTAGACTTGTAGATGATTGTCATGAAAGCCCATATGATGGCATATAATGTTGTAATGTCATTTCAGTAATAAAATAAAGCTTTATTTTTCTCTTGCATTTTTTCTTTGCAAGCCAATGTTTTTGCTATGAGTTTGAGAAGGGTAAGGGAAGTATCCTAGCTCAGTGGTATCAAAGCATGTTCAGCCCCTTCGTTAGTGGTATAAGAGCATGTTGAACCAACTTCATGAATGGTATCAGAGCCCGAAGATATTTAGAGTGTAGAGTATGCATTAGGAATTGCAAGTGAAGAGTGGCGACATAGTGAAGCTGCAAGAGAGAGTTATCAGAAATTATTTTTGTTGCAAGAATGAAAGAAGGTCTATGAATACTATCCTCAAGTAGAGATAAAACTATACCTAGAAGGTGTAGAGTTCCCCCACTTAGAAAAGGTGGGCAGAGGAAGCATCTTCCAAAGTCTTTGTTGGGTAGAGGATAGCTATGTGAGTGAGATATTGTTGCAAGGAGTACTTGTGATTGCAAATGGTTTGAATCTTTCTTGTTAAAGCATTGAGAGTGTGTGGATTTTCAATAATATTTGAAGGAATTGAAGAATTGTAAACAAATCACAAAATGTGAGGTAATATACATTTGTAAAACTTGAGGGTTGAGGATTTGTGTTGTTATGGATTTGAGAGGCCTAGGAAATCGAAAAGAGAAAGGGAATTGTCATTAGATGGATTCTAAGGATTCCTAGACTAGAGGAAATCAGAGAGGGAATTAGAGAGAGAGAAAGAAGAAATAAGAATTGAAATGATAGAGATACAAGATCAAATAAAGGAATTGGGCGACATGATTGAAAGGAGGAAACACAAGAAGAAAAGGGTTGAAGGAAATTTTTATTATCCTTCCAATGATGTTTTGACTGCAGGAAAGAAAGATGATGTAGTAGAGTGTCATGCATATGACACCGAGGAAGAGGATGAGTATGCACAAATTGAGGTGCTTGAGCATGAATTTGAAGGATGTATATTGGTAAACATGGATGAAGATACAAAGGTGGTAGCAACCATAGAAAGATGGAGAGCAATGGAGGACATTGAAGAAGAAGAAATCCAAGTGGTAATAGCTAAAGAAAAGGTAAAACTTGCATCTTGTGAATGCATAGAAAAATTTAGTTTGCATGTGAATGATATCAATGGGATGGAAAGGTATGAGAAGGTTAATTTTTTTAAGATTTTCACGAGGTTAGAACCAAATTTGGTTTATGTTGGAATGACATGAAGAGTGATAATGAAGGAAGCATTGCAGCAATGAAGGTTGCAACAAAAGTTGATGAGGTTCACCTATATTTTAGTATATATCCCAATGAGGATCAACATGTAGCAATGGGAAAAGCCATTGTAGTAATAGATCAACTTGAAGGTGTTGAGATTAAGGAATAGGAGGTGAAATGTGTAACCAAAATATGTCCTTCTAAGGGCATAAAAACAATGAAATATTATATTGAAGGAAAGAAAGAAGATGTAGAAGTGTGGATTGCACCCAAGACATGTACAATGAATGTTCTAATGGAGAAGACAGAGGAAAATTCTGATTTTTGTGAAAGTTTTGATTTTTCTAAGTACGATAAGAGTAATATAAAAGAAGATGTTGTAGAAATGAGTGACTTTGTGGATGAAAACATTACAACTAAAAGTAAGGAAGGGAAAGAGGAGGAGAATGTTGATTTTTTTGGTGATCTTTCCTTGGCATCATTTGATGACTTCTTATGTGATAAGGAGGTTGGTATAGTTGATAGTTTGTTGCAGCCCGAGACAAGGAAAAACTTCCTTTGATTATACTATTAACATTGGTGTGGATGCAGAGGAGGAAGTGATTGAAGTCAAAAAATGTCTTTTAGAAGGCAAGGGGAAAAAGAAACATGGTGTTGAAACCAAGGGTAATGATGAACAAATGGTTCCAACAATAACAAAGAACAAGGTAATGCATGAATCTCATTATTTTTCTAAAGAAGAAGAAATTGATATTTATGAATTTCTAGATTCTCCTAATGTATGTTGGTGGGAGACAAATGCTATGAAAGGAGGGAGAAAGAGAGGAAGAATGAAATATGGGAGGGACATCAAGTTACATGGACAGTTGAGAAAGAAGGTTCAGGGTATGTGAAAGATCATGATGGGAAAAAATGTGGTGATATGATGGGTATGTGTAGGGTATGTGGCTGATGACTTTCTTTTTACCCAAAATTGATGAAATGAAAAAAAGGGTTTTTAAAGGAGATTCTCAGCTTTCCACCAATATAAATTATGCTTTACTTTGAATTAAATAAATATTTATTATTCATTTTCTATTTGAATTACAACTAAAGTGTTGAGTGATAGGCTGATTGAAAAAAATCTATACTTTTCAAGTAGTATCACATTTTTTGAATCTAAAACATGTGTGACATTCTATGCTTTGCATACTATAGGATTAAAAAAAGAAGTGAATTTCATGATTTTTTGACCAAGTTAAGGTGGTTAGACATAAGAGTTTTTATTTTTTTTAGAGTTGTAATAAAAAATCATAATTACTTAATTACTTGAAAAAAATGACTAAAAAATATGCTTCACATCAAGACATGAGTCCTCTACTTATATCTAAAATCTTATAAAAAAATATTATTAGACACCTACTTCTAATTTTTTCCTTGAGATTTAAGTACTACTACATTGAAATTTCAAATTTTCACCAAATAGATTTTTTATTTTGTAAAATAAACCTAGTAGTTTAGAAACTACATTCAATTTTATACATATTCTATTCTTACATATTTTTGAAATAATATAGATAACTTATTCAAATTTTTACGTCAAGCTATCTAACTTTGATTTTCTAAATTTTATCATCACTTCAGGGCCTATTTTTTCTATGATGATCCTTCACATACCCTTCAGGTGAATAATTCACAAGATGGATTATGAATGGGCATCGGGTCCACAAATGTTTATGAGTCACACTCATGAAACATTTCTTTCCTACCCCGGGTGTTTGATGCAGGAGCATCTAGGGTGTGTAACGAGCTATCTTGCATCAATATATGATTGTTTTATTTCAATAAGGGCTAATCAACTTAATTTTTCCAACTATGAACAGTCAGGCATTGAGCTATAGTGTTAAGGTTTACACCTTGGCCTCATTTAGTGTGCTATGTTTAGTGAACTAGTTTATCGATGTGATATGGAGGTTTTAGAGAAACCTTGTTTCATGTCCCATTGACATACTAAAACAAAGATAAATGGTCATGAAGAATTCAGTTCAAAGGGAGGTTCACATATTGGTATGACGAAATTTGAGTCCCTTTGACATTCTGATGAACTAGATAGGCATTCCGATAAGCTGCATCAAGGAGACTCTAGGTTATCGATATGAGTCATTTGCAAGTCCCTCTGATGAAGTGATAAGGTGTATCGAGGTGACAACAGGATTTCAAGTCCCTTCAATATTCTAATATCGAGGATACATGCATGCTTCGGTAGGAGATCTTGAGGATTCTGTTCGATGACTCAATGGGAACTTAATCAATGAGACTACTTGGTTTCGGGGAGAGTCACTTTGGTTTCCCCTCGACATAGTGAAGACATGGTGTTGACTTTTGTGGGACCTGATAAGAAGGGGAGGATGACGTGCATGGGTAGCGGATGGATGGTGATTGGGTGACACATCAATTCACATCATTTTTGTGAATTGCAAATGATTATGAGGATGTCGATCAATGAGAGGGTGAATATTAGTGTGTCATGGAACTATCTCAGTCTAATAAGTAGTAGTGTCATCAATGGTTAAGGAACAAAGATGGTGATCGATGGTGTGTTTGGGAAGACTGAATAGACAATTAGGAAACCATTCAGTTTGGTGATTGGAAGAATTAGCAGTACTAAGGCAAGGAAAGTAAAATAATTAAATGAAGATCAGATTATAGATTTACTATAGATGGCCAATGTGGTTATAGTTAAGGAAAGGAGATTTTTCTTTCTAGAGAAGATAAAGAGGAAAGGATATAAACCCCTTAGGAAGGAGGAGAGAAGGGGGGAGCTAGTTAGTAATAGGAAAGGCTAGACTTGGGAGAGTTAGATGTAATGGCTTGGTAGCAAGACCTCAGAGCCTAGAGAAAATCTGTTTGAGATTTATAGACTTACAAATGATTGTAACCAAGGCCCATATGATGGCATGTAATGTTGTAATGTCATTTCATTAATAAAAGAAAGCTTTGTGTTTCTCTTTCATTTTTGTTGTACAAACTAGTGTTGTTGTTGTGATTTTGAGAAGGGTAAGGGGAATATCCTACATTAGTGGTATCAAAGCATGTTGAGCACCTTTGTCACAAACAAACAAGGGAACAATTGGGATTAGTTGAGTATAAGTTGGAAGAAAAAGTAAAAGAAATGGTCAACAAGTCTGATAAAGTTGAATTGAGATTGTTACTTGGGATCAAGGATAATGGAGAGATTAAGCCTTTTTGGGTGTGGAAAAATCAATTTGAAAGTATTACTACAACACTGAATTTTGTCATATGTGTCAAGAAAAAAGTTGACATGGAACTATTGGAGAGCAATTTGGACAGGCTGTAGGAAGCAAATCAATTCTTCAAGGAATTTGAGAAAGAATCTTATTGAATGTGGTTTTCAAGTATAATAAATATAGAGCTAACATGGATGAGTTCCTTTCTTTCCAATGGCCAATAGAGGAACAATATAAGGCATAAGATGATAAGTATAATAATTTTCCTGAGTTATATAGTTTTAATTGTTTGGTATTATTATTCTTTCATTTTTTATTAAGGTGGAGATACTCTTTTATCCTTTATTTCCTATTTGGCATCAGTTGGAATCTTCTTTAGCTTTAAAAAAGTATTTTGTTCTAGTGTGCCTACTTTTTGTCTTCATCTAAATAGTTGGCACTTCCTAGGTTCTTAGAACTAAAAGAAGATGGATAAAGGAGAAGCAAGGTATATTACAATAGTCTTCTATTAGCACTTTTGGAGGTAACAAGGATTTTAAATTGCACATGTAATTGATTTTTTCTTTTATAGAATATTCTCCCCACGAGTAGTTGCACTTGTGTTTTGTTATGTAAGTGTATGTTAAATGAAAATGTGACATGTATCAATTGGCCTGAGGCTTATTTTGCTTCCTTGTTTCTATGAAAGGGAATTCAAGGCCATTTGTAAGGGATATTGGAGAGATTTTTTATTTACAGAACATTTGTAATAGAGTTTTTCTTTTGGTCTCAGATAGGATATTGTATTAGAATAGAATGCACATTTGAATGTTTGTATAATAGTACTAGTTCAAGCGTGAATATAGTGTCAAGTTCAAAGCTAAATTCTCTCCTATTTTGTACTATTCATTACATTTATGAATAAAATTTGACCAAGGATCATTTTGTTCATATCCACAGCCTTTTTTGTGTGTGAATTTTTTTCTTGTAGCTTTTACTCAAGTATTGAATTCAATGCTTTAAGAAAAATGTTGAAGGTTATGAATGTTTGCAAGGAGTTGTAAGTAGAATTAGTTTTAAATACTAAAGTGTGATAGTGTAACACATTATTGTAGTGCTTCATGAATTAGGGGGAAAATATTATTGTTCAATATTCCATTTATGCATATCTTGACTAGATACCCTAGGTTAAGGCATAAATCTCTCCATATTTGTGTCTGATACATTTCCTTGATCTCATAATTTGAAAATTAAACATGAATTTCCATTTCTATTTAAGTTATTTGATTAATTATGTTATTTCCATGTTTTAATGCAATTGAATGTTTAAAATCCTAAGGATCTAGCCTATCTTTAGAGGTTTATCTGTAATTCTTTGGTATATTTGAGAGAACATATCTACTTTAACAATATTAGAGATAAATGGCAAAAGAATCTTAATTAATACTGTAAAGGATCACTCTCCTAGGTTTTGTGGAGCTTGAAGTGCAAATGAAAAGTGTTATCTAGCTTTTTCCTATTAAGTTAGACAATCCCTTAGGGTAGTTGATCACTAGAACTGGCTACTCTTTACATTACCTTTGAGATCTGGTTGAGAATTTAAAACAACCAACAAGAAGGAAGAACGATTAACTTTGGCAAGCATGAGTTTGAAAGGAAGAAAACCTTGGAGGATTCTACCACATAAGTGGAAGGGATACAAGATGATGAGGATAAATTTATCTTATCAACTTCTAATTTTTTAGATTAGCAAAAAACATCTTAATGAAATAATTTAAAGGAAAACATCACTTGTTGAATGTGCAAGTGAGGGTCCTTTTCAACTCACATCCATCAATCCTCTAATGATTCATGAATAAATATTTTTTTGTGAAAGTGAAGTTTAGGAGAATAATGAAGTTATTTTATCACAAATTTTATGAGATGGAGCTCTAGAATGACTAGGTTGAGAAGTATGGATTTAAGAAGAGTGTTGCAATATATATTAATATTGGTTTTCAACTTTCTAAATATTTTAGACTAGTGACTTATGATAAGCACTTAGATCGATCTAGTTATGTCATTTTAGAATATGAGAGGGATGTTTTGATGTAGCAAAATTATTAAAGTGTCTTTTAGAAATATTATATTGAAAGGTATGTCATAGAAGATAATGTTAGTTTATGTATTGATTGTAGTAGAGTTCAATATCATTGTATAACTTTGAACACCATGTGGGTGACTAGAAGGAACAATTTTTAATAATACAAGAAAGAAGTGCAAGTCTTAATAGAGTTGGATAACATGAAAAGGATCATCAAAGGATTAACACAAAAATTGAAGAGATAACAAATTGAGTGAATAGATGGAATAACTATTGATAAGACCAAACAAAGGGTCACTATTGCAAATTTGCAAATAGTTAATAATGTAATGGAAACACTAAAATTACAATATCTACATATGATTTAAGACAAACATATGGCCATCAAGTTGTAAAAGAGGCCTCAACTAGATTTAAGGAAATAAAGTTACAATATGAAGTCATTAGTGAGGACAAGAGCAGACAAGTTCATTTTTGTTGCAGTGGTAGTTGCGATGATGATGGTGGGTGTGGCTTTTGCTGTGGACGCATACGTGCCTAACCCTTCTTTGACTACAAGGACAGATTTTATGATTAGGGTTTCAAATCTCGTCTCACCTTGAGAGAATACTGTCCCTACCAATTTGGAGGCATTCACGCTTTAACTACACTTTCGTCATCTGGTGGAGTGTATGCCAACTTATATGTTATTTGTTGTTTCGACCAGGAGCTGATCTTAAGAGGCAGAGACACAATGGCAGAAATGTTGTCGACCCTGCAAAGCGCAACATAAGGTCTAGGAATAACTGGACGCCACAATTGGCGCGACACAAAAGACATGAATTGGTTACTGGGACGTAGGCAAGTTGACGTATCTGCAAGTTGTAGGAAAAGAGACAATACAAATCCATCTGTGGGTTCCACTATTATCATGGGCTTCCTGGCAATGCAAGACGTAAGAATAGGAACTTCATGGCTTGTGTCACGGTTACCACCACCATGGTAAACATGTGAGCTGTAATACACAACACCAGATGTGGGCCTCTCCACCGTCCATCTCTGGCTTGCCACTCTGCGTAATCATTTTAAATTGGTTCATACTGAAAAATAACACTCCATGCTTACGGAAGAGGATGTGACCTCAGAGCTAGTTGCAGTGGAGGCGTGGCGGTTAATTTGGAGGGACAGGGGAGAGGGGAGAGGGCCCAATGGTGGTGCAGGTTTCTGTTGTGAGGATTGGAGTTGATTGCCTTGTCAGTTCTTAAAAAATACTCATTAAAGCTAAACAAATAATATTTTTTTAAATATTCTTTATAAGATGAAAATAAAAGTGCGTATTTACTTTTATAAAGGTTCACTCGATGTTTAATTAATAATTATCTATTTTTTTAAATATAGATGACTACCACTAGATATTTATATTTCAATTATGTATCCAGTCTTACAAAAATAGTGATACGACATGAATAAGTAGAGTTTACGTTT
This sequence comes from Sequoia sempervirens, assembly GCA_007258455.2. NCBI lineage: Eukaryota > Viridiplantae > Streptophyta > Pinopsida > Cupressales > Cupressaceae > Sequoia > Sequoia sempervirens. The sequence goes on along the minus strand of VDFB02281492.1, from coordinate 25,155,582 downwards.
CATATGTTTCACATAACATTTGTCCAACTTGCAAATACATATGACAAGATTATAAATAAAAATTTTATACTTATCAACCTTGCTACAACAACTTCATGTTCCACCATGCCCAAGTACTCTCTCATTTACCCCACATAAACTTTGCAATCATTACAAAAATATTTTGAGGCTCACCATTATCAATTAAAAAACAATATATTAGCAATAAAAAATATTATAAACAACACCTTTGAATTCATAATGATTTGTGCTATTTATTTCATGGATGGTAAAAAATTCATTCTATTAAATTCAAATCTACCCTAATTTAAACATTATTACAACACCTCCCAAATTAGAAATATAAATAATACTAGCAATTGCACCTTTGTGTGCAACATGGGTACGTCGAAGAGGTGCAGAAAGTCATTTAGGTAACATTTTGGTTTTATTTCCAATAAGCTAAAATATTACATCAATAAGTTGGGCTAGAAAAAATACAAGAGCATTATACATCTTGGAAAATAGAAAAATATATCAAATCCTGTACCGTAGAAAAAAGGACCCTTTGCTTGACATGGGATTAATTCATGATAAAATGGGCTTAATGAGGTCTTAATCTAGTGTTGTGAGGTATTTTATGCGTCCACACTAGGTCTTGGACCCTTGCAAATTGAATAACATGTTTTTAATGACATCTTGTAAAGGTGTTGTAAAGTGTTGAAAGATACTTTCACACTTTTTTAGACTTTAAGAGCCTATTTCCCCCTAATTCAACATTATAAAATGTGTCATCACATCAATCTAGAAGGCTTGCAAAATAAACTTAATGTTAAAATAGTGATGTAATGTGTCTTGCACATTCACATTGGTTCTTGTGCTTTTCTAAGCTATGTGGACCTCATTTTATTGTCGTAAAGTGTATTTAATCACACTTTCACATTAATTTTTGTGTCCCAAGCCCTATTTGGCATTCACATCATCACTAATAGTCCCATATTAACCCATATTGTGCATTTCGAGGTCTAAATTGATCAAATACCCATGCATGGTGAATCAATCCCATCTAGGTGGGACCCATTCACCATGTGTGGAGAATGACTTCCATTTGGATCAAATTTGACCCTTGAGTGGGAAAAATGTGAAATTTGAGTTTAATATGGCTTCATGTCGGTCTTTGTTGAGGTATTAACAGGTAAAATAAGTGAATTCCCTACAAAATCACCTTTGTGAAACTCATTTTTACATCCATTAACTTAATTCACATCCATTCTTCATTATTCATCCACCAATATTTCATCTCTAGTCAAACAACTTAGGGTTTTATCATTGCAAGGGATCAAGAAAGCTCCTAAAAAAATTCAAGGGTTGAATCTTCCTCCATTGCTACAGAAATCCAAGATCAACACCATAGAAAGGTAATCAACTCCATCATTGCATGTTTCATTACTTTATTTCATCATTTTGGTTTAATTACCTAAAAGGGGTTTGACCAAGGCAAACCCCCATGCCCTAACATTCACAATTTCTTCTTCTCTTCTTGTGTGTTTGCAGATTTATATTCCTTGGAAGATTGGAGATCATTGAAGATCAATTTTCAAAGTTGTTCAAGTCTTCTCCACATTCAACAATTTAAAATATCAACAAAAACTCATTTCTAAACTTGTAAATCAGAGTTTCAGAAGTAGACACCTATAGGAAGTCAAAGTGTAGATCAAAAGCTCTAGAATCCACTTTTGAAAATCCAAAAATTCAAAAGTTGATTCATTTTCCATGGGTGGCGAATGAGTCCCACTCGAGGGTCAATTTTGGGTTTTCTATATTTTTTAGTACCCTTTTGTCAAAAACAGGTTTTGGCTCAGTTTGATAGAATTAAGACTGATTCACCTAGAATGGCGAATGAGTCCCTCCAGGCCTGAAAAATAGCATCAACAACATTTCAAATTTAATTTCCAGTCTTCATCCAAGCTCTAGGAGCACACTTTTAGTCTAATTCATTTCTGTTGCAATTTTACATTTGTTTGTAGGTGATTTTGTATTACATAATGTGTTTTCAAACAATTTGTTTTCCTTTAGTTTATATTCATTAGTTAATCAATCTCATTTATTTCTTGCATTCAAACATTATATCTAGGAAAATTGTGTCTATATTCCATATGTATTGCATTGATTTTAAATGTACAATAAGCATTTTTGGCCCTTCTTACTCCTTTTAGGTGAAAAACCCTAGAAGTGTTAGAAAGGATTAGGGTGCCAAAAATCTATGGTTGATTTTGGTGAACCCACTTTTTTGGATACATTCTTAATTGATTTGGAGTCCTTTCATCATCATAGATCTAGCTTGCATTAGGGTTTGCATGATTCATTTGCATGTTAGGGGTTAAATTTTGCATTCATAACAAGTGCATTTAGGTTGCATTGATGGCATTTAAATTCATTTGCACTCTTTGAAATTCTACAGTTTTCAATTAAGTCTATATCATAGCAGTCATAAACCATCAAACTCAATAATTTTTTTTTGGAAAATCTAAAAAAAGTCCATACTAGGACTCATTCGCCACCCTGGGAAAATCGGTCCCTTTTGACCCCTAAAACCGCATTTTACAAAACTTAGAACTCTATTTTTAAGTTTTTGTTTGGTTCCTTAACATGCCTATATTAGTTAGTTACATTTATGTAACATCCATTTCATCAAATCTAGCTTAATTTAGCTCATTTCATGCATGGTTAAAATTTCAATTTTGCATTCTCATATTGTTACATATCATAATCAATCAATTATCATTTGAAAATTGCATTTCATTTCAGCCTTTTACATTGCATTTTGGGTTAGCATAGTTTTTTCTTTCAAAATTTTAGTTTCAATCTTCTCTAAATTTGCAAAGAAAAAGTTAGTTAATAAGCATGATCGTCATTCCTTCAATGCATGTCCTAGTTATATGAGTCTCCTAGCACAAAAGAGTGAAAATGACAATGTTGACCTTAAATTTACACCCCCTCCTATCTTTCCTATTTTTGTGATTGACATGATAGAAGAGCATACAAACATAGATAACCATGATGATCATATTTTTTCTTCTCCCAATACCTCTCCCTTTAGTGAGGAAGGTATCTTGGTGAAAGAGATACAATCATTGAGCATCATGCGGATCTTGTTTCTCTTTATCCTCATCCCCTTTGGGAAGAGATTTTAGCACAATAGCATCAAATCATAGACAACTTGTTAAACATCACCTTACCTAATTTCCATTGTGTTGATAACCTTGAGGAAGATGAGATTATAAACGATGAGGACATGTTAGTCTACAACAACCCTCTTTATGATCCTTCCCCTACCTCTCTTATTTTGGAAGATATTAGGGAAAAAATCAATGAAGTCATAAATGATCATGATAATCACATTTGTTCTTCTCCTAGTATCTCTCCTATTTGTGATAAAGATACTTTGTTAGAAAACATAACCAATGAGATTCATGAGAATATTAGTTTTCTCCTTTCACCTATGAAAAATTTTATTGAGCAAAACAATTCAATCATTGATCATCCTCATACTTGTGATGAAGTCCTTCTAGGAGATCCAACCTTATAATGTTAAGAAAATTCGGTTTATAATTCTTCTCCAAACTCTCCTCCTAGGAACAATCTCATGATGCAAAACACATACCACAATAATGATATGGACTCTCACTTATTAAGGGATGTTAACATTATCCAACCTCAACTCATACTTTACCCCCCTTGACATAAACTTCCACCTCAAAACAAACCCAAGTTTACTTTCTACCCTCCATGTACAAACAACAAAATAAACCTGAAATTATCCTTTACCCACCTTAGAATAATGTATCACAATAGTTGAGTTATAATACCGTTGCTCATACATATAACACTCAAAATAATCCACAATCGTCACAACCAATCCCACCCTCCTAACCTTTACCTAATCCACATAGTGCTCCTCGCTGCATCCCACAAACAAAGGAGTGTGACCTTGTCAAAAAATTAAAGAATACTCCTACAAAGATTTCCCTTTGGGATTTACTTCAAAACTCACCAAATTACCACAATATTCTTCAAATATCCTTAAAAAAAATTGCAGCTCCTCATCGTACAACTCCGAATGATGTGACAACTTTAATTCATAAAACAAATCAAACTAATATTGAAATTACTTTCCATCAACATGAGCTCCCTCTTTCAGATTTGCACAAACAAAGTGACACTTTCATGATCATTGCTCAACACAATAGGACAGGGATAAAGCACACCCCTCTTGATAATGGTTTTTCTCTTAATGTGTGTAGTGTGAATCTCCTTGATCTATTAGATGTTGAAAAGTCACAAATAAAACCTGATTCCTTATCTATTCGAGGATTTGATAATACAACAAAGCAACTACTTGGTGTAATCACTTTGCCTATTATGGTTGGGGTGGCTACTTTGTAAACTCCTATTCATGTCATGCCTTATGATCTTTCATATACTATTCTTTTCGGAAGACCATGGATTCATGAGATGAATGCAGTGCCTTCGACTCTTCATTGTATCATGAAACATCTCCATAACAATCACATTTATCAAATTGAAATAGACCCCTAGCCTAAAAGTTGCTTGCAGCTTGAAAAAGGAACTACAAGTCCTCTAAAAACATTGATTCCAAAATCCAATGTAGACTCTCTTGAAATTGAACAAAAAAATGAGTAATTGGTGTCTAAATTATTTGGTGATGATTAGGGATCCTTAGAATTCACACTAGATCATTTATGAGCGAATACATAATTACACAAAAGAAAGATGAGAAACAAAGACAACCAACCATCATGACAACACAAAATTTGGACAACCTCTCGAAAGCATCCACCTCACCCACTTTATACAATGCCAAAAAATCCACAACAACCCTTGATGAACCCAACAATGAACAACCACCTGATTCCAAAGTAATGAAACAACTTTGTGGAAAAGGGTATGAGCTCATGAAATAACTTGGATATAGTGGAAAAGGATGTGGTGCTAACAAACAAGGTATCTGCAACCCTATTGAACCTCACACACAACAAATGACTCATGGTCTTGGTTATTTTACTTTTTCCAAACCTTCACTCAACATCAATAATATCACAACGCCCTCCTAAATCATTCTTCTCTACTAGTAGTCTTCAACATCATCCTTTAACCATGAAACAAACAAATACACCTTCACTTAATGCCAATGTCATCTAGCAAAATGTTCATGATTTGAATTTTTTAGATTTTATACCTTCTTATAATGGGAAGAACAAAATATCACAATCTAAAGCACCTTGAATAAGTATGACATCTACTGCCCATATGTGCAAAATCATCATGGAAAAAACAGTCCCTGAAGTGGCAAAAAAATCAAAAAAATCAGAGTTAGGCCACTTGATGCAAAAATTTGAATAGGTTATCTATATTATTTCAAAAATATGTAAGAATAGAATATGTAGCAAATTGAATGTAGTTTCTAAACTAATAGGATTATTTTTTAAAAAAAAAAAATTGGTGAAAATTTAAAATTTCAATGCAGTAGTACTTAAATTTCAGGGAAAAAATAAGTAGGTGTTTGTCTGACCACCCTAACCACAATAAAATGATAATATGTTTTTCATAACATTTTGGATATAAGTAGAGGATTCATGTCCTGATGTGATACACATTTTTTTGTAATTTTTTTCCAAGTAAATAATTAATTATGATTTTTTTATTACAACTTTTAAAAAATATAAGAACTTGTATGTTTGACCACCTTAACTTTGCCAAAACTTCATGATTTTTTTTTTTTAATCTTATAGTATGTGAAGCATAGAATGTGGCACATGTTTCGGATTCAAAAAAGGTGATACCGTTTGAAAGCTATAGATGTTTTTCAATTAGCCTATCAATTAGGACTTTAGTTTAATTCAAATAGAAAATGAATAATAACTATTTATTAAATTCCAAGTAAAGCATAATTTATATTGGTGGAAAGCTGAGAATATCCTTTATAAACCCTTTTCATTTCATGAATTTTGGGTTAAAAAAAAGTTGTCAGCCACATAGCCATCATATCATCACTTTTTGTCCCATCATGATCTTGCACATACCTTACTACTAAGCAAGATGTTTCTTTCAAGAAAACTATAAAAATCATTGATCAAGAGGGAATTTTGTCAAGACTCCTCCAAGATCACTTGATCACCCTCCTTCCTAGAACTCATAAGAAATGCTATTCCAAGACTTCATTTTGGGCATATCATAGAGTTCATGGTCACTCCACTAATGAATGTAAGGCTGAGTCATAAAATCCAACATTTTTAGGAATTTGGCACTCTTCCCTCTGTGGGGGCACCCAATTCCTCTAATTGATATTGATTTTCACTCTCACATTTTCTCAATCATTTCGGCTTACCTGTGTCTTGCACTAAGTGGGGGCAAGGGGTTCGTTAGCCTTGTCCTCATCTATCACTTGTGGTTTCCTTCTTTGGGTTTGTTGTTAACCTTTCATAAATACATAAGAGCAAGTGTGGGATGTGGACAACATGCCTTAAGTTGGCTCACATATGACATACTTCTCTTTTCATGGCATAGCTTATTGGAAACCTATGACTTGGCATAGGTATTTCTGAGTAAGCTCTTTTCTCCTCTTCTACTTTAAAGCAATCGCTCACAGTACAGGTGCTCGCAACTGCATTAAAGTGGGGGCATACATCACCACTAATATTTCATTGCATGATTTCTTTCATCTTGCGAAGCATCTTTTCTTTGTGGAGTCGATGGGGTTGATTCCCTCCATGAGTGTGATACTTATTTTTGACTTATCATCTCTTGGAGATGTTAAGCACAATGTCCCCTAAGATGAGACCTTGCATGAACAAAGCAAAATCCCTTTGAATAATCCTTATACTAGTCTACATTAACAATGTCTATGGGTGTCAAGAATACAAATTTTTGCTTACCTCATCAAGCTTGAAAACCATTTTCCATTGTGGCACCTTGTTAAAGTTATCAGGAGGTATAACTTTGATATGGTTGAGCGGGAAACCCATCTAGCAGCACGACTTCACCCATAGCCACCTTTTTTTGTGAGTACATACCAACTGGCATATGTTTCTCACCCTTTGGGATTTCTCACCCCACAGAAAACTAGAAGTTTTGTGGCCCCGGAGTGGGTACATCTTTTCCACCCCATTTTTCCTCTCTTCCTATTGTCATTTCATGATTGTTTATCCTGATAGTTTTACTTAGGATCTTGGACCCTGGGGGCTTGCACAACCTCCTTGATCTTTTTCATTTTTTTTCATCTACATCTGAACACTCAGATCTCTCTTAAATGTCTACTTTAGTGTGAGTTTGAAGCAAGTTCATCCTCTCACTAAAGTGGGGCTAAATGTACCATAGAAAAAAGGACCCTTTGCTTGACATGGTATTAACTCATAATAAAATGGACTTAATGAGGTCTTAATCTAGTGTTATGAGGAATTTTATGTGTTCACACTAGGTCTTTGACCCTTGCAAATTGAATAACATGTTTTTAATGACTTCTTGTAAAGGTGTTGTAAAGTGTTGTAAGATATTTTCACACTTTTCTAGACTTAATGAACCTATTTACCCCTAATTCAACATTATAAAATGTGTCATCACATCAATCTAGAAGGCTTCTAAAATAAACTTGTTCCATAGAAAACTAGGCCCTTGTCATTTTCATGGCCTTTTAGGTCTTCTTTCATGGTGTTGCAACTATGTTGCTCTGATTTTATGTTGTAACATGGCTCGAACATGCTTATTTAGGTACTAAAATTCAAATTATTACTTCTTGTCAAGGTGTTGTGAAATATTGTAAGACATTTCTACATTCTTGTAGACTCTATTCATTAAAATTCACGTAAAAATAACCTTTTCATCACCAATCAAGTCCTATTTTGAAGTGTTGTAAAGTCTTGTAACAAGATTTCACACTTTTCTAGGAATATTTTCACCATTTACCCCTTTTCTCATGCTTTATTTGGTCCCTTTATGCCCTCATATGACTTAATTAAGTGTATTTTTTAATGTTATCTTGATAAATAACATTAAATAAAACATATTTCTCGACACATGTTTTTAGGTTCTAGGTGGAACCCATTTGCCATGGGTGGCGAATGAATCCCCCTTGGCCCGAAATTCAAAATATCTTGAATTTCCTTTCAGGATTTCATTCACAATCACTTGATGTCGGCCTGTGATGAGTTATGAATGGATACTAAGGCACAAGAATTGTATAAATAAGTGATTTTCACCTCATTTCAACCCCCATTCATCAATTTCACTCATTCATCCATCCATTCAAGCATTCAATCTCACATCACATTCAAGTTATCAAGCATTTTGCAACATCAATTCAAGCACTTTGAAGTAGCCATTGAAATTACTTTAGACTTGAATTATCAAGGGTTTAGTAAGCGGATAGTATTTGCATGTTATTACTATATCTTTCTCTTGCATTTCATTATCTTATTAAGGGTTTAATTACCAAAAATGAGGTTTGACGAAGACAAACCCCTATTCACTAACCCTCAACCATTTTCCCCTTTATTGCATGTTTGTTTGCAACCTTGTGTGTGTAGATTTGATAAAATTTTAGGTTTTGAAGATTGGTTTTCAAGTCAACAAGGTGCTTCAAATCAACTCAAGTCTATTTCAATCTTGGAGAAGGTTTTCTATCTGTTTCCTATAGAATTGGCCTCAACAACCCGACAAGCAGTGATTTTTAAATCTAGTGTTGTAGAGTTGTCTCCTTATTTTTTAGAAATTTTGGAGAGGAATAATTCACAACTTGTGGTGAATAAGTCCCACCTTAGCACTGAAAATTTGAATTTTGTTAGATTTTGAATCTCGACAGTCAAGAACCACCTTTCGACACTTTTTCACTAGGAGGAGGATTGATTCACCACCTTGGGAAAATGAGTCCAATTGTGAAAAAATAGTGAATTAAAACAACATCCAAAAAATTCTAGATTCATCACATTTTTCCTATCTCTTTTTATTATGCATATTTTCTTCATTTACTTCATTGTTTGCATATCACAATGTGTTTTCAAAAATAGTTGTAATTTCACTTTTGCATTCATTTTGAGTCATTTAGATTAGTCAATTGCATTTAGTTAACTTCATCTAGCCTATAAACTAGTGCATACATCCTAATTTGAGTGAATCATAAGAATTTTTGGCCCTATCTCTCTCCTTTTGGTGAAAAACCCTAGAAGTGCAAGAGAAGTCTTAGGGGCCCAAAAATATATGTTTCATTTCAGTGAACCTGACTCTTGAACACTTTGCATTTATGATTACATTTATAAATTACATCTTAGTTTCCATTTGTATTAACATTTAATTAGGATATTTTTTTTTATTGCATTCTAGGACTTTTCATCTTGGATTAGTGAAAACTTCATTTAGATTTCATTTTTGCATTACATCTGATTGAAAAATGTAAAAATCTGCAATTTTCACCTCATATTAACTAATCTTCGTAATTTTAAAAACCATAAAAAAACATCATACTGGGACTCATTCACCATCCAGGGTTAATCAGTCCCTCTACACTTTTTAGACAACATTTTTGGCATATTTTTGGCATTTTTCTACATTATTATTTCCTGTTCTAGCATTCTATTTTCATTTACAACATCTCTATTTTTAATCAATTTTTACATCTTAGTTTATTTGCATAATGGAATTTTCCTTCAATAAGTTTTTTAATTCATTAAAATCATTGGTAGACATGTCCAATTGTGCCTTTGGTTGTGACCCTAATGACCTTGAACTAACACATGCTCCCTCAAATCCTCATGATTTTCCTCCTCGAGAAGTAGACATCATTAAAGAAGATGATGATAGCATGCACAAGTTCTACAATGATTGCCTTGATAGCCTAGAATCCAATGTAACCTTTTATCCATCTATGAAGTCACAAGATCTTCCTACTATTGCACCTCCTAATTGCTTTGCATATTTACATCCTAAAATCAATCAAGGATCTAGTTCCTCTAAACCACCACAATCTCAACCCTTTTACGATCATAAAGTCACAAAAACTACTATCAATCTTGAAGAAACATATGGTAAAGGATTCACTATATTAAGTAAACAAGTTTGTGACACAAAACATGAACATGACATTTATCAACTTCGTGAACAAAAACCAACTGAAGAAAACACAACGGGTCTAGGATGTCATGATCCTTCTCATCTTGATGGACAACAATTTAAATATTGGAAGCTTCGCGGTGATGGCACGGTGATCTTTGATGCTCCTCCTGACTTAAACATTCTTCTTCCATGTGAAAAACCTCTATCTCCTTCTAATGATAAGGATGTTAGGATCCCCATGGGTCCTTCTCGTCCTTCTATTCATGAAAAAGGAGAATCTAGAAAATAAAAATGACCTTACAAATTAAAGAAGCTCAAGTTTCCTACACATCCTTCACTTGAATGTGAAAGAAGACTTCAATTGCTTTTAAAAAAAATTCTTATACTTTTACCACCTATGAATAGGTTTGTTATTCATCCTAAAGACTCAAACATACCATTTTGCAAATATGATCATATTCTTGGACATCGAATAGAAGAATGCTAGACATTGAAGGACATACTAGATAAGTATAGCTTCACTAATATTGGTTGTTTCCCCATCATACCTTAAAGTAATCAAATCCCCTTTATCATTCCATAGTTACATATAATTCCCTATTCTCACTATTGCATGATCCTTACTCATCACCTACCTTGGCTCATTCTTTTCTTTCCATTTTGTGAGAGGCAAGACAATGTTAGCCTTGTCCTTGTAATGCATTTTCCTTTGTCTCTTAACTATGTTATTCCTTTTCCGGTTAACCATTTAAGATTGAGAAACCAATAACTTAGTTAATGGTTGAATTACAATTGCATTACTTGTTCCTTTGTCTTTTTTCATTTTCATGTGTGTATCGTGTTCCCTCGTATTTTTTGTTTGATGTTTCTTCTCTTTGTACACTTCTATTTGTATCTCTATTCTTCTATTTGTCGTGCATTGTCTTTTTCACTTTTTTTTTTTTTTGTTTTCCTTTTGGGGATGACGCAAAGCATAGAGATGCCCTATGTCTCTTCCATGTTGACCCAAAAGCTCCTTGTCTTGTTCACTTTTTGTTTTGTGCTTTTCCTTTCGGGGATGATGCAAAGCGTAGAGATGCCTTATGTCTCTTCCATGTTGACCCAAAAGGTCTTTGTCTTTTTTACCTTTGTTTTGTGCTTTCCTTTTGGGGATGATGCAAGACATCGAGACCACAATGTCTCCTTCATGTTGACCCAAAAAAAAATTCATTTTCTTTTTCCTTTTTGTTTTCTTTCTTTTCGCTTGTGTTTTCCTTTCGGGGACAATGCAAAGCATTGAGACTGCGATGTCTCTTCCATGTTGACCCAAAATGGAGTTTTTCTTTTGTTTTCCCTCTCTTTGTGTCATTCTTCTAGTTCTATGTGCTTTGGGGAATGATGATAGTTCTAAGCTCTTTAATCAAAGCATTGCAGCAATGAACATATTGAACCCAAATCCATAGATCCCTTATGTGTTTGGTGTGCTACTTTTTGAGGTGCAATTCCCTTTCTTTTTTTTTCATTTTCCCTTGACATGATGTGGCCTAACTTCAAAACATATGACTTGGCATAGGGCTTTCCACGTTGTCTCTCATGTCTTTTTTTTTGTTTTTCTCTTGGCATTTCTCTTTCTAGACTTTAAAGTAATTGCTCACAGAACAATGTGTAGAAATTCCTTTAAATTCGGGGGCATACATTACAATAATTCATTTCCATTCTTGGTTCCTAGTGTAGACTTTTTTTTTATGTGATATTTTTATCACTTTGTGGATGCAATTGGATGTGATTTCCTTTATAAGTGTGATCTATCTTAGCATATTGCATTCCTCTTGGTGGCCTGATGCGAAACACTGCATCCCCTACTTTGTGAATATACTATTGTTTGATTGGTTCTCTCTTGGAGACATTAGACACAATTTTCCCTAAGTGACTAACCTTGCATGAACTAAACAAGACTCCTTTGAACCTCTTTTACATTTTTACATTTTTAGCATTTTTACATTTTGCATTTTTGCCACCTTGCATAACACAACTTGCATGAATGTGGTACCCTTTCTTTTTGTTCATGGAATTTTTCCTTGTGGCAGCTTGTTAAAGTTATCAAGCGGTATAACTTTAATATGGTTGAGCAGGAAGCCCACCTAGCGGCATGAATTTTCCCCATAGCCACCTTTGTGTTTGTGAGTGCATACCAACTAGTGTATGTATCTTACCTTTTTGGGATTTCTCACCCCATGAACAACTAGTTTTGTGGCCCCAGAGTGAGTAAATTTGGGCCCTCTCACCTGGCAGACTGTCATGTGTTATGTCGCTATATAGTGAATACACATTCTCTTTTTCAAACAATCAGCCTATATCTAATCCATAACTAGTTGGATTGATGATCGAAGCTTCATCAAAATCTTTTCAACATTTGTGTGTTCCTTTTTGCTTATGCTTAGTTTTCCATGGGATCTTCATCCTAGAGGCTTGATCATCCCTCTTCATCGTTGTCATTCCATCTTGCTAACATAAGTGCATTTGAAGCCTCCCCTCAACTTTAGTGTGAGTTTCAAGCAATGTCATCCTCTCACTAAAGTGGGGGCTAAAAAATTCATAGAAAAATGGCCCCTTGTCATTTTCATGGTGTTGGAAGTATTTTTCACTAATTTTATGTTGTAACATGGCTTGAACATGCTTATTTAGGTACTAAAATTCAAATTATGATGTCTTTTGAAGGTGTTGTGAAGTTTTGTAAGACATTTCTACATTCTTTTAGACTCTATTCATTACAATTCACCTAAAAATTACCCTTTCATCAATAATAAAATCTTATTTTGAAGTGTTGTAAAGTCTTGTAACAAGATTTCATGCTTTTCTAGGCACATTTTCACTATTTACCCCTTTCTCATGCTTTATTTTTCCCTCTATGCCCTCATATGACTTAATTAAGTGTATTTTTGAATGTTATCTTGATAAATAACATTAAATACAACATATTTTCTGACACATGTTTTAAGGTCATAGGTGGGACCCATTCGCCATCAATGGTGAATGAGTTCCCCTCCCCCTTGGCCCCAAATTCAAAATATTTCAAATTTCCTTTTAGGGTTTTATTCAAAATTACTTGATGTCGGCCTATGATGAGGTATGAATGGATACTAAGGCACAAGAATTGTATAAATAAGTGATTTTCAACTCATTTCAACCCTCGTTTATCAATTTCACTCATTCATCCATTCATTCAAGCATTCAATCACACATCACATTCAAGTAATCAAGCATTTTGCAACATCAATTCAAGAACTTTAAAGAAACCATTTACATTACTTTAGACTTGCATTTGCATGTTATTACTTTATCTCTCTCTTGCATTTCATTATCTTATTAAGGGTTTGATTACCAAAAGTGGGGTTTGACTAAGGCAAACCCCTATTCACTAACCCTCAACCATTTTCCCTTTTATTGCATTTTTGTTTGTAGCCTTTTGTGTGCAAATTTTATAATATTTTAGGTGTTGAAGATTGGGTTTCAAGTCAACTAGGTACTTCAAATTAAATCAATTCTATTTCAAGCTTGGAGAAGGTTTTCTATTTGTTTCTTGTAGAATTGGCCTCAACAACCTGACAAACAATCATTTCTAAATCTGGTGTTGCAGAGTTGTCTCCTAATTTTTTAGAAATTTGGGAGAGGACTAATTTTCCACCTATGGTGAATGAGTCCCACCTTAGGACTGAAAAATCTTAATTTTTTTAGATTCTAGATCCCAACAATCAGAAACCAGCTTCCAAAACTTTGTCACTAGGAGGATGACTGATTTTCCACCCTGGGTGAATGAGTCCCACTATGAAAAATTAGTGAATTCAAACAACATCCACAACATTCCAAATTCATCACATTTTTCCCAACTGCACTCTGATTTTACCTATTTCTTTCTATTTTGCATATTTTCTTCATTTACTTCATTGTTTGCATATGACAATGTGTTTTCAAAGATAGTTGTAATTTCACTTTTGCACTCATTTTTTAGTCATTTACATTAGTCAATTGCATTTATTTAACATCATCTAGCCTAGAAAACATTGCATACATCGTAATTTGAGTGAATCATAAGCATTTTTGGCCCTATCTCTCTCCTTTTAGGTTAGAAGTGCAAGAGAAGTCTTAGGGACCCAAAAATATATGTTTCAAAACTTAATGTTAAACTAGTTTTGTAATGTGTCTTGCACATTCACATTGGTTCTTGTTCCTTTCTAGGCTATCGACCTCATTTTAGTGTTGTAAAGTGTATTTGATCACACTTTGACATTGTTTTTTGTGTCCCAAGCCTTATTTGACATTGACATCATTACTAATAGTCCTATATTAACCCAAATTGTGCATCTTGAGGCCTAAATTGATCAAATACTTGATAAGGTTGAAATTTAGGCCTTATTTCCTTAACTCTTGGCATCTAAGCTATCAAATTGGCCCTTGTGGGACCCATTCACCATCCGTGGTGAATCAGTCCCATCTAGGTGGGACCCATTTTCCATGTGTGGTGAATGAGTCCCATTTGGCTCAAATTTCACCTGAGTGGGAAAAGAGTGAAATTTGAGTATTGCTTCATGTCAGCCTGTGATGAGGTATTAATACGTAAAATAGGTGAATTTCCTATAAAATCACCTCACTAAAACTCATTTTTACATCCATTAAGTTAATTCACATCCGTTCTTAATTATTCATCCACCAATCTTTCATCTCAAGTCAACCTAGGTTTTTATCATTGCAAGACATCAAGATAGCTCCTAAATAAATTCAAGGGATGAATCTTCCTCCATTGTTGTAGAAATAAAAGATTAACATCATGGCAAGGTAATCAACTCCATCATTGCATGTTTCATTACTTTGTTTCATCATTTTGGTTTAATTACCTAAAAGGGGTTTGACCAAGGCAAACCCCCATGCCCTAACATTCACCATTTCTTCTTCTCTTCTTGTGTTTTTACAGACTTACATTCCTTGGAAGCTTGGAAATCATTGAAGATAAAATTGAAAAAAAATTCAAGTCCTCTCCTCATTCAACAAGTCAAAATATCAACAAAAACACATTTTTTGACCCGTAAATTAGAGTTTTAGAAGCAGACACCTGTAGGAAGTAAAAGTACAAATTGGAAGCTCTGGAATCCACTTTTGAAAATCTAGAAATTCAAAAGTGGACTCATTCACCATGGGTGGTGAATGAGTCCCACTCTAGGGTCAATTTTGAGTTTTCTGTATTTTTGAGTACCCTTTTGTTAGAAACAAGTTTTGGCTCAATTTGATAGAACTAGGATGAATTCACCTAGAATGGCGAATGAGTCCATCCAAGCCTGAAAAACATCAACAACATTTCAAATTTAATTTCCAATCTTCATCTAGATTGCAATTTTCCATTCATTTGTAGGTGATTTTTTATTACACAATGTGTTTTCAAACAAGTTGTTTTCCATTAGTTTCTATTCAAACTAATTTTTCTTACATTCAAACATTATATCTAGGAAAATTGCATCTATATTCTATCCATATTGCATTGATTTTCAATGAACTATAAGCTGTTTTTTTTTAGGTGAAAAACCCTGGAAGTGTTAAAAAGGATTAGGACTGTGCCAAAAATCTATGGTTCAAATCCTTAAAAGTATAACTTCTTTATGATATATGTTTTTTTGAGTTGTGGTTGTTCGAACAACTCTCTATAATGTTTCCTCTTTTGGTACAGTTTCTCATTGCAGTTTTATAATTGCTCTTTATTCTTTGTAAATGCATTTCCTCAATACAACAAAAATATTTTGGTTTTATTTTGCATATATTTATGCATTTTTCTTATCCATCTTGGACTCCAAAAATGTGACTATTATGTGTAGGTTACTTGATAATTGGTTAAATTTTTTCTGTGACACTTGATTTCTCATAATCATTCGTTTGTTCAAGCTTGTCTCTATTGTGAACTTTGTCAACAATTCACATTTAAAATAACCACCGAAAGGCCAATTGCTAAGTATCTCAAAGAACATATAGTGGTATGTTTCCTTGACTATTGAAGAATCTATTTTCTAATATTCTATTGTTTAGGAGTTCAGTTAAGAACAATATCCACATCCTTTTCAATATCATTTAATCTTCTTTCTTGTTCAATTTTGAAATATTGATTCCAACTTCCCTTTTTATTTTTATCAAAATCTTGGTTGCATTGGGTCTTCTAAAGCACACTCATATCCACTAAAATCATTTTTTGTAGTTCACTTTTTAAGCCAATTCTTGTTTTGACTATCTTATTCTAGTTGGATTTACAATTTTTCGAGGAAGAATTCCCATCCTTCCAAAAGCTAGCAATCTACTTTGTATGAATCACTATATCTTGAATATATTTCCCTTCATTGCACATCCTATCTAAAGCCCTTGCACTATAACATTACATTTATCCCTTATGACACACCTTGAAGATAAGTATGATTATGAATATTGAGATATTATAGTATATTTATTTTATATTATTTGTTATATAACATATAAATAATATATTATATATTATATTTTATAATAATATATTATTTATCATATTTATATATTATATTATACAATATATAAATATTATAATATATATTGTGAAACATAGAAAAATATAAGTTTTAGAGGGTGTTTGCTAGAAATGAATGAGTTGAAGGAAAATGGACCTATTTCTCTAGTTTCATTCAAAATGCAAGCTATATAGGACAAACATAAAAACTAACAAAACTAACTATCAAAATGTAGATTTGGAAATGTGAGAATGATGTGTACATGTCACCAAATATTATTTTTCAGACCTCATTGAGGACTCATTCATCCCATGGCGAATAGGTCCTAGATAGGGCTCCTCGAAAATTATTTCCAAGTTCTATTCTACTCAATCTACACCTCAAGATTCCAGGAATTCAATATCGGAAAGCCAAAAATAAATTATGTAAATGAATTTTTGTGATTTGATAACTTTTCTTGCAACTTTGACTACCTTGCAACTTTCTTCAATGATCTTCAAACTAAAATCTATAATCACACATCAAAGAGAGAAAAATGTTGTTTATTAAGTGAATGGGAGTTTGCCTTGGTCAAACCCCATTTTGGTAATTAAAAATTCTGATGAAACAAATAACATGAAGGAATGATGAATGAACAACACTATGTAACAACTCACCAAACCTTATTTGAAACCTTGGAAAACAAATTTCCAAACTAGCATGAAGTGGCCTCTATGAATGTAGGTAATTATCATGAAACTTGATGTGAAACAATTCCTTTGATATGCTTGAATTGATCTTGAATACTACATCAACATATTAGCTCAAACAACATACATGATACGATACATCTTTGACATGACAATGGAATCTTGATTGTTGCAATAATATTCTATAATTTTGCACTTAAATTCCTTAAAATTGTTCTTGATCTCATAAACTTGCTATTAGGATTTGAATACTTGAAAATATTAGATCTTAGTTATGAAACATAGTGAGATAGCCTTGTAATTATACATATCTTAACATTAATTTATGAAATTAAATATCACAAGTTGGCATTGAATTATACATTTGAAATCACTAAAA
The DNA here is from genome assembly GCA_007258455.2 of Sequoia sempervirens. NCBI lineage: Eukaryota > Viridiplantae > Streptophyta > Pinopsida > Cupressales > Cupressaceae > Sequoia > Sequoia sempervirens. The sequence continues at coordinate 25,137,916 of VDFB02281492.1, read as the reverse complement.
TACCACCAAAAACCTATTTCAAAGAGGGGTCCTAGGTCTAAGTGAGGACCCATTCACCCAATTGTAGGCCACTTACCTAGGAAACACATCGAACAATGTTAAACATTATGTAAAAATAGGATCATGGGTTTTAGTGAGGATCCATTTACTGTATGACAAATGGATCTCAGGTCACTTACCTAGGACACATATCTTCCAAAGTTAAGTGTTGTGTAATGGCATTGATGAATGTTGGGTTTTATCTCTCAAAAATTGAATTTAATTAGGCTTGGAATTGAATTAAAGGGGCCAATTAAGGAAAATTAACCTAAATTAATTAATTAATCCCTAGATTAGAGTGAAAATTTAAAGGTACACCTTACAACACCCTAAATAAGGGACAGTTAAGTCCATTTTATTTAAAAGGGCCCTAAACTTAATGTGAATATGTAAAAAAATTTACAACATTAAATTAAGGAAACATTAGGCTCATTGGAGCATTGGGAATTAGGCATCTGCTCTGCAATTGGCATGAGCTCCTAAGGTCTTCTCGACCTAAGTTGCATGGTAATGGTTGTGCTTGCATGCACCTGTTTCTAGTTCATGTGCATTTCTTGTGATCTGGGCTTTATGGGGGGGGTTTGGATGCTCATACGGGGGGAGGCTACTATTATTTATTATTATTTTTCATTTGTTGTTTTCTCTTTTTAGATCGGTGGTTGTTTTGTGCCCTGTCCATACCTTTGGGATCCCTGGTCTAGTTTTTTGGTGGTGTGGGCTTGGCTTCTCCTGTTTGATGGAGGTTGTCTTTTTGTTTGGATTTTTGAGCCGCACAGGGTATAGTGGTGTTGGTGGATGTTGGGGATGGTTTGGAAGAGGACTCAACCTCTTGTGTTTGGCTTCCTTTGTGTGGAGTAGGGAGGGTGTAGGTTGTGGAGTCTTATGGCTGCAAAAACACATTCGGGTAGAGTGTTGGAGGATGTAGCAATGATCGAAGAGAGTGGTGGGGTTCCCACTTCATCTTCTCTTGGGGAGGGCATGTTTTGATCTCAAACATTTAAACAAAAGAAGATAAATGGGTTCTTGGAGAGATCCCAAGATCATCTGGTATTGGTGATTCAATTCAAGGCGGTAGCTGATGATTTGGAGTTTTATGGCAAGCATGCTTTAATCTATAATTTTTTGGGGATGAGGGTTTCTCTCCCATTCCTGATACTTTGATCCATAAGAATTGGAACTTGAAGGCTTACTTTGATATTTTTTTGGCAGCCAATAATTTTTTTCTATTGGAGTTTTTGTGCATTTTAGATCAGAACAGGGCTTTTGAAGGCATACCATATTTTTATAATCAAGCTGGCTTATTCATAAAACCTTGGCATGCGGGGTTTAATTCGGCAAAGGAGTTACCTACTAGGGTCCTAGTTTAGATACGTCTCCCTCGGTTGTTGCTAGAATGTCAAGGAGAAGTGATATACTACAATCAAGTATGTGTAGGATCATCACAGAAAAAATAGACCCTTAAGTGGAAAAAAATTTAGAAAAATTAGAGTTAGGAAACTTGACATAAAAATTTGAATAATTTATCTATATTATTTCAAAAATATGTAAGAATAGATTTTTTAGTAAATTGAATGTAGTTTCTAAACTACTAGGTTTTTTTTTTAAATCTATTTGGTGAAAATTTGAAATTTCAATGCAGTAGTAGTTAAATTTCAAGGAAAAAATAAGAAGTAGGTGTCTATCTAACCACCCTAACCATAATAAAATCATAATATTTTTTTATAAGATTTTAGATATAAGTAGAGGACTCATGTCCCGATGTGATGCTTATTTATTACAACTTTTAAAAAATATAAAAACTTGTATGTCTGACCACCTTAACTTGGTCAAAACTTCATGAATTTTTTTTTTTAATCCTATAGTATGAAAAGCATAGAATGTGATGCATGTTTTAGATTCAAAAAATGTGATATTGTTTGAAAGCTATAGATTTTTTTCAATTATCCTACCAATCAAAACTTTAGTCCTAATTCAAATAGAAAATGAATAATAATTATTTATTAATTTAAATGTAAAGCATAATCTATATTGGTGGAAAACATAGAATCTTCTTTAAAAACCATTTTCCTTTCATGAATTTTCTCTAAAAATAGCCATCAACCACATACCCTACACATACCTATCATATCGCCACTTTTTGGCCCATCATGATCTTGCACATACCCAGTTGATTGCTTTTCTATTGAGAAAACCTATAGGCCCTTTCGAGCAAAATTTGGATAAGAGGATTTTATCTTATGCAAGAATATTTGTTGAAATAGATTTGAGCCAACCCTTGCCAAATGCTATTGAATTGATTATTGGTACCAACTTCTAGACCCAGCTAGATGACTATGAGATACTACCTTTCAGGTGCAGGTTGTGTCGTGAATATGGACATCTTTAGAGAAGGTTCCCTCAAGCCTCTAGTGTTAGGGGTTCAAGTAATATGACTACTCAATCTAATCCAAGGGTGGAAAGGGGTAGAGCTCCCATGCAAGGAGTGGTAGTGGACAAGGATGGTTTTCTTCCAGCTAAGACTCACAACCAAGGATGAGGAAAAAAGAAACCTCTTAAGGATATGCAAGAGGAGGAAAAATTCAATAGATTCAAGGCTTTGGAAAAGCTAGTGTAGGAGGAAGGGTTCCTGGTAGACATGCAGATGGATGGTGGGTCTTATGCTAATGAGTTGTAGGAGGAGTAGCCTAGATGGATTTCCATGATGGAGCAACCTAGTGATCAAGATCCTCAGTTAGATTTTGTTTTGGTCCCTTCGGCTTTGACTTTGGGTGTTGGTGGTGGAGTGAGGATGAACTTTGGGGGCTCTTCAAATGTTGGAGTTATCTCGGAGGTGTGAGGTGGCTCTGATTCAGGTAAAAATAAGCCTTCTTCCACTATTTTGGGTGTACAACAATAAACCATCAAGAAGGAGGCTCTTGAAAAACCTTCTAAGGTGTGTTGTAGGAAGGACCAAGAAAAGGTGATGCTAGTTGGTGATACATTGGTTGAGGCTGGTTCAGGGAAGACTATTAATGCTCACTTCTCCCAACCTCCACAATGATTGTGTTGTCCTAGAATGTGAGGGTTATGAATAGCATCTGCTAACAAAAGACTATTCAGGATCCAATTCGGACTCACTCTCCTGATGTGGTCTTCCTTCAGGAAACTAAGCTTTTAGTTGAGTATGTTAGGTGTGGCTTAAAATATTTTGGGATGTGGTTAGTAGCTCTAGTGGAGTGGGCTATTTATGGGAGCCTCAAAAAGTCAGCCAATTTGGTGGCTTTCCTACAGGGGTTTGATTTCTTGTGTTGCTTCTCGCTTTGAATCAAGGGAAAGAGTTCTCTTCTCTAATGTTTACACTCCAATTGACCTTTGAGGTAAAGCTCGGTTGTGGAATCATATAAGATATGTGACGTCTCTAGTTCCTTATTTTCCCTAGATCTTGGTTGGTAATTTTAATGTGATCGTGTCTTTAGAGGAGAAGAGGGGTGACAATGCTCATCTAGAACCTTCCTCGGGGCTTTTGTAGGATAATTTGACCCTTTTGAGGTTGGTTGGAATTAAGCCAGTTAATGTATTTTTTACTTGGAGTAATAGGATAATTGGAGATGTAGCTAATTTTGAAAGACTAGATAGATTTTTGGTGTCCAATTTTTGGATGGGAGACAGGTGGAAGGCCAGTTCAAAAATATTGGATGGACGAGGCTATAATCACTAGCTAATAAATTTTGTGGTTGAGTTCTTGCAACGATGCATTAGGTAGACTTTTAAGTTTCAACTTATGTGGCTCAAGGATGGGTCTCTTCAAGACTTACTTCCTAGCTAGTGGGATCTTGGGAAGCTAGCTTATGGCACTACTATGTAGTATTTTTCCAACAGGCTTCAGTATGTTAAATGCAAGTTGAAAAGATGGAATAGGCATCACTTTGGTAATCTGTTTCATGCAAAATAGAATGCTCGAGATAGATTGGATTTAATCAGCAGGAAAATTCGAGACCAAGGCCTCATGGAGGAGTTGGGTTTGCTAGAGGTTGTTGCAGTAAAAGATGTTGAGGAATGGGAGTTAAGAGAAGAAACTTTTTGGAAACAAAAGTCTCGTATTGAATGGCTTTAGGCTGGTGATCAGAACACATTTTTTTTCCCAACTCTATTAAGGATCAGAGGCAGGGTAATGTTATTTCATCTCTCTTGTTGGCTAATGGGGCTATTTTTTTCTCTAATTCTATTTTTGTTGAATTTGTTTGATATTTCTTTGCTTTATTCTCTTAGGATTGGCCTCTAAAAAAGGAGGATGAAGCTAGGATTCTGGATTGTATCCCACACCTGGTGTCTAATGAAATGAATGAATCATTTCTTTTTCCTATTACCTTATCAGAGCTAGAGAATGTTGTGTTTTAGATGAAGAAAGGTAAAGCCCCAAGGCTTGATGGATTCCCAACTGAATTTTTTTAGGAATTCTAGGAAGTGGTTAAGGTGGATCTCTTAGAGGCTATTCAAGAATCCCTCATGAATAAATAAATATTGAAGTCTCTGAATGTTACTTTTTTAGCTTTCATTCCAAAGAAGGAGGGGGATAACTCTTTGGATCATTTCAGGCCAATTTCTTTATGTAATGTTGTTTATAAGATTATTACTAAGTTGATTGATCAAAGGATGAAACCTTGGTTGAGTGGATTAATCTCTGAGGAGCACGGGGTTTTTTTTGCTGGTAGAAAAATCATGGATGGTGTTATTTTTTTTGTTGAGATCATTCATTCCATGGAGTCTTCTAAAGAAAAATCTATTTTTATCAAGTTGTACATGGCTAAATCATATGATTGAGTTAAATGAAACTTTTTATTTAACATTCTTGGAGCTTTGGCAGTTGGATTGAATGGGTCAAGAGTTGTGTTACTTCTTCCTCCTTTTTGGTGTTGATCAATGGTGAGCCCACAGAGCTATTTAGTGCTTCTAGAGGTCTTAGACAAGGAGATCATTTGTCTCCCTTCCTGTTCATTTTTCTTGTGAAAGGATTGGGGAGGTTTATTCATGCTTAAGTAGCTAGAAGTTTGATTTAGGGTTGGCATTGGGGAAATGATATTCCCCCTTAGTCTCATCTTCATTTTGTTGATGATACTACCTTGATGGGTAGGGAAAAGGTCGAGGAGGCTATCAATTTGCGCAGTGTGTTGGAATACTACTTGGCGGCTTCAAGGTATCACATTAATGAAGGGAAGTCCTTCATATACTTCTTCCATACTCCTAAGGCTATCCAAAGGAGAATAGTTGGCACTCTTCATTTCCAAATTGGTTCACTCCCCTTTGTTTATCTAGGAATCCCTCTTTCCATTTGTTCACTCCCTAAAATGTTTTGGTATGATATCCTTGATAAGTTTTGAAGATTAGTCAACAATTGGAATTGAAGGTGGCTTTCTTCAGCAAGTAGAGTGACTCTTCTAAAGTCAGTGGTTCAAGCTCTCCCTCTTTATAGGTGCATTGTTCTTTCTACTCCTTCTAGCTTCATCAAGAAATTTGAGAGATTGTCTTGTTAGTTTCTCTGTTTTGTAAACTTTCATCATAGAAAGTGGAGCTTGGTTAAGTGGGATGATGTTTGTAGGATGAAGCAAGAGGGTGGTCTTGGCCTACGATGAACTGACTTGAATGGGAAATATTTGGCTGCTAAGTTTTATTAGGGTTGGTGGTCGCAACAACATATGTTATGGGATAAAATTATCACCTTCTAAGATTTGGGTGTGGTACAAAGTGTGGAGATTGATATATTCAGTGTGGAGGGAAAGGGCTCTATGATTTGGGGTATCAAACTTGTTAAGGAGGGGATTTTTTGGATTAGTAATGGTGGTCAATAGGCTCTCTTTTGGCATGATTCTTGGAATGGGAATCCTCCCATTTTGTCTTCCCATCCTCACCTTCAAGACTTGTGTCAAGTTTTTGAGGAGGTCGGTTGGTGTCATGTGGCAGACTTCAAATCCCAACAAACCTTGAGTCTAATTATTGTGTCTATGTGGAAGGACCCTCTAGATTGGCCTCCTAGGGGTGTGGTGGAGGACCATTGAGAGCTTGATAAGATTCTATCAAATCATGTTTATAACTCTCTTCATTGGAAAGATGTGTTAGCTTGGGGTCCTAATCTAAAAGGAAAATTTTTGGTTGCTTATGGTTATCAGGTTCCGGATAAACAGGTTTTTGGAAGATCTGAGGTTTATTGGTGGAAGCATGTTTGGAACAAGTTTGCTTGGCCTAAATGTAATTTTTTCTCTTGGCTCGTGGTTGAAGGTAAGTGTCTAACTTGGGAGAATTTTTGCAAGTGGAGGTTCTAGGGCCCCTGCATGTGTGTTTTGTATGTTAAGCATGAAGAATGTTTCATGAATCTCTTCTTTCAGTCTTATTTTGTGAAAGCTATTTGGCATCTTTGGTGGAATCTTTGTAAGCTACCATGTTTCCATATTTCTTCTTTGGATGATTTTTGGAGGAGATAGGGATCCTCTCTAGCTAAGACATCTTTTCTTAGAATTGTCTGGATCATTGGCCCTAGTTTAATTGTTTGGCATATTTGGTTGGAGTGCAATAGGAGGATTTTCTTGGATAAAAATTTTCTTATTGGGAAGCTATGGAGGAAAATTCTTGGGGTTCTATAGGATACTCTAATTGCTAAGTGTGGTTTGTCTATGTTAGTTGATCCTGGGGAGTTGGATGTGGTTAATGCTCTAGGCCTTGTTCAAGGGGATAGGAGAAATTTGAGCAGAGTGCATCATGGTAAAGGGCATGAGAGCATTGCTCGTGCTGGTTTTTCGTGCCCTCCTGCTCTGAGAGAGCTGAAAATTAATATGGATGGGTCTTCTAGGGGCAATCGTGGGCATGCTAGAGTTTGCAGTATTGGTAGAGACAGTCTAGGAGTGGTGGATTTTTTCTTTTCTATGTATCAAGGTGTGTAAACTCATTATCTCATGGAGGCTAGTGCTATTCTTATGGTGATTGAGTGAGCGGTTGGCCTTGGGTGGCAATAGATTGTGTGTGAGTCTAATTCTAAGGTATTTATTGATATGTTGCATAAGCGACACTTGGAGGATATAAATTGGCAACTAGTTTTGGTTGTCAATCAGATTATTCCTATGTGTTCTACTTTAGAGTTTATTGTTTTTCACCATATTCCTCAAGAGTAGAATAGGGTGGAGGATGGGCTAGCCATATGGGCTTCAAAGAGGATGGATCCTTGGTATGTGGATGACTAGGGCAAGCTTCTTGTTGACATGGCCCCTATTCTTTAGGAGTGGGTTACAAAGGATATGAGGTGCTTCTTGGGTGTGAATTAATTCTTGATTTTCTTGGACCCTTGGTGGGTTTGTTTCTCTCGACATTGTAATGTTATTCTGATTCAATAAATTTTTTACCCTCTTTGATTAAAATAAACATTAGAATCATTTTATTTATTAATTATTCTTAAATTAATTGTGGAAAAGGGAAACCTTTTCCTACACTAAATTTTTCCCCCACTTTAGTGAGAGGATGACCCCATGTCAAACTCACACTAAACTAGAAATTCAAGATACTTATGTATGCAACAATGATAAAGATATCAAGTTTTTTGGAGCTTCTAAAATCCTGATGGATTTTCTCATTCTTCATGGATCTATTATGCCCTTTTGATAAACCCTTGTCCTCATAAGTGAGTAGGGTTTAGTCATGTGAGCCTTCAACTTCAAATGTTCTAATTTGGCATTGACCATTTCTGCCAATTCCCAATCCTTCAAGTCACTCCTTTGAGCCATTGTTTACATTTGTTTACTGGCCCCTTTGGTTAGAGTGTTGGTTATTCAACCTGTTCATTGATGTCACCAATTCCCTAAGTTGGGGTTTTAATTTTCCCGATGAATTACACTTAATTCATCAATCTACAAGGGGTCATGTCACTGATAACTTATACAAATCCTTTCATTAAATGCTAACAGTGTTGTATCTAGGTTTGTTGAGATTCGAGGATATGGGAGAAAATCTTGATCGTACACTACCAGCTCACGAACTTAAGGTGTCGGCTAGTTATTTGGCGTGAGGTCAACAAAAATTGGATGTGTGTCCCATACATAATGTGGGGCCAAACCTCCACTACTATGCTTGTAGCCCATGGTTTTAGACCAACATCCACAATCAAAACCTAGAGTTAATCTCTACTATTCCCCGCTAGCTCGCGGGGGGAAGATGAAGGCTAGTTAAAAGTCATGGGGTCAGTGAGATTGTGACACATGGCACCATCCTTTCAGTTTTCAAGATGAATTGGGCCCACCGACATGGTAGTTGGTGTTTGATATGGATTAATGTTATTGGTCTGAGGCAGGACAGCAATGCTTTACTGGATTTCAAACCTAGTCAACTTGAGATGAATTGTTTGATCTGCCAACTCTTCAGGAGATCAACAGGTAGTATTCAAAGCTAGAAAATGGCACATGGTAGTCATTTTATTCTACAATGGGTGTGGCATTAATGAATTATTCCTTTCTTTTGCAATCATGTCAATCTCAATCTGTGTGAAGATGTAGTTGTTGGCAATCATGAAGGGTGATACACAGATTCTCATGCATCTCAAGTTAAATGGTGATAATAAATACACCACAAAATTGACATGTTTGTGCATGTGTTCTTACTAAATATTGATTAAGGTTGTCATTACCTAGCATGATAGATATAGGAGGAATTAACTACTAATTGTGTCATTCATTTTAGCAGTTAAAAAGCTTTCTGAGTCGAGTCTGATCAAATTTGAGTGCTTGTCTAACAAGAGAAAATGAGTAAGCCAATGAGAAGGTCTATTCATTTGAGCTCACAAAATCTTGGTCCTATGGTTCACAAAGGTGCTTCAATTGACAAGCCCAGAACTATACCCACTAGATGTAGTAGAATATTTCAATTCTAGGATGTTGCTACTCAACCGGTAGATGAAAAAGGAAAGAAGTTAGTGCACTCTATTACTGGTGTCGACAAGAAAATAGGGTATGGGTGTGGCTCCTATGAGCGTCAAACCTCGCCCATTGATCTCACAGAAAGCCAATCAGATAGTGAGACTGAAATAGACCTTAGTTATCAACAATATCTCTCAACTCTGGGCAAAACTTTGGCCCCGAGTGAGGAGGTTATGTCTGTCCCTCCATTGGCTATTAAGACTCTAAGTGTGTGGATTGGTACTGTGATGCACATAGGTGACAAAAAGGAGGAATCTGAGGTTGCATCTCCCTCTCTGGAAACCACTTGGATCAGGCATGTATACTAGTGTTTGGGTGTTGGTAAAGGCAAGGTGGCTGGTCGGTAAGGAATTGCCATGTGGGATGTAAAATTTTTGTTGTGATATGCTATTGCAATGAGTGGTCTCTTCTCCAGAGCACGTGATAGTTAATTTTTGGGTTTAGTGTTGAATGTGTGCCATCGTGGAAATGAAGATACCTAGTTTTTTGTGGAATGAATGGCGACAGGGGAATTTTGGCAGAACCTTTGGTTTCCCCTTTTTTATGGTAGTTATAATTTTGGGCTTTCCCCATTTGCACCATGTACTTACAGATTCAACACATGGGGGATTTTGAAATGTAGTCAAAATGATAGATCAAATGAAAATGATGTATTACATGCATTTGGGCCTAAATTTTGTTGCTTCCTTATGCTATTAAAGGGAAACCATGGCCCATTTGTAGGGGATGATGGAAATTTTCTAGCTAGGTTTTGGGTCGAATGTATATGAGTAGATAGGAATAGAATAGCTTGTCATTGTTAATCTTATGAATGAACGCATAGAATTAGCTTAAATCATTCTGTAGATATGACTTAAAATACCAACAAATATATAATTCTAGTATATTTCTCTCCTTCTACAAGTTTAAGTGAATTTTGAATGAAATATTAATGGTATTTCTATTCTACTTTGACAATTTGTTCGAATGTATGTCTCTATTCTTTTTTTTTATTAAAGCAACCAATTAAATACTTAATCAGGGTCATGAATTTATGTTCATTTGCAAAGGATTCGATAACTAGTAATGTATCAAAAAAATTGTGCTCCATGATGTGAAGTTATTGTGAGAGTAGTCTATTCCATTGAATTCTTGGGTCATCTATGTTTTACTAGTTCTTGTCTTTCTGACTCCATTTTCCCAATGAATAGGGCACTAATAGATTCCTAAATGATTTACCTAAAGGGTTAATCAAACAATTGTCTAGCGACTGACCTAAAGCCAAAATTTAAATTCATTTAAAATTCATTGATCTCAAAGTGTGTATGTACCAATTCTCACTAAGGATGTCTTCATTTTGATGAAAGGGTAGCAAGTTACATAGAAACAAGCCAAATTATTAGTAATTGTTGCTTATCCTTCATCTAAATTGATCTATGTAAATGACATTTTTTACAAAGCAAAATCTCAAGTGAACACACTAGGAATACCCTCCTTTGTCCCACAAAGCCTAAAGTGCAGAAGATCTCAGTCATTGACTAGATCTTGTTAGTTGGCCATTCATTACAAGAGTCTTGACTATAGGAATTGGCTATTCCTTAGAGATTTCCTTGGTGTAGTGGAAAACACCAATAGAATGGCAACTCTACTAGGGAGTTCTCATTCTCCAAACATGCAGATACAACATGTAGAGTTAAATGGTGATTTAGTTCAAATGCTCTTAAATTTTTAAACCTGGTATGCAATCTAAGTGTAGTAGGCATTAAAGGACCCGAACATGACTCTATTGTAAAAGATAGCCCAGAACCTATCTTATTTTGCAAAGAATCTTTATCTTATTTGAAGCTTTTTCCTCTAAAGGGAGGTGGTGACTCTGACTCAAAGAACTTGTTTAATTATACATCATTTTTTCAGATCTTTGTCCCTAATGCTGAGAAACACTTCATAGCTACCAACATACATGTACTCTTGTAGAATTTGAAATAATTTTGGGCATTTTACAAATAATACCTTAATAAATTTCCAATGATCGATATGAAAATGATTCCCTAATAAGTGATTTAGCACTAGATCAGGGAATGTTCAAGAATTTTAGCATGCTTCATATGTAAGTTGAAATTTATGTAGTAAAGTACAAGAAGCATGTCATACTATAGATCTTAGGAAGCTTTTGTATGGAATACTTGTACTAAGATCTTGGGATTATATTTGTAAAATTAATTGAAGTAGAGTTCTATAAATTGCATAAATACTTTAAAATTCCTTTTCAAGAATTGGAGGTGAGTTGTCAATTTGTGCCATTTGGTACAAATATGGAAACAAGCATACAAATCAATTAGTCTTGGTCCCATCAAGATGGATTTTGTACTGATAGGTATAGAGCTATCAGCTTTGACAATATTTGTGGCTACCAGAATATTGTGCCACCTAAGATCAAGGATAAGATACCAAAGTTTAGTGGTGAGAAATCTGAATCAACAAATAAGCATGTGCAAGAATTTATAGATGTAATGGGTGACTATGAAATTGACCTTGAAGATGTGGTGATGAAGCTTTTTTTTCAAACACTAAAGGGAGATGAAAGAGACTAGTTCTCTTTTCTTCCTACTTCCTCTATACATTGTTGGAATGAATTCAAATCCACTTTCCTAGAGCAATTTGGTGACAGGATCAACCCAAGTGTGGCAAGGATAAATTTCATGGAAATCTCTAAAGATAGAGAAGAATTGGTCCTAGCCTTCAACCTTAGATTTTCCAAGGTTATAAAGGAAATCCTTGAATATTTGAGACCAAATAATGCATAATGCTTGGTTGTATATTTGGTGGCATTTGATAGAAAGATGAGTTTCCTATTGAGGGATAAAGAACCAATTACATTACAACAAGCTTACTAGGAGGCTGTAAATATTGAGAATAATCTAAAGTACTCAATTATGAGGAGACTTGCAATGACCCGTGCTACTAGCTCTAGTAGTATCCATGCAATTCAATTAGGTCAACTAGAAAATAAAAGTGTTCATTAGGAGAAGGAATCTTTAGATATTGTGCTCACACCATTTTCAAGAAATGAAAAGCAAGCATCCACCTCTACCCAACCATGCAGGGGAGGGATGGACTTGATCCTATCTATTGGGAGATTGTATTAAATAAAGAGACATACAAATGACTCACCATATAACTTGTTTTTAAGATTCTTGGATATTTTGATGCAAATTCCCATAGGGCTTAAGCCTAATGAATTGATGTGTATTAACCTATTTTTTGAATCCTACACACCAGGATCAAGTCAATGGCCTAAAGATGTGAAGCCTCAAAGAATTGATCAGGTAGTGGATTGGATAAAAATACTTGAAGAGGATGAGCATGGTTGTATGTATCCCATTGTTTCCCACAATGAGGATAATGATTATCACAGTGAGGAAAGAAAAAGATTAACATTAATATATCAACAAGAAGCATCACTATCTAGACAATTAGATATTGAATGTTGTCATTTCACAAACCATCTAGAGAAAAATACACCTAGCAGTGATGAGTGTGAATAAATATAATGTGAAATGAAGGAGTTCATATCTCACTACTTCCCTCTAGATGTCTTGAGCCATAAACCAATGCAAGAAATACATGGAACTACACAAATGGATCCTACGGGAATCAATCCTATGCCACCCAGTAATAAGGTTACCCTTGGTGTTCATGATAGGGCACAAGTAAGGAGTCAAAGAGGTGAAGTTAGGTCTGAATGGTCTTCAGTTGAATATGGTTCCTCTTATGAATTTGAGATAGACTCCATGGCTTCTAGTAACGGGAATGTTAATATCCTTGAGGGGATCTACTTTTTAGGTAGTGAACAATTTTCCTCATGTGAAGAATTTTCAGAGAATGGATCAATTCTTATAAACACAAGTGATGAAAAGGATGGTGAATGTGCTTCTCTTTGCTCCTCAAGTGACTATAATGATTTTGGGTGCTTTGAAGACCAAGGTCAAGGGATCCTTCATGATATAGATGAGATGCATCCAATTATATCCAAGATATGGAAAAAATATTTATTCAATGATCCCACATCTGAAATTAAAGATACAAAGGTTGATGCTTATTGGTGTAGGAGAAATCCTCTATTTGAAGATAACTCTAATGAATACTTACAAGATATCACTAGCACATATGTTGCATAGGACATATACAGGTGTTAAGGTGATACTACATTTGAAAATGTTTTCCCTAATTTCATAATTTTCCAATTGAAAGGGAAATCTAGTGGCACAAATATGGTGAGGATTGTCTACCAACATGGGGTTGAACAAGTGGCCTATGATGAGCATGTTGAAGATGGTTCATGTTTGATAGCACTCAGGGATGGTAATGTCTCATGTATTGAAGAGAACTTTGATGACCATATTAGATGTGATATTGTTGATAATGGATGTAAAGGTACTAGTGATTATTCTATTACAACAAAAAATAATGTGTTTGAGAAGGGGGTTGAATTACCACCATCCTATGATCTACATTGCAATAAGGGGTGGGATAAGGAGGGAAACTTTCTCTTCAGTAACCAAAGGACTAATCAGGTTGAATGCATCAATGCTCCAATGACATCACATCATATTGAAGAGGAGAATCATATTGATTTGGCACATATATTTGATCCACATCATGAGCAAGATGAAAATACAAATAACCAATGGAATTTTTCTAGTCAATATGAGGCAACAGTTGAGTTTTCTATAGATACCCCTTACCTTCTTGATATGATTATGGATTTTCTTTCACCCACCAAAGACAATGCTAATGAGAGGTACTTGAAGGGAATGTATGGTTCTATTTTCCATTTTTCTGATCCTATGAAAGAATACCCAGATGTAAGCCATAGTGCTTATGAAGATTTCAAATTTGATGAAAAACTTGGGTGTGATAATACACCTCATTATGGTGTAGAATATGAGAGTTTTTTTTTTCAAGAAAATTTGATGAATACATGATGGGAAAGGATGACTTTAGCAATGGTATATTTGGTGTTATGGGAAACACTAACTGTGATGAGGCTAGATTCCTGGAATTGTACAACATTTATGAAAATCCACTGTTGGTGAAATAGGATAAAGTGTTTGACAGAGGAAATAATATCCCCTAAGTTTCGTGGGGCCATGGGCCTCCCATTTTAGGATCAAATCCAATGGTTCATATGAGGCTTCTAAAATGGATTACAATGTATTATTTGTAAATTTTGTACATACGGTTTGGTGTGTTTTCTTTCTATTGTGTTTGCTTCCCTTGTCCGGGTAAGCCCCTATTTTGGTCTTCTACCTCGGTTTGCTTCACCCGAGATCTTTTTCTCACCATACCCACTAGGGGTATACATCCTCAAGCATGAGCCACTGCTGGAGCTTCTAAAATCTTGATGGATTTTCACATTCTCCATGGATCTAGTATGCCTTTTTGATTAACCCTTGTCCTCATAAGTGAGTAGGGTTTATTCATGTGAGCCTTCAAATTTTCTAATTTGGCATTGACTATTTGTTCCAATTCCCAATCCTTCAAGTTGCTCATTTGAGCTATTGTTTACATTTGTTTATCGACCCCATTTGTTAGAGTGCAAGTTATTCAACCCACTCATTGATGTCACCAATTCCCTAAGTTGAGGTTTTAATTTTCCTGATGACTTATGCTTAAGTCATTAGTCTGCAAGGTGTCATGTCAGTGGTGTCTTAGACAAATCCTTTCATTAAATGCTAACTATGTTGTGTGTAGGTTTGTTGAGATTCAAGGATATGAGAGAAGATCTTGATCGTACCCCACTAGCTCGCGAACTTAAGGTGTCAGCCATTTATTTGGCACAAAGTCAATGAAAAGAAGATGCGTGTCCCATACAGAATGTGGGGAAAAACCTCCACTACTATGCTTGTAGGTTGTGGTTTTAGACCAACAAACATGATCAAAAGTTGGAGTTAATCTCTACCATTCCCCACTAGCTTGCAGGGGGAAGATGAAGGTTGGTTAAAAGTTGTGGGGTTAGTGAGATTGTGACACATTGCACCAACTTTTCAATTTGAAAGATTCATTAGGCCCACCGACATGGTAATTGGTGTCTGAGATGGATTAATGCTATCGGTCAGAGGTAGGACAACATTACTTCAATGGATTTCAAACCTAATCAGCTCGAGATGAACCCTTCAATTTTCCAACTCTTCAGGAGATCAGTGTGTAGTATTCAAAGTTGGAAAATGGCACACGATAGCCATTTTATTCTATAATGGTTGAGTTATTAATGAATTATTCCTTGCTTATGCAATCATGTTGATCTCAATCTGTGTGAAGATGTAGTTGTTGGCAATCATGAAGGGCTATCCACAAATTCTCATGCAGCTCAAGTTAAATGGTGATAGTACATATGCCACCAAATTTCCATGTTTACACATGTGTATTTACTAAACATTGATGAAGGTTGCCATTACCACACATGATAATTATAGGAGGAATTAACTAATAATTGTGTCATTCATTTTAACAGTTAGAAAGCTTTCTGAGTCAAGTTTGATCAAATTTGAGTGTTTGTCTAACAAGAGAAAATGAGTAAGCCAGTGAAATGGTCTGTTTGTTTGAGCTCAGAAAAGCTCAATCCTACTATTCATGAAGGTGCTTCGGTCAACAAGCCCAGGCTTGTGCCCACCAGATGTAGTAGAAGACTACAATTCTAGGATGTCGTTGCTCAACCCGTAGATGAGAAAGGCAAGAAGCTAGTGCACTCTATTACTGGTGTCAAGAGGAAAATAAGGTATGGGAATGGCTCCTATGGGCATCAAACCTTTCCCATTGATCTCATGGAAAGCTAGTCAGATAGCAAGACTGAAATAGATCCCATTTATCATCAAATCTCTCAACTCTAGGAAAAACTATGGCCCTAGGTGAGGAGGTTTTGTCTGTCCCTCCACTGGCTGTTAAGACTCCAAGTGTCCAGACTGGTACTATGATACACGCAGGTGAGGATAAGGAGGAAGCTCAGGTTACATCTCCCTCTCTAGAAACCACTCAGAGCGGGCATGTATACTAGGGTCTAGGTGTTGGTAAAGGCAAGGTGGTTGGTTGGTAAGGAATTGCCATCTGGGATGGAAAAATTTTCTTGTGATATGTTGTTGTGACAAGTGGTCTCTTCTCCAACATACGTGACAGTTAATTTTTGGGTTTGGTGTTGAATGTGTTCCCTCATAGAAATGAAGATACCTAGTTTTTTGTGGCATGGATGGTGACAAGGGAATTATGGAGGCACCTTTGGTTTCCCCTTTTTGATGGTGGTTATAATTTTGGGCTTTACCCATTTGCACCATGTACTTGAAGATTCAACACATGGGGGATTTTGAAATATAGTCAAAGTAATAGATGAAATGAAAATGTTGTATTTGACATACATCTGGGTTTGAAGCTTCTTGCTCCCTTATGCTATAAAAGGGAAACCATGACCCATTTGTAGGGGATGATGGAAAATTTTTGGCTAGGTTTTGGGTCGAATGTATATGGGTAGATAGGAATAGAATATAGCTTGTTAGTTTTGAGCATATGAATGAACTTATACAA
Organism: Sequoia sempervirens; assembly: GCA_007258455.2. Lineage (NCBI taxonomy): Eukaryota > Viridiplantae > Streptophyta > Pinopsida > Cupressales > Cupressaceae > Sequoia > Sequoia sempervirens. The sequence goes on along the minus strand of VDFB02281492.1, from coordinate 25,121,393 downwards.
TTAGCTTAATTTTTTCTACAAATATGACTTAAAATACCAGAAATTATATAATTATGATATATTCCTCTCCTTCTGCAAGTTTAAGTGAATTTTGAATGAAATATTAATGGTATTTCTATTCTATTTTGAACATTTGTTCGAATGTATTTCTCTATTCTTTTTTTTTTTATTCAAGTAATCAATTAAATACTTAAATGGGTTCATGAATTAACGTTCATTTGCAAAGGATTTGATAAGTAGTAATGTATCAAAAAATTTGAGCTCCATGATGCGAAGTTATTGTGAGAGTAGTCTATTCCATTGAATTCTTGGGTAATCTCTATTTTACTAGTTCTTGTATGTGTGACTCTATTTTCCCAATGAATTGGGAACTAATCCATTCCTAAATGATTTACCTAAAGGGTTAATCAAATAATTTTCTAGCGACTGACCTAAAGCCAGGATTTAAATTCATTTAAAATTCATTGATCTCAAAGTGTGTACGTACCAATTCTCACTAAGGATGTCTTCATTTTGATGAAAGGGTAGCAAGTTACTTAGAAACAAGCCAATTTCATAGTAATTGTTGAAGAATTATCCTTCATCTAAATTGATCTATGTAAATGACATGTTTTACAAAGAAAAATCTTAAGTGAACATAATAGGAATACCCTCTTGGTCCCACAAAGCCCAAAGTGCAAAAGACATGAGTCATTGACTAGATCTTGTTAGTTGGCCATTCATTACAATAGTCTTGAGTATAGGAATTGGTTATTCCTTAGAGATTTCTTTGGTGCAATGGAAAACACCAACACAATCATACAACATCAAAGATTAGGAAAATAAAGTCTAGACTATCCAATGTGATGTGGAACACATCTAAGATATCAGTTGCACTCACTCCAAGGTAGCGAAACTTTAGGCTATCCACTAGCTGAATCTTCAGATAAAGTGGCTTAGTGAGAAATTCATGCCAGGTCTAAAGGCCCTCACTTTATAATGAGAAATTCATGCCTTTGTGATGACTTCTCATTGTACTAACCATATCAAAGCTATCCCTTTGATAACTTCGAGAAGGAACCACACGACAAGGCTCCATAGGAAAGCAAGGTGTGTTATGCTAGGTGGCCTTAAATTTAGCGTTTGAGCTTCATAAGGCTAGCAAGTTGTGTTATGCCAAACACTTATGAACATTATTAGCCGATAGGCTATTTATGTGAACTTTGGTCAGAATTTTCGTTAGCCTCCCCGATTTTTGAGCCTTTTGATAGTCATGAAAAAGGTGGTGGATTTTTTTTATTTAAAAAACTTTGGTCATAATTTTTGTCAGCCTCCCAGTTATCCATCAGCCTTCTTGTTTGTTAATCCTTTCGGCAGTTGTAAAAAAGGTAGTGAAGGTAGTTGTTAGCGCACCTTGGGAATAAGGTGGCAGATTTCCTGCCATGTGGATAGAGAAGGCTGTCGAAATTAAACACTAGTTCACATCAACATTAATTGTTGTATGCTTTCCATGTATTGGAAATGGCTGTAATAACACCTATCGTTTAACACCTTGGGGAACATAGCTAATTTCTATCAAATTTTTGATAAGCCATTGCTGATTGTCATTCTATTGCTATACCTGCTATCAGAGTTGTGAGTGAGGAGGGTAAGCTTCTGTGAGGGATCAAGTTCGATCAAGCCTTATGCAACTTATGTGAAAGTGGTTGGAGGTTAATTTATGTTTTTTTCATGGGGAGATGGTTACAAAAGAAAAAGAAAAGTGTCGCCTATGATAATTTTTTTCTCATTTTGTGCAGAAAAGCTATTGCGAAGAGGTGTGTTTGAAGCAAGCCATAAGAGATGCATATCCAAAAAACCCTTTATGATATTGTTTCATTTGTGGTTCTCGATTTGTGGTAGGCTATATTGTTTGATTTTCAATAAGGTACTATTGACTATTTCAAATTTTGATAACCTACTACTGAGAAAACACTATATAGTTTGTAAAAATGAATATTGTTTCATTTATGGTTCATGTGTTGTGTCTATGGTTTTGCATGGATTTGTTACTGTGAATTTTTGTGGGTTTCTCTTTATGGTTTCCATTTTCTAGCTATGTTTGTAATGGAATAAAATTGTTTAGGTTATGTAGTTTTTTGTAGGCTTCGAGAAAAAGGGAAGCCTAGAGAAAGTTGGCAGATAGAGGTTTGTTTGAAGCAAGCGAGAAGAGGTGCATATCAAAAAAACCCTGTGTGATATTGTTTCATTTGTGGTTCATGGTTTGTGGTAGGCTATATTGTTTTATTTGTGCTAAAGTATTGTTGATTGTTTCAAATTTTGATAAGGTGTTGTTGAGAAAAGACTATATTGTTTTTGAAAACAAAGATTGTTTTTTTTAAGGTTCACAATTTGTGGCTATGGTTTTGCATGGGTTTTTAACTATAATTTTTTTTGTTTTGTGGCTATGGTTGGAACGGGATAAAATAGTTAATGTTATACAGTTTACGTTTGATTCCATTGGGCATTGTTGATTATTGTTCTTTGGCTTATGCTATATTGTTTCATTTTTTTAAAAGGTATTGTTTAAAAGTCTATATTGTTTCAATTTTGGATAAGGTTTTATTGAGAAAAGAGTATATTTTTGTATGGGTTTGTTACAATCAATTTTCTATGAGTTTCTCTTTATGCCTTCTATTTTGTGGCTATGTTTGCAATGGAATAAAATTGTTGACATTATGCAGTTTTTATCAATTGTTGTTGTCTAGCTCAGGCTATATTGTCTCATTTTCAATAAGGTTTTGTTGAAAAGGCTATATTGTTTCAATTTTTGATAAGGGGCTATTGAGAAAACACTGTATTATTTGTTAACAGCAATATTACTTTGTTTATGGTTGGCATTATGTGGCTATCATTTTTCATGGGTTTTGTGGCTATGGTTTTGTGGGTTTCTCCATTTGGGTCACTATTGAAACCAATATTATTTGATTTATGCCTTTCATTTCGTGGTTATGGTTGCAACTAAATAAAATAGTTAATGTTGTACACTTTATGTTTGATTACATTGGGTATTGTTGATTATTGTTCTCTTCCTTTGGCTATATTGTTTCATTTTCGATAAGGTGTTGTTGAAAAGGCTATATTGTTTCAATTTTTGATAAGGTTCTATTGAGAAAGGAGTATATTTTTGGATGAATTTGTCACTATGAATTTTCAAAAAGGAGTTGTTGAAAAGGATATATTGTTTCAATTTTTGATAAGGTTTTGTTGAGAAAGAGTATATTTTACATGGATTTCTTACTATAAAATTTTGTGGGTTTGTCTTTATGGATTCTGTTTTGTGGCTATGTTTGGAATGGAATAAAATTGTTAACGTTGTGTAGTTTTTGTTGATTTTTGTTGTCTATCTTTGGCTATATTGTCTCATTCTCGATAAGGTTCTATTGAGAAGGCTTTATTATTTCAATTTTCATTAAGGCACTCCTGATAAAAGACTACATTGTTTGTTAAAAGCAATATTGTTTCGTTTATGGTTGGTGTTTTGTGGCTATCATTTTGCATGGGTTTTGTGGCTATGGTTTTGTGGGTTTCTCTATTTGGGTCATTGTTGAAACCAATAAAAGACTATTATTTTGCATCAGTTTGTTAGTATGCTTTTTTTATGCTTTGTGCAATCAACAATGTCTATATATGTGCATCTAACTTCATATATATACATACATACACACACATATATATATATATATATGTATATATATAAATATATATATGTATGTATGTATATACATATATATGTATATGTATATATATATATGTGTGTATTGTTGATTGTTGTTCTCTAGCTTGCACTCTATTGTTTCTTTTCCTATAAGGTTCTGTTCAAAAGGATATATTGTTCCATTTTTTAGAAGGTGTTGTTGAGAAGAGACTCTCTATTTATATGTATATATGTGTAGACACCTAAATTTGGACACTTACATTTGTCCAAATTTATCCCTTTCCATCTAAATATCTTCTTACTTGCATTAGTTAATATTACTATTATTTAATTAATACCCCTAAATTCCTCTAAATCCCTAAGGTATCTAGTTAAATAATTAAATACTTTACCCTTTATCCACCTTTTCCCTCAAATAATTAAATAAATAATACATTTATTTAATTCCTCACATGTCACATCCTCCATCATTTTTTTCTTAGTCCTAATCCACCTCGTATTCCCATCATTAGGGATGTACACATTTCTAATGCATGATTAGGATGTGTCACATCCTCCAACTTTTGCATGTTGGATCCTAATATTCATTAACCACAAACTATCTTCTAATCATTGATTGGTTAGTCCAATCAACATCTTTGTCAACTTTCTCATCTCCCAAGGAATATTAAATTCCTTTTATTATCTCCTTGTCTTTCCTAATTGAATTTTTAATTCCATTTTATTCCTCCAAAGCTCTCCTCTTCCCCATGTGGATCATTGATAGGTCACATTAGTCACATGTGACAAGCACTTACCTTTTTAAGGACCTTGTCTTATCCACAAGGTACTTCTCAACTTCCTTTATAAGCACTTTGTCATATCCACAAGGTACTCTCAATCATGTGAATTTAAAATTCACATTTATTTATCCAACAACTTATCTCATTCCCACGGTCCTCTCCTTTGTCACCATCACCCTCATCCCAAGGTACTTGCAAGTACCTCCACCTCACACATCCTTTTCAACATGACATGTCCTCTTGACACTTCATCCTCCACATGGAAAGATGTGAGGTTTTGTGAGTCCTCAACTCACCACAACCTTTCATCTTGCCCATATTGGAAAAATCTTGATCATTCAAGTCCCTAGAGGCCTTCCCCTTAAAATAGAGCATTTTTGGCTTCATTTTCTCATAACACATTCAACAACTTTCAAAGTTGTCCAACATTCAAGCAACTTCAAGACTCTTGTATTCTCCTTCAAGCTTATCCACCATTATTGCATCTTCAAGCTCATATTGCATCCCTTCCATACACTCATCAAAATACCCACTTGAATCATTTGAATTTCCTTCAAATCCTCATCATTTTGTATATCATTTTAGATTGTTTACCATCAAGGAGAACACATTATCAACAATCAAAGGGCCAACCAAAGTATCAACTTGAACAAAGGTATATCTCTTGTTTATCTTTTCTTTTTTTGAGTTCAACTAGGCTAAACATTGAGGTTGTGTAGTGTTGTTTTATCCTTTTCATCTTTTAGGATAGGTAAACTTCACTATATCACATGTTTGGCATGCCCGATGGGACCCACAAATGGGTTCCTTGCTTTTACATTTTATGTTGTTTGACATTTTGTAGGTTCAATTTGTAGAGAAGCAACTTTGTAGTTGACAAAGGTGACCCTACCCACTCTTGGGCGACCCTTCCCTACATAGGGGTGAACCTGCTCTAAGTTGGGTGAACCTATCCCAACTTGGGTGAACTTACCCTCAACAGGAGCGAACCTACTCTCAACAGGGGCGATTCTACCTTGTAGAATCACTCATCTGTGCAAAAGACAAAATCTTCCTTCAGTTTGCTGAATAGGTGAACCTTCCCTATAGAGGGGTGAATCTACCCTATAGAGGGGTGAACCTACCCCAAGAAAGGGTGACCCTACCCAAACAGAGGTTTCTGTGAGGTAAAACAGTGATCCAAACTTCATTTTTAGCATTCGTTTCTTATCATTTTGAGATACTAACCCCCTAACATCATATGTTGGTTAGTGTTTCTATGTTTTTACTAACATTGGTATAGTTATTTCATGCTTTTCAAAGAATGAAGATCAAACTACTAACACTTTTCTTGTAGAATGATCATTTTGGCATTGTTAGTTTAATTTGTTTTCATTTTTTCTTATTAATCTAGGCACATAGATCTAATTATGGGGAGTCAACATATTGTTTAATATTTTTGCAAATATTTTATGTCACCCAAAGGGGCACTACATCATTCAATCTTTCCCCTTGCACTTCGTGTGATCCTATGGAGTAGCCGAAAATGATAAATGTTCTCTTTTTAGTAGGACCTACTTGGGGATGTCATCACCCCAAGGGATGATCCCAACCACATCTACTGGTGAGGTATATAAAGGGGGGAGAATGAAGTTTGTACCTCAATCTAGTCACATCATTTTTGGTGAAGCGTCAAAGCTAGGGTGATACCTAGATAAGATGTGAAGAGTTGGTTTGAACCTTTAGTATCTCGCTTGGGTTCCCGACTCAACTCGTAGATGGGTTGGTGTTCATAGTTGTGCCTCACATTTTGAGCATATATCAAGGACTCCCTAGTTTCCTTTTTCATCCTAGTTAGAGGGTTGTGCTAGCCATACCATTTTCACTAATCTTAGGATCGTGTTGCTTGAATTGTCTTTTTTGTGCAAAACTAGTGCATATCTATTTAGTCAAATCATCTTTTTCCTTTTGTCTACAATTTGTTGTGTTTTTGGTCCTTTTCCATGGTTATTTTCATCCAATTCAAGTCCAAGTTTGTTGACAGGGGTGACCTTTCCCTTAACAAGGGTGAACCTACCCTCAACAAGGGCGAACTTGCCCTCTATCCTAGTCATTTCCTATCCTATTTTTGTCAAAATCACCCATCTTTCTATGAATAGGAAACCCTACCCTAGGGAGGGGTGACTCTTCCCTCAACAGGGGCCACCCTACCCTAAATAGGGTCAACTCTGCCCTTCGTCAGTCAAAGAGCCATTAAAGCAACCAATTGCTCCAGTTGGGCAAACCTACCCCAAGTTGGGAAAACCTTCCCTATACTTGGGCGAACCTTCCCTATACTTGGGTGAACCTACCCTCACTTAGGAAAACTTGCCCCAAATTGGGTGAACCAACCCCCCAAACAACCATTTTCACCTTCCATTCAGTCATTCTGAGCACCCATTTGCCCATTTTGAGCACACATGTCCTCATTCTAATCACACGTTTCCTCATTCTGCCCATCCATCTCCTCATTTCAAGCATCCATCTCCTCATTTTGAGCATCCAATCCCTATTTTGAGCATTCATCTCCTCAATTTGAGCATCTATCTCCTTGGTCTGAGCACCTGTTTACCTATTCCAAGCATATGTTTCCCAACTATCTTTCAGTGAATAGGCGACATTGACCTCAACTTGGGCGAACCTGCCCTTAAGTTTGGTGAACCTACCCCAAGTTGGGCGAACCTATCCCAACTTGGGTGAACCTACCCCTAAATAGCTAATTTCAACTTTCATTCAATCATTTCAAGCATCCATTTCATCATTCCAAGCTTCCATTTTCCCATTCTAAGGATCTGTCTCCCCATTTCAAGCATCTGTCTCCCCATTCCAAGCATCTATCTCCCCTTTTGAGCATATGTCCCCTCATTTTCAACATCCAACTCCTCATTTCAAGCATCTGTTTCCTTGTTCTGAGCATTCGTTTCCTCATTCCGAGAAGTTGTTTCCTCATTCTAAGCATTCATTTCTCCATTTTGAGCATTTGTTTACCCCTTTTTTGATTTAGACAAGTCTAAAAACTAACTTGGGTGACCTTGACCTTGACTTGGGTGACCTTGGCCTTGACTTGGGTGACCCTGACCTTACCTTGGGTGACCTTGACCTTAAAAAGTAGATAGGCGACCTTGACCAGTAGATAGGTGACCTTGCCCAGTGGGTAGGCAAACATGTCGAATAGATAGGTGAACTTGCCCAGAAGATAGGCGAACCCACCCAATGGATAAGTGAACCTGCCCAAAAAAATAAGTGAACTTTCCCAATAGATAGGTGAACCTTCCTAGTGGATAGGCAAACCTACCTAGTAGATAGGTGAACTTGCCTAGTAGATAGGTGAACTTGCCTAGTAGAAAGGCGAACCTAACCTTCATCTAGTCATTTGCATCTTCTGCTCATCCATTTAATCTACATTTCAATCCATCTAAATTCTCCAAAAGTCATTGATTCATCAACCAAATCACATAGTTGCATCTTAGAACATCATTAGAGTCCATATCCATCATCAGTTCATCAATTCGAATCACCTAGACTTCATTTCAAGAATTTTTGTTTTATGCAGAAACTTCCAGAGGCCATAAATTTTGACTCAGGTGTCTATTTGGGCTGAAATTTTATCTGTAGTTGCATTATGTGGTGGCATCTGGATTCCCACCTGAACCTTCGTTGATTGGCCCCTATTTTGACACATTTTTGAGGCTTCAAGCTTTCATCTTAACCCTCAAAATTGTAATTTAGTGTTTTTTCAAATTTTTGAAAAATCATTTTTGTTAATAACTCATAATGCATGTTGTAGATTTAGGATGTTAGTTGGAAATTCATCCTACCTTATTTTTAGGAAGTTTTTGAAACAAACTGAACTCTCAAAGGTATGCCTATGAAATTTCCTAAAATGGAAAAATTTGATAATTTTTTAAAACTGCCAAATCTAGAAAAATATGATTGTCAGCACCTTATGTACTCTAGTTAAAACCCCTAAACTTGATGTAGAATCAATCCCATCACATCATCCAATAATCCTAATTTGAACTCCAATCTAGTCCTAATATGAGCTTAACCAACATCCCAATTTGAGCTTTTGTCCATCAGCATCCAAGATCTTTGGATATCAAAACAAATCTTAAGATCCCCTCTTCCATATTCTTCTAATCCATCCTTTTATCCTTTCATCACCTTTAATTTCCTTCTAAGTGTCTATTTCCATTTTTTCAATCCATACCGAGCTAATCTAACACCATGAATCCTTATTCTTCACCAATGCAACCGAAAATAGTAGTCAAAGGGAATCCTAATTACATTTACAATGATAACAAGAGTCTTGTTGATCAAGAGGTATATTACATAGATCCCCTTAATGCTATCATTTCTAGTAAGATTTCCCCAATACTTTTCAAAAATCCAATCACCCCTCCAAGCTATCCCATCACATCTCCACCCACACTTACTAGCAATCCATATGCTACCTTTCACAAGGGATATCCAATATCTTCCTTGTCTGCATATTCATCATACCCTTCACCCAAATCATTTCCTTATCCAACATCCAAATCCTCTTACCCCAATATATCATCCCAATCTAATCTATCATCCCAATACTCCTATTGTAACCCCCCATTCATTTCCCCCATATCCTAATCCTCCTTACTAGTCTACCCATCCTAATCCAACATCCACACCTTTTTATCTTAATCCTATACCCCCATCAACCTATCCTAATCCAACATTCACACCTTCTTATCTTAATCCTACATCCACATCAACCTATCCCAATCCAACATCCACATCTTCCTATCCTAATACACCATCTACGTCAACCTATCCTAATCAAACATCCCAATCTTTTTGTCCTAATCAATTATCCCAATACCTCTACTACAATCCCTCACCTACATCTTCCTATCCTAATCCACCACTTGCATCCTCTTGTCCCAATCCACCATCCTAATCTTCCCAACCAAATCATCCTCCCCACTATCCTTACTACAATCCAACATCCCTATCCTCCTATTTCACTCAATATTCCACTCCACCATGTCCTAATCCTCCATCTACTCCTAGTCCTACATCCAATCCAATTCCTCCATCTAATCTTAGTCCACCAATCCATACTCCTAGTCCTCCACCCATCCAAAATCCTTCATCCACTCCTACCATGCCATCTAAGTCTAGAGTATGCACAATTCTCACTCTCGAAGTTCTCCAAGGACTCATGACAAAGAAGACATCCCCAAATCCACATCATGAAGTCATGGAACCATGCCATCCCAATCCATCATCCACGATCAGTAGTGATGAGACCCTTCTCTGTACCACACCTATCATTGATGTTACCACCCCTAGCACCACTCAAACTGTTGAAACAATCAAATCTATTGAATCCATTAAGCCCCAATCTCCTACTCTGAGATCTTCCAAGCCCATCGAAGATAACCAACCCAAATCACCATCTTCTACTCCTAGATCCATCCAATCTGGTGAAGACACTCAATTCCAATCCACTCCTACCATTCCTAGTATCATTGAAATCCATTCCCATGAACTTCACAAATCCTCCATCCTCCCATCTCCCACACTTAAAGGGTCCATCTAGCATGCCTTCATTATCATGCCTCCCACACAAGAGGATTCATTCCAAGAGCTTGATCCAAAGAATACCAACATATCCCCTTCTCCACATCAGGATCTTGCCACCCCATCCAATCCATCAAAATATCATAGTCTCCCATCCATTCTAGCCCATGATTCCCTTGTCACTCAAGATACAACCACTCTATTTCATGAGCCCCTATCACCTACTATCACAAATCCAAATCCTGACATATCACCTAATCCCTCTCCTAATCCCTTACCACTCACTCTTCCCAACCAATATGTTGCTATCCCATCATCTCCATCTCATGATCCTCCATCATCACCTAAAATTAATATCCCCTCACTGCTTTTATATCCCCTTGGTACTCTCACATTCTTCCATGGTGGTTGCCTTGCAAAAGAAAAACAAATAATATATACCACCCATCATCCTCCACCTAATAATGCACTCGCATCATTCTTCAAAAATAACACAAATCCTATTATGGATCGCATGCTCAATAACATGTACTATCAAGGAAAATTTTTAGGCCTTCATGAGCAAGGTATTGTAGAGCCTGTCCAAGTAAAAAACACTCCTATACACGAGGTCTTAGATTTACTGCTCGTGAATCACAATCCAAAAATGTTGGTAAAATCTCTATCCATCCTTGACAAGCCTCTTCTACAAGAATAAGAAATTCCTCCCATCACTCCACAAAATCATTTTCCACCATCCCCCCTCTATCATATCACCTCAAAACAACCATCCCTCCATCCAAAATCACCTATCCTTCACCTACTCTATCTATTTTGGTTCCTTATGCCCCTCCATCCACCTTCACACATCCCCCACATACTCAATCCATTTTGGGCCCTTATATCCCAAAATAAACTCCTCCATCCCATCCCACATATCTCCCACATGAAACCCCTTTAATCCATTCTCTTGCATAATCCATTTGTCCTAATAAGGTTGTACCAACATATAATAGTCACTTCACACATGGGCTTGTAATACCTCACATGGAACTTGATGCTTGAGTCTTTCATCCATCTCCTTATCACATGTCTTCTAAATCCACTTATCCACATCCCTATCCTAATCCATCTCCATCCAAATTCTATCCAAAAAGTCAAAAAAAGTCAAAAAAAGTAAAAAAAAATCAAAAAATTCAAAAAAAAACAACAAAAAAAAGTAAAGAGAAATAATTCGTCCAATGGTGAAAACTTGGAAAACAAGTGCCTTGTATAAGTACCATGATGAAAACCTAGTAAATAGGCATCATGTGTAAATCTCCCATCTAGTTTACTCCCACACTTAGGGGCAACTGCATCCCCTTCACCCATCTCCTCCATCCAACCTATCTTACACATCATGCTTGTCATATCCCACTTCTCCCAACCCCTCCACCCTCCTTGTGATCTTGATATCGATAGGGGAAAAGATATATACATTCTTTGGACACCTCTTGGCATACATCTCACCCACCTACACACTATCCTAATCCTTATCCACATCCATCTACCTTCCTTGTCCACCTGTCATGCTACCATCAATGTCCCTTCCTTATCCATACATCCTATCTATATCCATCTCATTCTTTTATTTTCCTATCCTTCTGTCTTCCACCCCTCATGCCTCATCATACATGACACATCTAGAGTGGGGGAATCTACTTCCTTTGTGACATAAGTCCTTGGAGACATAATTCATTCCTCATGTCATCCCTCATTATCTCACCATTCTTATCCTCCTATCCATCCATCATATCATCCCTATCATCTCCCCATCCTTATCCTCCTATCCATCCATCATAGCATCCCTGCCATCTCCCCATCCTTATCTCCTATCCATCCAAACAATCCCTTCTATCTCACCATCCTAATATTCCTATTCAGCATAGCATAGCATCCCCTTCATCTCCCCATCCATCATAGTAGCCATTTCATCTCCCCATCCTTATCCCTATATCCATCCATCTCCCCAACCCTTACCTTTCTATCTATCCATCCAATAACCTTTTCCCCATCCAAATCTGTATCCCTTTTATCCATCTTTCCTAGCATCCTCCTATCTCCTTATCTTTGTCTATCCATCCCTTCATATTTATTCTCATCCCATCTCATAATCCCTTGTCATTGGTATCTAGCTATAGGCCTCCCTCCATGAAATCCAATGCCATCTATCTCATTTTCATCACTCCCATTTATTTTGCACATCTTTCAAGTCTCATGTCACTTCTCATCACTTATCTATCTATCATATCATCATCTCAATTCATCTTTTGATAATTAAGATAAATATCCCATCCTTGATCTTTGTGCAATCACCATCATCCTATCTTATCCATTAGGTAATTCTTGTCTCATCATATTGGTCACATCATTTTATCCACTTATCATCTCATCATCCCTTATCCATCATTTCTCTTTGGTCTTTTGTCGAACTACATAGCCCCTTTGCTTTCATGTAGGAAAGGTCGATCATTTGATATGCACTCAGGGATTTTCTTTTCTCCATCCCATCTTGGTCATCCATCAAGATCTCCATTGTCCTCTTTCTACTTTCATCCATGGTTAGTCATCTGTCGCTTATCAAACTATGAGGCACTTTTGCTTTCACGAAGGCAAGGCTAATGTCTGATCAGCCCCCGAGCCCCTAGGTCTTTAGGGTGTGTCATTCTTCTGTCATATTGTCAATTATATCCTTATATATCTAGTTCTTGATAAATGAGATCCACTTGTATCATGATATCCAATAGGTTTTTAATATCCTACGTCATTTCAATCATTTATTTTAGTATCTATCTTTGGTCTTAATAGGATGCATCCTTCCTAAGAAACCTCATCAATCCCATCCATCCTCTGGATCCTATAGAAAAGGAAAATTTGAAATTAATTGTGATCTTTTGATTCTTTTGGCTTTTGCTTATCATTTGATCTCCCTATTACAACTTGTGAAGTCCACCATGATCTATCATATTATGGTGTGTTTTGATTGGTTAACATAGGGGCATATCTTGATCTTGTTGCTTTTCTTTTTGTCTTCTTGGTTGTCCCATGTAGTACCCACCAAGACCCTTGAAGCCTTGTGATACACTGGGGCATCCTTTTATGCTTGTGGTTATCCCAATGCCTAGCCTGACCAAGGTCTTCACAAGTTTGGGGTGTTGGGATAACCTTCTTGTCTGTTATGTTTGTTTTATGCATTAGATTTGAATCAGCCTTGGTTCTTCATACCCTAGCATCTTGTGTCTTGTGCTATAGCAAAACTTAGTGCTCCAAAAATGGAAAAGTGCATTAAGATTATGTTTCATTTTCCATTGCATTTCATTGCATGTATCCTCCATCTCTTCTCATCCATCTTCTCATCAATCCTCATCATTTCATCATCTCTTTAATCTTCTTAGAATAATATAGATTGGTTATTCTAAGCATCTTTTCCTCCATCATTTTCCTTCTTTTCATCCATCGTACATCTCAATCCAAGTCTCATCCATTCAATCTAGCACAAATTATCTAATCACATCCTTGGCTTTGTGTCCATCCTTGCTACAAGTCTTGATCCAATCATCATCATCATCATCATCATCAAGATGTATCATTCCCTATCCTTTGGTGTTGTTTTGGGATGTATCCTTCCCTCATCAACAACACTTTCATCATCATCATCGTCATCATAATCAAGATGTATCATTCCCTATCCTTTGGTGTTGTTTTAGGATGCATCCTTCCCTCATCGACAACAATTTCATCATCATCATCAGGATGTATCCTTCCTTATCCTTGTGTTGTTCCATGATATATCATTCCCTCCTCAACAACACTCAATCCATCATCAACCCATTTTGGCTTGTAACTTGACTGGGGAAACATCACCTTTTTCCTTAAATCCATTTTTTCTTCTCAATCTCCTATCACTTATCATCCTCTCTTATCCATTACTTTGCATCATCTTCCTCATCTCCCCTTTCATCGTATCATCCATTCCAAGAGAACACCCATGTTCTCTTGAACCTGCATGTCCTCTTGAGCGGGCATCCTCAATCCCTAATCTTCATCTTCACCCCCATCATTTTTCTTCCTAGTCACTCCTTTGAATGACTAGGGCAGATTTTCAATCTAACCATCTTCTTCCTGGTCTTATCTTTTAATCTTCTTTGAAATGATGCTACTTCATAGCACCATCTTAAAGAGGGGAAAATGTAGAAACCTAAATTCAAACACATACATTTATCCAAATTTATCCCTTTTCATCTTAGAAATATCCTCTTACATGCATTAATTAAGTAATATTACTATTATTTAATTAATATTCCTAAATTCCTCTAAATCCCTAAGGTATCTAGTTAAATAATTAAATACCTTCCCCTTTATCCCCCTTTTTCCTCAAAGAATTAAATAAATAATACATTTATTTAATTCCTCACATGTCACATCCTCCATCACTTTTTCTTAATCCTAAGCCACCTCCTAATCCCATCATTAGGGATGTGCACATGTCTAATCCATTATTATGATGTGTCACATCCTCCAAATTTTGCAAGTTGGCTCCTAATCTTCATTAGCCACTAAATGTCTTCTAATCATGGATTAGTTAGTCCAATTAGCATCTTAGTCAACTCTCTCATCTCCCAAGGAATATTAAATTCCTTTTATAATCCCCATGCCCTTCCTAATGTAATTTTAAATTCCATTTTATTCCTCCAAAGCTCTCCTCTTCCCCATGTGGATCATTAAGAGGTCACATTAGTCACATGGGACAAGCATTTACCTTTTTAAGGACCTTTTCTTATCCACAAGGTACTTCTCAACTTCTTTTATAAGGACCTTGTCATATCCACAAGGTACTCCCAATCATGTGAATTTATAATTAACATTTATTTCTCTAACAACTTCTCTCATTCCCATGGTCCTCTCCCTTGTCACCATCACCCTCATCCTAAGGTACTTGCAAGTACCTCCACCTCATATGTTCTCTTGACACTTCATCCTCCACATGGAAAGATGTGAGGGCTTGTGAGTCCTCATCTCACCACAACCCTTCATATTTCCCATATCAGAAAAATCTTGACTGTTCAAATCCCTGGAGGCCTTCCCCCTAAAATAGAGGATTTTTGGCTTCATTTTCTCATAACACATTCAACAACTTTCAAAGTTGTCCAACATTCAAGCAACTTCAAGACTCTTGAATTCTCCTTCAAGCTTATCCACCATTATTGCATCTTCAAGCTCATATTTCATCCCTTCCATACACATCAAAATACCCACTTGAATCATTTGAATCTCCATCAAATCCTCATCATTTTGCATATCATTTTAGATCATTTTCCATCAAGGAGCACACATTATAGACAATCAAAGGCCCAACCAAGGCATCAACTTGAACAAAGGTATATCTCTTGTTTATATTTTCTTTTGTTTGAGTTCAACTAGGCTAATCATTGAGGTTGTGTAGTGTTGTTTTCTCCTTTGCATCATTTTTTTTTGCATCTTTTAGGATAGGTAAACTTCACTACGTCAGAATATGTATATATATGTATATATGTATGTGGTTATAACACAATAAAATATTTAACATTATATAGTTTATGTTAATTTCCATAAGGCCTTGTTGATTGTTGTTGTCGAGCTTTAATATAGCTACTGTTATACAATTTATGTTGATTTAGATAGGGCATTGTTGATTATTGTTGTTTTCCTTAGGCTACATTTTTTCATTTTCAATAGGGTGTTGTCGAAAAGGCTATATTGTTTCAAGTTACGATAAGGTGGTGTTGAGAAAAGACTATACTTTTACATGCTTTTTAACTTTGAAACCAATATCATTTGATTTATGGTTTTCATTTTTTCGTTATGTTTGCAACACAATGAAATAGTCAATGTTGATTGTTGTTCCCTAGATTGTTAGCTGGTAGCCTGTTTGTGTGTACTTTGGTCAGAATTCCCATTAGCCTTCCCAGTTTTTTAGCTTTTTGGCAGTTTTGAAAATGGTGGCGAATGTTTTTTTTAGATCTGGTTAGAATTTTTAATAGCCTTCTAGTTATTTGTCAGACTTCCCATTTTTAAATCCTCCTGCTAGAGGTGGAAAAGATGTCATAGGCGATTGGCACACATTGGGAACAAGATGGCAGATTTCCCATTTTGTGGATAGAGAAAGCCACCGAAATTAAATTTTGGTTCACGCCAACATTAATTGTTGTATAATTTCCATGTACTGGCGATGGTTGTAATAGTATATGTCATTTATTCATTTGTGGCTTCCATTTAGTGGTCATGGTTGCAACATAGCCAAATAGTTAATATTGTGCAGCTTATGTTATTTTGCATAAGGCATTGTCAAGTGTTCTTGTCTAGCTTTGGCTATATTGTTTCAATTTTTATTGCACAGTCTTGGGAAAAGTATTTTATTTCTCCCTTGAATAGCTTCAAAAAGGTTTTGAGCACATTTTATGTAGCAACCAATGTTTCTTATTATGTTTAATATAAAGCCTATTGTTGTAATAATTCCTTTTTGAGATTGAAACAAATAACAACTTTGTTTTCCAAATAAATCTCTATCTTTTCAAAACAATAAATATGAATGTTTTGTTTCCCTTTCTAAATAATCTTTTGTTTAATATATATTGCTTATTAAAATGAGTTATAGTCATGTTTCATTATATCTATTTATATACAGACTGCTATATCTAAATAGATGTGTATACCATATTTTTCCCTCACTAGGCAACTGCTCCCCTTCAAATTTATGAATAGAGCAAACATCCAGACTAAATTTTCCCTCAATTGACTTAGCGAGAGGCTCAAAATTCAAATCTTTTGTTGCCTATAATATATTGCTTGGTCCAAAGCAAGGCATTATTATAGCCAACAAAAGGTTTGAATTTGTAGCCTTCTCAACTAGTCAGTTGAGGAAAAATGTAGTGTGGATGTTTTCTCTCTTGAACACTAGATGGCATCAACATTAATTTTTGTATGGTTTGCATGTGCTAGTGATAGTTGTAATAACAATTATCATTTATTCATTTGTGGCTTATGTTTTGTGGTTATGGTTGCAAAATAACCATATGAATTTATTTTTTCCTTTCTAAATAATATTTTGTTTAATATATAATTCTTATTGAAATGAATTCCATTCATGGTTCATATGATCCTTAATTAGCATAACAAGGTTCCGAGATATTTAGTTATGGAATTTCATAATAAAGACCTTGAGGTTCAATAAAGGTGATATCAATGGTTTTTCTTGTAGTAATATGTTCATAATTCAATTATTACAAAATAGAATGACTCAAAGGTGCATACGTATTTCTCTTGTTGGTTGATATGTTGCATTCCGCTTTTCTAGACCTTGCATTTAATACTTGTTGAAGTAATAAAACAGTTTAAGCTATTTTCCATAGGGAATTGTTGATTTTTCTTTGTGGCCTAGAATAAATTATTTGATTTATGTTTATGTGTGGTGGCAATGATTGAAAAGTAATAAATCAATTCATGTTATTCTTGATAAGGCATTCTTAGTTATTTTTTTGTGTGTTTAAGGATGGTTCTCATCTGTCTAGGCCTTAATAAGTATTTGTTAGAATGGCAGCCCGTATATTAAGTGAGATGAAACATTGGTCTTGCTATTGATTACCATGGCAGACCAAAAATACATTGCCCACCACCATAATCAATGGTGATATCGATGCTTTTTATTACACTTAATATAGAGGCTAATGTGCATATAAATGTTGTTTGCATCTAATTTCATGCAGATACATAAAAATACAATCCAACATCATGCATTGGATGCATATCTAGGAATTTGTTGTTTGGAAATATACACAGTGAAAAAGTACATGTAGAAATGTATGTACATGGCATTAGATGTATACAATATACACTCTTCCTGCTTGCTTAAAATACACATCTTACCGCTAGCTTTCCTGCAAAAAATTGGCAAAAAATTATCATAGGCGACACTTTTC
The DNA here is from genome assembly GCA_007258455.2 of Sequoia sempervirens. Lineage (NCBI taxonomy): Eukaryota > Viridiplantae > Streptophyta > Pinopsida > Cupressales > Cupressaceae > Sequoia > Sequoia sempervirens. The sequence goes on along the minus strand of VDFB02281492.1, from coordinate 25,103,382 downwards.
TTTTGCTTTTGCAACCATTGGCCCCATGCAAAAAACACAAAATAACCTCTAACCACATATATAGAAGTGACTATTATATAGATATATCCATAGGTGGTCTTAAAAAAAAAAAATCTACGTCTAATGTCAAAAACACACAGACCTACAGATAGGAAATATAAAATCAAAAAAAAAAATGAGGCATGCTCTCAACCCTATCATATTGGTCACTAAGCCTGATGGGCTCTCACCAAACCCCCGAGAAAGAACATGCATTGTTCACTACTCTAATCAATGGTGAAATGAATCTTCCTTATTACACTTACTATACAGTCTATCATTCTAACAACTCCTTTTTTGAGGCTAAAAGAAATAATAACTAAAAAGGTGTATTTAATGCATGCAATACATATATATGTAGCTACAAAACAAAAGTTATACTAATATATATATATATATACTCTACAAAAGACACATTAGAAACACACAGAAATATCCACCAAAAACACATGAATTCATAGTAACAAACCAAAGCAAAAACAAACAATATTGTCTTCCACCCATCGCGACTACATGGAAACCATCAATGAAACAATATAGACTAAGCTACAGAAGAATAATCAACAATTCCCTTTGGAAAATAACATAAACTATTTTCGACAAACTTGAGTAATGATTTTTTCAATATGCATCTCTTCCCACCTCTTCTCGTTTGCTCCAAATGCACCTATTCCTACTTGCTTTCTCTCCACTCACTTCTTTCTCCACTGCCTAAAAAAAAATGGGCAAAAAATTATTGCAACCTTGTATCAATATTGGGGCATTCACTAATAAATCTTTTACTTCAACTACAAAAGGATTTTATCACTACAATTTATTGAATGTGGGAATTATAGTTTACTAGAAAAAAACCAAAATCATATTGACTCATAACTAATAAACATATAATTAATTATAGAATACCAAAACTATTCTTATTGGCCCCATTTCTATAAATATCTTAAGAGTAGCACACATACAATTTAAAAGAAAAAACTTGTTGTAATCCCAAATGATTTAAATACTTGAAGATCACCTTGCACATATCACAGTTCTAGCAAGACATGACAACACTTAAAATTAAAATCAAATTATTCACAGTTCTACCATGAAATTATCCATAGTTGAACATAAATTCCACAACTGATGATCGTACTTGCACCTTAAGAGAAGCTTTCCCTCCTCACTCATAGCTTCCAAGGGTTTTAAGGGAAGGTGTTACTTACAACCATCACCACTACATGAAAATCATAGAAAAATTAATGCAGATACCATTTCCCTGGCCTCCTCTATTAGCATGCCAAACATTTTTTATTTAAAAATCAAAAAACAATCCACCATTGGTTTTGCATGGGTTTATTACTATGAGTTTTTGTGCTCTATAGGTTTTTCCATCTGATGTAGTGTTTCATTTTACTTTTCTTCTGTGCACAGATGTATGTATGTAAAATTAGATGTAGACAACATTCGTATATACTTTGGTTTAAGCATAATAAGAAACAATTTTTCTATGTATAATGTGTTGAAAAGCTCTTAGAAGTTATTCAAGGAAAAAGTTCTATAGAGATGGTGGCATCAATGTTTGATATAGCAGTCAAAATATAGTTTATTATTCCAACAATGTTTCATTATGTATCAATGTTGTTTGTAACTTCTACGACATACATCCAAATCTACACATGGCATTATTCATTAGTGTTTCCCTTCCAACCATTCGCACCACACACAAGCCAATTTGATTCCCTATGGAAATTGACATAAATTGTATATCATTACATTCCCATTTATACTTTTTGTGTCTATATATATATTCACAATATATTCCTACAAATTTAGCAAGGGCATGCAATGCCCACATATGTTCTTGTAGAACAAGATGTGCACGGATATTTGCAAAAAAAATCATTGCTTTTGCAATGATTGCATGATGCAAAAAACACAAAATAGGATCCAACCATCTTCAAAGAAATTTGACAAAAGATAATTGCGCTTGGATGTTCACACAAGCTTTTCCTCCTCACTTGCACCTCTAATAGAAGGTAAAGCCACATAACTAGACCCAACAATGCCTTGTTGAAAATTGCGCAGAAATTCACTATGTTTTCTAAGGAATTTAATGGAAGGTGTTACAACCATTGCCACTACACAAAAACCATACAACAATCAAAATATGATAGTGACAAACCCATTCAAAACCTTTTCCACAAAATGCGAACCATAAATCAAACTTTATTGGTTTGAATAGTGACCCAGATGAAAAAACCCAAAAAAGCACAATAGTTCACAGTAACAATGCAACATAGAAACAAACAATATTGCCTTCCATCCACCATGGCTAGATGGATACCATAAATGCAACAATATACCCTAAGCTAGAGAACAAGAATAAAAAATGGCCTATGGAAAATAACATAAATTGTTTTCCAAACTATATTGATTTCAACAATTGCCCAAATGAGAAAACCCACAAAAAACAATAATTCACAGTAACAATTCAATGCAAAAAACAAACAATATTTCCTTCCAACCATCACAACTACATTGAGTTGATAAATGGAACAATATACCCTAAGCTAGAGAAGTACAATGAAAAATCCCACAAAAGACAAGAATTCACAGTAGCAATCCAACACAAAAATAAACAATGTTTCCTTCCAACACAAAAATATATCATCAGCTAGAAAACAACAATTAACAAAGGCCTATGGAAAATAACATGAACTATTTTCATAATACTCTAGAAATGGTTTTCCCAATATGCACCTCCAACCACACCTCTACTCGCTTGCTTCAAATATACCTCTTCTCACTTTCCAAAAATAGTACAATAATCTAGGTAATGGCACTATCAATCAGAGTGATGGAAAATGTTTAACTCCTATGCACAGATATGTATGTATGTCATAGCAGATGCAAACAAAATTGATTCCATAAGACATTGGTGATTTTTGTCCTCTAGGTTAGGGTGAACTATTTGATTTTTGATAAGATGTTGTTGAATAGGCTATACTATTTTATTTTCAAAAAGGTGCTCTAGCAAAAAAGAAAACTAAATTAGATTTTTGTTGGACATAAAGAAGAAAGCACATGGCAATGTTGACACATTTGAAAACTAGAACCATTTCTTCGTAGTGCATAAGCTGCTCCCAAATGGATAGCAAAGAAAAAAAGGTGAAGGGTAGATAAATAGCTCAAATTGTATACACCTAAAAATGGTCACATCACAATAGTCCGGTAATTAATTAAATATTTTTAATATTTAATTAAATCTCTAAATTCAATCTGCGTATAAATAAATCTAAATAATTTATTTATATTGTTCATTCTTTCATTTTGATTAAATAAATAAGTTTATTTAATCACTTTTCTTATCCATTTCTTAATTAATTAAATAAACATTATGATTTATTTATATTAATTATCATATAATCTTGGCTTGAATATTTTATTCAAATAAAGATTAAATATTAATTCTTCTTAATTCTTCTAATATTCCATTCACAATTAAATATTCCAAATGTTTAATTAATTCTTCTAAATTCCATTCACAATTAAATATTCCAAATATTTAATTAATTCTTCTAAATTCCATTCACAATTAAATATTCCAAATATTTAATTAAATCTTCTAATGTCTATTCACATCAAATATTTCAAAAATGTTTTAAATCCTCAAACTCACACAAAATTAAATAAATTTATTTATTTAATTTGGATTATCAACAACAACTGTGAAATAACTTCAAAACAAAAAATCAAACAAATTTCTCTGTTTCTGAGCAAAGTTGTTCCCATGGGTTGAAGACAAACCTCCATTCTTCTCTCCAACCTCCCAACATCTTCCATCTTCCTCTCAACCTTTCAATCTCTCACCATTCAAAATTACTAAACAATCTCATAGCCATTGATCTTTGCCAGCCAGGCTCTTGCCTGTAAAAATCTATAAAAAGGACTGTCGGGTCTTTGAAAAGGAGAAGCTTGCATACAGGAAAACTATAGTCAATTAGCCTTCCAACATCCATAGTCTCTAGAATCATAGCATAGCATAGTTTAGCATATTAGCAATCCATATCATGGCCTATCATTCTCATAGCTTAGTTTCAATAGCATCCATAATCCACAGCCCTTGTGCATAATCCATAGCCCCTGTGCATATCCGTATATCAACATTTTCACTCCACCAGCATATAGGATAGAGAAGTACTCTCCCTTTGCATACTCGTTTTGCAGGTTGCCATTTTGAGAAGCTTTGCTTACACAATCCGAGAGCAGCAGCTTCAAGCAAATCACTGGAGATATAGGAAAATGGAACAATTTTGAAGAAGCTCTGTTTGATTTCTTTGATTTCAATTTTGTTTAGCTTTTCTTTAGTTTAATGTTGCATTGGTGTGTGTTTGTTTATATTATTTTTATACTAACATTTCCCACACACACAAATATTCATAATTTATATGCATAACCCTTAAAGATACATGTAGAAATTGTATATACAGACATACACACTCACGCCTTAAATTAAACAATATTAGTTTCAAAAGTAACCTACTAAATTCTATTTTTCAACATCTTATCAGAAAGGAAACAATATAGCCAGATCTATAGACCAATAGTCGACAATGGCTTATGGAAAAAATCATAAATTCTATAACAATTACTATAAGATTGTGAATCAAATATGGAATAATATAGAGAGAGTTGAAGTCATAAAACTCTTTATGCTATTTTCCTAACTTCAATGATCTTTTCAGCACATTGGATGTGGCAAGAAATCTTTCTTATTATGCTTAATATGAAGCCTATTATTGCAAAAATTCCCCTCAAGTACAAAACAAATAAGAACTATGCTAGCAAAGTAATAAATAGGGGGACAAGTTTATATGAATGTAGTATACATCTTATTTTGCACACATACATATCTACACATAGGAAAAGAACAATGAAAAGAAACAAAAGAAACACATACATTAATAGTGTTTGTCTACACACATACAAATTCCTTACAAACACATTTGTCTACACATAATTTTATGAAGATGTTATATGGACTAAGAACATTGAATTGCATGCATAGATGTTTCTGTATATGTAAGTGTACATGTATACATGCATTCAACCATGTCCACAAGTATATATAAGAACAGCTAGAAATATAAAAGTTTTTTTCAAATTCCACCTCTTCCTGCTTGGTTCAATTGTACCTCTTCCCACTTACTTTCTCTTTGCTCCTTGTTTTCTTCAGCATCTGCAACAAATGTGTAATAAATTATCACAATTGACACTTTTGTATTGCTTTTCCAACTATTTCCCCATGCAAGAAAACACAAAAAAAACTTGTTGCTACCTTGACGACAGCTTGACACTGCATGATTGAACTTGCACCTTCACAGAAGCTTTCTCTTCTTTCTTGTACTTTTGATAGCTCATAAAGCCATAGAATGATAGCCAACAATGTCTTGTCAAAAATTGTGCAGACATTTGATCGCACTGATGGACTATGTGTTTCACCTATGTGCAAGAATGTATGTATGTCATAGTGGATGCAAAGAATATTGATACATAGGGATCCCTATCTTTATTTTGTTGGGACATCCTTGGAATCATAAGATGTATTTTTAGTGCTCTATAATAAATTTTTTTGCATCTAATATCACATATGTAGATTTCTACACATAGGGGAAATAAAATCAGTGGCAATGATATTCAAGAATACCTTTTGGATAACAACATAAACTCTATAAAATTTACTATTTTAAATCATGCATTGAAAATGAAACAACATAGCCAAAGCTAGAGAAAAATTAACATTGTGGTATGGGAAACAACACAAACTATTTTATTACATTGCAACCATTAGCACAAAACGGAAGCCATATATGAAACAATATTAAATTTTCCTATGTAGATATGTATGTATGTCAAAGTAGATGTAAACAATGTACATACGTACACTTCCCAATGTTTATTATTTTGTGAAAATAGTTGTTATTTGTTTGAACCTTGACAAGGAATTCTTTGAATGATATACTTTATATGAATTGTTATATAGAAAATTGAATCCTTTTTCCTAATTATTTATTTTCCCTCGTATTATTTATGTCTCTAGGAAAAAAATTGAGAGATTAAAAAAATGAACAAAAATTTTGGAATAACAAATTGTATATTTAGTATTATATGAATCATTGAACCCTTTATTTTTATTAATCTTCTTTTGTCATATTCTTAATTCCTATGCAAAAAAATTAAGAGCTCATGTGTTTTGAAGTCATAGACCTTGTAGTCATTCGCTGACATTGCAGCTCTCAACTTTTAAAAGAGAAGCCCCAACAATGTCAATGGCCTCTGGCTCTACCTAGGGTAATGAAAAATTCTCAAGCACTCTTCCTATAAGTTTGTTTCTTTTCTTTTTTTTATGCTATTGGTAATTAAATGGAAACTTTTCCAAGTGTACCAAGTGAACTGTGAATATGATTCATTTGAATTAACAGTTGTTATGATATATGTTCTAAATAATTTATATTCAAACTCTTTGTCTCTACTTTTCCTTTTAATTTGTTGTCCATTTGGGAGTGACCTATGTGTTAGAGGTAAAAACGTTATTGTTTTAAAATGTGTCAATATTGTTGTTTGCTTCTAGAATTGAATCACAACCATGAATATCTCATTCTTGCCACTTCGTTGAGTTTAACTACCTTGTATGATACAAATGTAAATCCACCCTTGATAGAACATGTGATGCGATCTATTGATTTTGGAGATGTTGTCCCATCTCTTATTCTCCAGCTAATGTCTTTTCAAAAAATAGGAGGTGATCAAACTTGGCATAAACACGGTAGGAGGGTCTTCAAAGAGAAAAATATGGATCATGCATCAAGACTAACACAATGAAAGCAACACAAAATATGGAGGAAAATGCAGATGCAAATAATCTCATTAATGAAAATCTCAATTACATTCGGTCGGCAACATTCGGGCTTTCAAATTTGCCTCAGAGGCCTAATTAAACATGCTAAAAAATACAACATTCTAACATGCTCCTATATGTGAACTGAATATTGCAATTCAGACCAATCTTTATCTACTCAATCAACTAATACTACCACTGCCTATTCTAAAGATTGATTACAAGTTTTATATCATATCTATGATTCTGGAAACATCTGTGTCAACCAAATATCATCACATTCTCCAAGGAAAGAAAATGTAACGTGCTCATGAATAGGTCAACCTAAAATTTGAATTACTCCATCAACAGGTGCATGGAATGAAGTGTGGACCTATAATGAAGGGTGGGGACACTCCACATAACATTTAAGATCACACCATTGAGATCTGAAAGTCATACAAACAATCCATGAATGATCAAATTAGCCGTTACGCTTGGAAACTATTTTGGTGTCAGTTCAAGAAAATTTCATGAACTCTGGAAGCAACAACTTGCCGAAAAAAGATACAATCACACTCAAATCTTGGTATAAGGAAAATGAACATGTCCACAATGTACACAAAGATCTACTAGGTTTGGTGAGCAAATATGATGAGTCCACCAACATGAACTGAGCAAGAACAAAATAAGAACAAAATTGAAAGATTTTTTTTTTTGGTTGATGCAAGATTGTCAAGAACTGAGGATGCTCCTGCATCAGACATCCGAGATTATTGAAAATTGATTCCCTCACTTTTTCAGGGATAAAGGAAAACCAATATGGTCTACCTCAACCTAAGAAATCCAAGAAGAATCTTCCATTGGTTTGTCTTTCCACTTCACAAGATATTCTTTGTATTGTCTTCCATGAGTCTTTTCTCCCATCTCTAACATCCAAAATCTCTTTAATCTCATCTGATTATTGTTTAGGAAATTTTTTCTCTGATTTTACTTCACTTTCTTTACTAAATTTTTCTTCATGATAATGATATAGATCTACAATGTTGAATATAGGTGGTATTCCCATACCTCCTAGTAACTCCACTTCATATGCATTCCATGAATCAAATTTCTTCAAGATCTTACAAGGTCCAAAATTCCTCATCTTTAGCTTGTTGTATGTGCCAACTAGAAATCTCTCCTTCCTCAAATATACCATCACTTCATCTCCAACTTCAAATTCCTTATGTATCCTCTTTTCATCTACTTTCTCCTTGTACTTTTGGTTCATATCTTCCAATTTTTGGTTCACTTGAGTATGCAACTTCTTCATGTGTTCTACAAATTATTTGGCTTCTACACACATTTTACCTTTCATACTAATGTCTCAATTCTGATATACCTCTAGGATGAATTCCTATAACAATCTCAAAAGGTGTCTTTCCTATACTTTTGTTCACTGAATTATTATAAGAAAATTCTGCTTGTGCAAGGACTAAATCCCAACTTCTGGTCTTCTTTCCAACCAAACACCTCAGAAAATTACCTAAACTCTTGTTTACTACCTCTATCTATCCATCAGTCTATGGGTGAAAAGTAGAATTGAACTTCAAATATGTCTTCAGCTTCTTCCAAAGTGTCCTCCAAAAGTAACTAGCAAACTTTACATCTTTGTTTGAAACAATACTCTTAGGTAATCCATGCAATCTAACCACTTCTCTGAAAAAAAAATCTACTACATGTATTGCATCTATTGTCTTCTTACAATGCATGAAATGTATCATCTTAGAAAAAATTTCTACCACCATAAATACAGAATCATTACCTCTTTGTTTTTTCAGCAAACCAAGTGTGAAATCCATGCTGATATCTTCCCAAGGTCTCTCTAGAACTGTCAAAGGATTATACAATCCAAAATTTTGACTACTTCCTTTTTCAACTTGAGAAACTCTACAGCTCTGCACAAATCTCCTAACATCCTTATGAATCTACAGCCCAAAGTAATTCTCACTCACCAATGCTACTATCCTATCAACTTCAAAGTGTCCTAACATTCCTCCACTATGCTTCTCCTTCACAAATTTATCCCTCATTGAACTCTGGGGTATGCACAATTGATTTCCTCTAAACAAAATTTCCTCCTGAATGAAATAATCCAACCACTAACTTCTATCCTTTGAAACTGGTTCATTATATGCTCTCCAAGGTTCTGCAAAATCTGGGTCTCCCTCATACAAGTTCTTCAACTCATCAAATCCTAAAACCTCCACTCTCATTTTTGTCAGTAAATTCCCTCTCCTAATCAAAGAATCAACAACTCTATTTGAATTTCCACTCCTATGCTTCAAAAAAAAAGTATAACTTTGCAAGAACTCTACCCATCTCATGTGTCTCTAATTCAACTTACATTGACTGTTCAAATATTGCAATGCCTAATGATTCATATACAACACAAAATCCTTAGGAAACAAATAATGTCTCCATTTCTTCAAGGCTTGAATTATGGCATAAAATTCTTGATCATACACTAAATATATTCTCCTAGCATCATTCAATTTCTCACTGAAATAAGCTACAATTCTTCCTTCTTGACTCAACACTACTCCAATTGTATTTCCACTTGCATCACAATCTACTTGAAATACCTTATTGAAATCTGGTAAAGCCAACACAAGTTGCTTAGTCACCTTTTGCTTCAACAAATTTCCATCTAAAATCCTTCCTATCTCCCCTCATTGTTTTTTTTATAGGGCTACAAATACAAACGAAATTCCTAATGAACTTTCAATAGAAACTAGCCAATCCATGAAATGATCTTACCTCTCCAATACTATCTGGCGTAGGCCACTCAACAATTTCTTTCACCTTCTCAAGATCCATCTTCAATCCATCCACAAAGATTAAAAATCCCAGATATACCAATTCTTCCTTCATGAAACTACACTTCTTAATGTTTATCAACAATTGTTCTTCTATCAACCTCTCCAAAACTTGTCTTGTATGCAACAAATGTTCTTCTCTACTCTTACTAAAAATCAAGGTGTCATCCAAATACACGATCACAAACTTACCCAAGAATTTCTTCAATACTGCATTCATCAACCTCATGAAAGTACTTGGTGCATTTTTCAATCCAAAAGGCATCACCAACCACTCATACAATCCTTCATTTGTATTGAATGTTATTTTCCACTCATCCCTTTCTCTGATTCTAATTTGATAATATCCACTCTTCAAATCTATCTTTGTAAATTATTTAGCTCCACTCAAACAATCCATTATTTCATCCATCCAAGGCAAAGGAAATCTATACTTCACCGTGATCTTGTTTATGGTTCAAGAATCTATACAAATCCTCCATTCTCCATCCTTCTTAGGTGCTAACACAATAGGTATTGCACATGGACTTAAGATTTCTCTGATCAAACCCTTCCTCAACAACTCTTGCACTTGTCTATTCAACACCTGATTCTCTATCAGCTTCATCCAATGTGTAGCTTTATTAAGCAAACTAGCTCCAAGAATCATATCCATATAGTGGCTAATACTCATCATAGGTGGCAATCCATCAGGTACATTATCTAAAATAATCTTCTCATATTCTATTAGTATCTCCTTTATCTCTTATGGGTGTTCTACATACTTCAAGTCTTCATCCTTCTTAGGCACCAAGGCATAACATAGATTATCATGTCTCAACCCATCAAGAAATATCCTTCCATCAACTAAACAAACCCTAGAATTTGTACAAACCTCAACTATGGGAACATCTTCCAATGGTAACAAAATTTGCTTCATCCCATTAGCAACAATGGTGTATATGTTCTTCTTTCCATCATGAATAACCTATCTATTATACTACCAAGGCCTTCCCAATAAAACATGACATATATACATAGGCATGATATCACACAAAACTTCATCATGGTAATTTCCTATCTTTAATTTCACCAAACATTGTTTACTTACCAATATCTTATGCTCATCTTAAATCCAAGAAATCTAATAGGGCTTCGGGTGTTTCAACCTTTCCAACTTTAGTTTAGTCACCATATCTTCATAAACTAGGTTCTAAGAGCTTCCAATATCAACAATTACTCTGCAACATTTACCATTCACCTTGCATCTAGTCTAAAACAAATTCTTTCTCTGCAATGGCTCATTTTCCAACTCATTTTGACACAATACTCTTCTATTCACCAACACTTCTCCATCTTCTAGTTTTTTAGATGATAGAGTATGTTCTTCCTCAACAATGGTTGTCCTTCTATTGTTCTTTTTCTTTGTGCTTGTCTCTCCTTGATTGCATTCAAATGCTCTATGTCCTTCTCCACCACATTTAAAACAAGTTCCCCTAAATATTCTTTTCTCTTGTCCTCTATCATCTATCCTATAACCTTCATTCTGGTAAGCACCATAACCTCCTCTTCTGTAAGAGTTTCCATCACCTCTCTGGTATGAATTTTCATTCTTACTAACCTCCTTATCCTTATTCTAATCTGGAAAAGATCCTCTTCCTCCTCCAACAAAAGTTCTTCCTCTTTGTCTCTACTCATGTCTTTTGTTAAACTTTTCTTCTTCCTTTAGGGCACACTGATATGCTTCCTCCACACTCACCAGATTGATCAAACTAATCTCATCTTGTATATATGACCTCAAACCATTCACATATCTGGCTACTTGCTCAATCTCATCCTCTGATTGTCTAGATCTAATATTCAACTTATAGAATTCCTAAGTATACTCTGTCACACTAGATTCTTTCTACTTTAAATTTTGCAACTTTCGGAACAAAATTATCTAATAATATGTAGGCATAATTTTTTTTTTTTCAACTTGTTCACCATCCAATCCCATGATTTTATCTTTTCCTTTCCTCTTCTTTGTCTATCTGTCTACAAATGTTCCCACCAAAGGGATGCATTTCCTCTTAACATTGTACAAGGAAACTTCACCCTCTTATCTTCAATAGTTCCTTAAAATTAAAAATAATTTTCCATCTCTATAATCCAATCAAGCAATTCTTCTGAATCCAACTTATCATTATAATCCAGATGATTGAAATGTGGTCTTGTATTTACTTTGGTTAGGGATCTTATGAACCTCTATTCTCCCTAATCAAGGCCAGGTTGCTCTTATCTTCCTCTTTCTTCCTATACTTCTATTTCTTCATCACTCACATCATCAACTGCTCAACTTATCCTCTAGGCTATTTCAACTACATCTAATCTAGCATCAATTCCTCTCAACATCTCCATTAAATTTGGGTCTCCATTTCCATGTGCTCCATTTCCTCTAGCATTTTTTCTTCCTACCATCTTTGGACAAGTCCTCTACAACTACAGGTTGGATCCTCAATCCACCACCCCACAACAACTATTCAAGAAGACTCCTTGAATTCCAACAACCTCACATGGATTGAATCTTGCTCTAATACCAATCTGGCACAACTAGGGTAGGAGGGTCCACAAAGAGAACAATCCAGACCATGAAACAAGTGTAACACAACAAAATCAACACATAATATGGAGGAAAATGTAGATGCAAATAATCTCATTAATGAAAATATAAGTTACATTCGGTCAGCAACATCTAGGCTTACAGATTCGGCTTGCATGCCTAATTAAACATGCTAAAAAATGTAACATTCTAACATGCTCCTATATGCGAGCTGAATATTACAATTCAAATCAATATTTATCTACTCAATCAACTACTACTACCACTACCTCTTCTAAAGATTGATTACAAGATTTATATCATATCCGTGATTCTAGAAACATCTGTCAGCCAAAGATCATCACATTCTCCAAGGAAAGAAAATGTAACATGTGCATGAATAGGTCAGCCTTAAATTTGAATTACTCGATCAACAGGTGCATGGAATGAAGTGTGGACCTATAATGAAGGGTGGGGACACTCCACAAAACATTTAAGATCACACCATTGAGATCCACAAGTCACAGGGACAATCCACGAATGATCAAATTAGCCATTAGGCTTGGAAACTATTCTAGTGTTGGTTCAAGAAACTTTCATGAACTCCAGAAGTGACAACTTGTCGGAAAAGGAACCAATCACGCTCAAATATTGGAATAAGGAAAATGAAAATTTCCATGATGTACACAAAGATTTATTGGGTTTGGTGAGAAAATATGACAAGTCCACCAACATGAACCGAGCAAGAACAAAACTGAAAGAATTTATTTTTTTTGGTTAAGATTGCCAAGAACCAAGGATGCTCTTGCACCAAAAGCTCAGTTGACCAATACAAATTCATCCTTTCTGATGGAACCCACATGAAAATAGGAACTTTTCCTACAAAATACAATGTCCTTTTGTTTATAGTGGCATTGAGAATCGGTTGCATTTTGTGCTTGACAAACTATCTATGTAGAAAGTTGTGGGAATCAAGGTTAGAATTGTTCTGCACTACTTGTACTTGTAGTTTTATGCTTTCTTGTTTGTGGGGACCACCTTTTTAAGTATTTGATGTTCATTTGGTTATAGGGTGATTGCCATATTGTCCTTAGATGTCAAAATGTCAAATTTCCATCTAATTAGAAAACCTAGATATTTGTTTAGAGATTAAGAAGAAAAAATAGTTGGTTGCAAGTCACCCTCCCCATCCAAACAAGCCTCAACATTTTGGATTAATACATCCCCAAGAGAGCATGATGCTCTTGAAAATATCAACCTTGTTAAAGGGCTAAATGTTTACCAAACCAAATGGATGATAAAAGGTTGGGTAACAACAAAAAAGGATCTGTACCATTACAACAAACAGGGGCACGGGGGGCAAGTATTTAGCTTTGACATTATTGACAATGAGGGAGAAAAAATATGAATCACTTGCTTTAATGACATAGTACAATTGTATTATGATAGGGTTGAGGTGGGTCATACTTATTATGTGTCAAAGGGCTCGGTGAGACAAGCAGATAGAAAATTTAATAAGTTAAACAACTAGATGGAAATCATTTTGGATCAAAACTCAATGTTAAAATGTTGTGACAATGAGGCCTTTGTGCCAGACAAAGTATTTAAATTCATCCCAATAAATGAAATTACAAATTGCAGCAGTAACAGTTTGATTGATATTATTGGGAGTATGGTGCATGTAGGAATGGTATCGACTATACAAAGAAAGGATTAGTCCCAAACAATTCAAAGGATTTTTAAACTTAATGATTTTTCATCCTTTTCAATTGATGTTAATTTTTGGGGCTCAAATTGGGAAGCAAAGGGTGACGAGCTAGAAAGGTTGTACACCCCTAGTTGGGCTTTCATCCTTTCTGTTAAAAGTGCACATGTTGGGTATTTCCATGGACAGATTGTGAACACAGCCGCATGGACTCTTCTATATATAAATCTTGACATACCAGAAGCACAACCCTTGATCCAACGAGGACATATTGATCCACTTTTCGTTGATCCCTCTTGGATAGTACCTTGAAAGGTTGCTTTGGAAAATGGGAGAGTCACTATTGCATATATCTTGGATCACTTTCTTAGCTTTTTCAAAACTTTGGAAGCTAATGCATTCTATTATGTTGCATGTCCATTGCAGGACAATGTCAAAAAATGCAAGAAAAAGTGTGAAGAGTAAAATTAAAATATGTGGTTCTTCCTTAAATTCCAAACAACTATAGTTGATTGTGAATTTTGATATTTGTTGAAACTAAAGATGGAAGACCACACAGATGAGATTTGGGCTAGTGCTTTTAATGAGGCTGCAACAAGCTTATTGTACATGTTAGAAAAAGATCTTTACATGTTGCAATATGAGTCTTCTACTGCAATGACTGTTGATTTTGTTATGAATGTTGTCACCTACACCTCATTTTTTTCACTGTTCTTATTAAAACTCAGACCTATAATTCAAAAAGAAGGCTTAAAACAACAACAGTCAAAGTTGCAAAAATTAACTTTGAAGTTGAATGTAAGCTGTCATATTGTTATACTATTTCCCCTACCGTGCAAGAGTCTCTAGAGATAGTTGTCATACTACCTTGAATTCAAAAACAACCATGCCTAATTGTGACTTTGGATATTTGTTATAGTTTCTGTTGAATGGGAATTTGTTCCCTTTTCTTTCTTTGCAGTGCTTGTCACATTAGAAGACCTTTCCTTTCTACTGCTATTTCTTTGTTTTTTGTTTAACTAGTTATATATTAAGAAAATGAAGTATAACTTATAATGTTTAATAGAAAAATATACACTTGTTTTCTTTTCTATTCTTTATGTTGCTAATAGTTTTGTTCCGCTTTAAGTGTATTTTCTTGATTTTATTTTATGTTGTTTGGTTATATAGTTATGTCCTACTATTTAATAGATGTATCAATATTCACAGTTGTTCTTATATATACTTGTGGACATGGTTGTATGCATGTATACATTTACATTTTCATATACATAAATATATATTCATGTAATTCAAATTTATCAGTGCATACAACTTTTTGATACAAATGTGTGTAGATATATGTGTTAATGGACATGTATGCGTATATGCATACACAATTCATTATTTAGAGGTATTTGTGAGTTTTTTTAATAAAAAAATTTTTTGATCTTATTTTGAATGTTCTCAGTGCATACAATATCTTGATAGAGTTTTGTGTAGATATATGTGTCTATGATGTATTTGTATATGTGAGTGTGTATGTTTGCGTATGCATCTCATTCTTCTCAAATGTTCTCCCTACTACTTTTCCATGTAAAATCATAATGTTATGTTGGATATGGGTATCATATGGTTCTTGGCTATAATGTTTGTTGTGTACATTGTGCAGCTTAATCTACAACCCAACACTAAACAATGCCTTATTGAAAATAGCATAAACTACTCAATTACTTTGGTAAGTTTTAAATGCAAGGTATTATTGCAACCATCGCCAATATATGGATCCCATACATGAAACAATGTTGCCATGAAAAGATGTACCAAGTGTTGTTTGTTTCCTCTGCCCATGTAACATACACATATGTGTGCATTTAAACTCATCTATATTTCTTTCACATGTATTCACAACTTTTGGTGTGCATATGTATCTATTTCGTTTGCAAAAAAAGTCATGACTATTGTGGCTCACAATCTTCATAGCAGGTAAAGCTACATAAAAAAGGTCAACTATGCCTTATGGAAAGTAACATAAACTATTCAATTGCTTTGGTAACTTTAGAACTCTAAATATTATTGTGGCCATTGGCAGTGTATGGAAAACATATACGAAACAATATTGTTATTGATATGTTTTATTGCTTTGCAACCATAACCTCTATATGAAAATGATAAATGAAATAATATTTATTGCTTTGCAATGATTTCCTCTATATGGAGACTTTTAGCTGATAGGCTATATGTGTGAACTTTGGATGGAATTTTTGTCAACCTTACTGGTTTTAAAGTTGTTGGGCAATAATCAGAAATGCATATACATTTGCATCTAGCTTCGCATACATATATATTGGTGTACATTTTTTTTCCACCTGCATCTTTATCTATTTCATTCCTTTGATGCATAGTTAGGAATTTGTTGCTTCGAAATATATTGCCAGAAAAAAGTATGTGCTTCTTTTGTTATGTATCACTTTCATTTTCATGTGTGTAGACATGTACGTATGCCAAATTAGATGTAAGAAACCTATAATCCTCCCTTTTTATTGGTTGTAATAACACCTACCATTCAAAACCTTGGGAAACATAGCGAATGTCTGCAAAATTTTTGATAAGGCATTGTCAGCTCTCATTTTGTTGCTATATGTTACTATGATTTTTTTGTGTTTTGTGGGTTTCTCCATCTGGGCCATTGTTGCAACCAATTTTTTTTATTTATGGTCATAGTTTTGTGGTGATGGTTGTAAGTAACACCTTCCTTTAAAATCCTCATAAAATGTAGTGAATCTCTATGCAATTTTCTATAATGCATTGTTGGGTGGCATTCTCTAGGTTTACCTTGTTTTTCAAGATAGCTTTGAGTGAGGAGGGAAAACTTTTGTGAGGGTGCAAGTGTGATCATCGGCTATGGAATTTTTTTGAAGGTGGTTGGAGGTTATTTTGTGTTTTTTGCATGGGACGATGGTTGCAAAAGCAGTACAAAAGTGTGTTGTCTACTTATAAACTTTAGCTCGCAATAACAAACCAATTCAAAACCTCCACCACAAAACATGAACCATAAATGAAGTAATATTGGTTTCAATAGTAAGCCAAATAAAAAAACCCACATAAAACACATGATATTAACTATTTTGTAACCATTCACACAAAATGATGGCCATAAATCAAAAATAATAGCCTAAGCTAGATAATTGCAATCATCACTACATAATGAAAGGAAAAAATGAAACAATATTGGTATCAACAATCACCCAGATTGGAAAACCCACAAAGATAATTTTCTACCCATATTTTCCACATTGCAACCAACATTCATTGTTGTGTGTAGATATGTATGTATGTGAGCTCATATGAAAAGAACATTCATATATACTCCTTCCTATGTTTATTATTTTCATAGGGTAGTTGCTTTTTTTTTATATCTATACTTAAACTTCTCCACAGAAATTAATTTCTACTTCCTATCACGTAGCCTTTTCTCTATTCGTTGAGAATTTTCATGACATTTAATGAAAGAATGGGTACATATGTTTCAATTGATAGTTGTAGTTTTGTTGTTTGAGGCCCACCTCATTCGTTTATTGAAATTTATTTTGTCAACTGAAACATGTGGTACCTATTCTTCTCTGAAGTATTTGGATCAAGCTTAGGATTTTCAAGTTCTTTTTGCAAGAAAAAAGGGGGAGCATAATCCACAACATGTGTCAAATTAGATCAGCCTGCGTATGTTTAAAACCTCAAGAAGCATAGCGAATGTTTGTGAAATTTTTGATAGGGTATTGTTGGGTCTTATTTTGTTTCTATACTTGCTATCAAAGCCATGAGCGAGGAGGGTAAGCTTCTATGAGGGTGCAAGTTCAATCAAGCGTTTTCCAGCTTCTGTGAAGGTGGTTGGAGGTCATTTTATATTTTTTGTATGGGGTACTTGTTACAAATGCAAAAGAAAAGTGTTTCCTATGATAATTTTTTGCTAGCTATTTTTCACATAAGTTAATGGGTAGATGGGTGTTTGAAGTAAGCAAAAAGGGGTGTATATCGAAAAAACCATTTGCAATATTGTTTCAATTGGGGTTTGTGTAGGCATTTTCTATGTTTTCCAAGGATTTAAAAGGTAGCTATTACTTACAACCATGACCACTACATGGAAAGCATATGGAAATTAATGTTGATGACATTCTTCTTGCCCTCTCTATTGACGCACCAAACACTTATAATTTGAAAAAAAATCCAAAATAGCTAGCCACTTGTAAGCAACACCTGCTAGTTTCAAGCCTCGAAAAACATTGTTCCCACTTGTGACAAGGGCGGGCTTAGACTATTAAGGCCCAAGTGTAGTTAGCCATTGTGGAATTTATGTGAAGGTGGTTGGATGTTATTTTGTGTTCTTTAGATGGGGCGATGGTTACAAAATCTCTACAAAAGTTTTGGTTGTGATAATTCTTTGCCCATTTCTTCCAGGCATGAATCTTGTATATAACACTTGAAAATATAGTTTATCATTCCAATAATATTCCATAAATTAAACATAAGGATCAGTATGTATCAATGGTGTACATAAGGGAAATACATTGTCCACCACTACGAACAACCATGGCATCAATATTCCATATAACACTCAAAATATAGTTTATCATCCCAAAAGAGTGCCAACATGTATCAATCTTGTTTGCATCTGCTATGAAATACCTCCAAATGTACACATTGCATTGTTCATCATTGTGGTCAATGATTGCATCAATGTTCCATATAACAATTAAAATATAGTTTATCATTGCAAGAATGTCCAAACAAAATAAACATACACATCATTATGTATCAAATTTCTTCAAACCTACAATGACATACATACATATTTGCACATAGGGGAAATCCATTGTCCATCACTCTGATCAATGGTGTCATCATGAAGACTTTTCTATTGCTTTACCAATGATCCCCCCATCCAAAAAAACACAAAACAAGCAATTTGTATTTTTTTTTGCTCACTATCAATAATGTCAAAACTAAATATTTCATCTTCACATGCTTGTTTATTGTAATGTTGATTATCCCTTTTAGTTGTCACATGGCCTTTTATTTCCCATCGTCTACTTGTTTTCCATATGTAATTCCACATACATACATTTCCACACATTGTTTTTGTGTCTATATATATCCAAGGACAAAACCCTACAAATGCATCCAAGGCATGCAATTCATGTATACCTGCTTGGAAAATAAAATTTCTATTGATTTACAACTATCATCAAGACCAAGCCTCATTTTGTTTTGTTTGATTTTATATTTCTTATGTGCACATCTCTGTGTTTCTGACATTAAATGTAGACAAGATTCATATGTTGGAAGACTACTTATGGTTGTATATGTGTAACATCCTATGATGGTCCATGGACAAATATGATAGGGTGGAAGAAACGATTTCTTTGGTTGTGTTTCATTTTATTTTATTTTCCCTGTGTGTAGATATGTATATGTGTTATTATTCCTTTCAGCCTCAAAAACATGTTGTTTGAATGATAGACTGTATATTAAGTGTAATAAGGAACATTGATTTCAACATTCATTAGAGTGGTGGACGCCCAATATGGCAAGGTCAAGAGCAGGCCTCATTTTGTTGTGTTCATTTTATATTTTTTATGTCCACAACTGAATTCCTCACTTGAACTAGGTTTTTTAGCATTATGTATAGACCCGCCTTTCTATTTTTGCTAGATATTGTAGGATACATACCAACAATTACAGTGAGCTATAAATCAAACAAGAGGATCATTTCCAACAATAGTGTTCATTGCCATCATCATGAAATGTTGCTATTCTTTATGGTAAGTGTACTGCTTCTCTTTCCCTCTCCATTTCCATTCATATAGAATCTCCACCATTTCTAAATTTGATTCCTTATCATTTTTTATATGTGAGATGTAATTGTGGTATTACATATATTTTCCTTATAAATTATAGAACTATTTAAATTTTGTAATTTACGTATTTCTTACCAATAAAAAATTTTTTCCTCACCAAAGTTCACATTTCCCTTCTATGTAGCTATATCCCAGTCAAATCATTTTAGATTGCAACTACATTCTATTTATGTACAAGGTGTATAGATCTCCAAAATTCTAAATAGCTTTATGATTGCACGTTTGCATGGTGTATGGCTCTCACCTACATTCCATTTGTATACAATGTAAGGCTACATATATTTTATTCCATTTCTTATTTCACAACTCCATGTCAATTTATTAAAAATGTATAGCATTGATTTCAACTCACCAAATTTTCTCAGGTGCCAAAGCATTGCTTGCACCATTGATCAAAGTGGTGGACAATTAATGTTTATGCTCAGGGGTTTGGTGAGAGCCCACGAGGCCCCATGAGCCAATATGGTAGGGTGGAGAGCAAGCTTTTTTTTGTGTGTTCATACAGAAATCCATTGCATGCACAAGGTATTCCTACATTTTATTTAATTATTATGTTCTACTACAACTGCATTGCATAATATTTTTTATAATTAATTCTACAAGTCTTTAGTATTTTTGATTTATTTATTTTCTACCAATGGCACATGTTTATTGCACTAAACTTCACATTATCCTTTCATTTTTACAGAGCATAATCAACCCAAACAATCCTCCTTCATGGATCTTTTCACGCCATTAGATCTTGTATAAATTTAGCAAAGGCCAAAACATTGCTTTCACCTTTGATAACAGTGGTGGACAGTTTATTTTTTTTCTTAGGGGTTTGGTGAGAGCGCATGATGCTCCATGACCTAATATGGTAAGGTGGAGATCAGGCCTTCTTTTCTTGTCTTCATGCTATATTTCACCACGTGTACAAGGTATGCCTATATTTTATTTACTTCATCCCTTCTATTAAAGGTGCATTGCATATTATGCATTATAAATTATACAACTCTTTATATCTCCTAATTTACATATTTTCTATCAATTATAGATGATCACTACACTAAACTTCACATTTTTTTGTTATTCTTGCAGAGCATAGTCTAGTCATAATGCAAATTTTGAGGATCTTGTATAAAGTCAATAGGGGCTGAAACATTGCTTTCACCATTGATCATAGTGGTGGACAATTTTTTTTTGCTTGGGGGTTTGGTGAGAGCACATGATGCTCCATGACCCAATTTGGTAGGGTGAAGATCAGACCTTTTCTTGTCGTCATAATGCATTCCACCATGTGCACGAGGTATGCCTATATTTTATTTATTTCATCCCTTCCATTATCGGTGCATTGCATATTATGTATTATAAATTATAGAACTCTTTATATCTCCCGATTTACATATTGTCTATCAATTACAAATGATCATTGCACTAAACTTCACATTTTTTTGGGTTTCTTGCAGAGCATACTCCAGCCATAATGGGGATTTTGATGAAGTAATGTGTTATAAATGACCTTTCAGAATAATCATAGTGACTATAAAATCAGTCACAATGGTCAAATAAACAATTAGATCCTCATAGACTCTATATTAAGTACAATAAGGAATATTCATTTCACCATTGATCAGAGTGGTCGATGATGTATATTCTTGCTCAATGGTTTGGTGAGAGCCCTTGAGGTTCCATGACCCAATATGGTAGGGTGGAGAGCATGCCTCATTTTGTTATGTTTTATTTTATATTTCCTATCTGCATATCTCTATGTTTCTGACATAAGATTTAGACAAGTTTCATATATTTAATAGGTTGTATATTGAGTGTAATATTAAATAATTCTTTGAACATTGATTACATTGAGACAACAATCTCTATTTTTAACTCTTACATATAAAAATTTTACATGTAACCTTTTGAGATATATTTTGATCACATGTAAAGTCAATTTCCCAAACAAAATGAAAAAATGTAGTTCAAAATTAACATCAACAGAATCATATGGATGCAATTATCTCTTTATTTTTATGGTCTTCCATGACTTATGCAAATATAATTATTTGAAAATTGTATCTCCTATTTTAAATCTATAATATTATAAGATTTCAAATAATTCTATTATTCTTGACACTAGCATACATACAAATTGTGTCATACAAAAATGACCCCTTTTCATTTTCATGGCCTTTTAGGTTTTGTTTCATGGTGTTGGAACTATGTTGCTCTAGCTTTATCTCATAACATGGCTTGAAAATGCTTATTTAGGTACTAAAATTCAAAAAATGACATCTTGTGAAAGTGTTGTGAAGTGTTGTATTACATTTCTACATTCTTGTAAACTCTATTCATTACAATTCACCTAGAAATCACATTTTCATCACTAAACAAGTCCTATTTTGAAGTGTTGTAAAGTCTTGTAACAATATTTCATGCTTTTCTAGGCATATTTTCATTATTTATCCCTTTCTCATGCTTTATTTGGTCCCTTTATGCCCTCATATGACTTAATTAAGTGTATTTTTGAATATTATCCTGATAAACAACATTAAATACAACATATTTCCTGACACATATTTTTAGGTCCTAGGTGGGACCCATTCGCCACCTATGGCGAATGAGTCCCCCTTATCCCAAAATTCAAAAAATTTAAAATTTCCTTTCGATTTTTTGTTCAAAAAAACACTTGATGTCGACCTGTGATGAGGTATGAACGGATACTAAGGCACAAAATTGTCTAAATAAGTTATTTTCACCTCATTTTATATCTCCTCATTCAAGCATTTAATTTCCTAAAACATTCAAGCAATCTCAAGCATCTTTCAACATTTTTTCAAGCACTTTGAAGCATCCATTGACATTACTTCAAATTTGCATCACCAAGGGTTTGGTAAGTTGATAGAAATTACAAGTTATTATTTTATCATTCTCTTGCATTTCATTATCTTATTAAGGGTTTGATTACCAAAAGTGGGGTTTGACCAAGGCAAACCCCTATTCATTAACCCTCGACCATTTTTCCCCTATTGCATGATTGTTCATAGCCTTTTGTGTGCATATTTGACAAGATTTTTGGTGTTGAAGATTGGTTTACAAGTCAACTCAAGTCCATTTCAAGCTTGGAGAAGGTTTTTTCTTTATTTCCTGTAGAATTGACTTCGATAACTCGACAATCAATGATTTCTAGATCTAGTGTTGTAGAGTTGTCTCTTTCTTTTTCAAAAAAAATGGAGAGGAATAATTTTCCACCAGTGGTGAATGAGTCCCACCTTACGACTGAAAATCTGAATTTTGTCAAATTCCAGATCCTAATAGTTAGAAACCAGATTCTAACACTTTTTCACCAGGAGGACTAATTTTCCACCCTGGGCGAATGAGTCCCACTGTTAAAATTCAATGATTTCAACCAGTATCCACAAAATTCTAGATTCATCATACTTCACCCAGGTGCACTATGATTTAACTCATTTCTTTTTGTTCTGCATATTTCCTTCATTTATTTCATTATTTGCATATCACAATGTTTTTTCATACATAGCTTTAATTTCACTTTTTCATTCATTTTCATCCATTTAGATCAATCAATTTCATTTAGTTAGCTTATTTTAGTTCAAATAATATTGCATACAACATAATTTGAGTGAATCATTAGCATTTTTGGCCCTAACTCTCTCCTTTTAGGTGAAAAACCCTGGAAGTGCAAGAGAAGTCCTCAGGGTTCCAAAAATCTATGTTTCATTTTGGTGAACTTGACTCTTGAACACTTTGCATTTTTTATTTCATTTACATATTGCATCTTATTTTACATTTGCATTAACATTCAATTAGGACATTGTTTTGTTTCTTCATTCTAGGACTTTTCATTTTGCATTAGTGAAAGCTTCATTTAGATTTCACTTTTGCATTCCATCTCATTGAAAAAAGTAAAAATATGCATTCCACATCTTTGATTGCATACTGTAGAGCATTAAAATCATCTTTAAATTTTTGAAAAACATAAAAAAATTATCATACTGGGACTCATTTTCCAGTCTGGGTGAATCGGTCCCTCTGCACCTTTTAAACAACATTTTTGGATTTTTTTGGCATTTGTCTGTATTTTTTTTTCTGTAGTTAGATCTCTATTACATTTAGCATAATTTTTGTTATTTTCATTTTAGAGCTCCTATATTAGCTTGCATTTGCATTCACCCATCCTTTGTGGTACTTGTATGAGTGTTTGGTTCCCCGTTGATAATACTTTAGTGAGAAGAAGTTCTAGACTCATGGCATCCCACGATAGCATTTTTATTGTGGATCTTGGGAACTCACAAGCTCCTACTCCTAGTATGGACAATGGTGCATTAGGCACTGACAATACCACTTTCATGCCTTCACCTTTCCATCCAATGAATTTTGACAACCAAAACAATTCCCTCCTGCAAGAAAAATTCATTAATATTGATGAGGATTTTGCACATTTACAACAAGACTTTTCACTAGAAAACATTTCCACCACTACTATACCTACCATTGGCAATCTTCATCGTTTGATTGAAAGTGATGATGGCTTGTAAGTGATGAAGAGAATTGTTGAAATTTACAATAAACATGCCTCTTCTAATACCCAATCAACAAACATTCCTATAAACCAAGGAGGACCTCAAGTTCTCCCCCCTTCAACCATAGCATCTATACCAACTTATACCAATCCGCAAGTCCACACAACTATGCATCAAGTTAACTATGTGGCTACTTCTTTCCTAATTCCAACTAGCATTCCTACTTCTCTCATGGCATCACAAGTCCCTTCCACCACCTTCACAACCCTTGGTATTCCTTTCACTTCCCCTAACATCACCTACACTCCATCACCATTTTCCCTTCCACCTCAACCCACTTACCCTGATCCTATTCTTACACAACTCCTTAACACTATTTCAACCATGCAACATCAACTTTCCACCATTAGCCAAGGTCAAACTACCCCACCCACATATCATGTCCATAGCAGCCCCTTATCCTTAGAAATATTACATATCCTAATGCCACAAGGGATAGAAATGCCTTGGTTTGAGATATATGAAGGAAAAGGAGACCCTATCAACCATGTTAATGCTTATATAACTTTGTGTAGTGACTTTTTCCTTAATGATAAACTTTTAGCAAAACTTTTCCCAAGGACCTTGAAAGATATTGCATTAGAATGGTTTTCCAACTTTCCTAATCATTCCATCTATTCATTCAATGAATTGGTGGATGCTTTCATAAGTCACTTTCATGTTCACATGACACCTAAAAAGACAATGGTTTACCTCATGCAATGTAGACAAAACACATATGAAAAAGTAATGGATTTTATCTCATGATACCAATCCTTGTATGCTCAAATTGATGTCAAGATTCCTGATGCACATCTACAAAAGATGTTATCGAAAACTTGCACACCAACCTTTAGGATAAATTAACTATGATGAAATTCCCTTCATTCATGCATTTATGCACAACCTTGTGTGAATTCCATAACTCAGTTTTAAGTCATGATTCCAAGTTCACTTCTAACCAAGTTGAAAAAACCCAAACACAACAATCAAAACCAAAATAACACAAACAACTTCCACAAACCTAATAGAGGCTTTTTACAATTTAATATGCCTCCTCAACCATAACTGCAACCATCAACCCAATCTATTCCAAATCAAGTAGTAGTTGTTAAAGAAATGGTCTCTTATACCTATGGGGATCCGAAGAGACAATTTACACCCCTACTCGATACCTTCCATAACACAATGAACCAATTAATTCAATAATGCATGCTCACTTTGCCACCTGTTAGACCACTTGATCCAAATCAGCCCTTACCACCCACCTTCAAGCCTAATGCTTATTGTAATTTTCATCACCAAAATGAACATGACAATGAACACTACAAGTGTCTAAAACAATTATTTCAAGACCTCATTGATTCAGGCCATTTTTCCAATGTAGGTGTTAATGATCAAGGCAATAAGTTCATTGCACCCCTAACCAGAACTTGTGAATTTTCACCAATCCCATGCCTAAACATACTACCTTTCTTTCCAAGGCTAGAAAACATTCAAATACTGATGTAATGTGTTGATACAAATAGTGAACAATGTGATACAACTCCTATGATAACCCAAGTTAATCTTATGGATGAATTTGTGGGTGTGATAGACGTTATCCCTCGTAAGGTCCAAACCACTAAATCTCTTGATATCACTTTTTCTACTAAAGACATACTACCAAATCTTCTTGATGGTCCTCTCTGCATAGCTGGTAGAATCTATGATAATCCCACTAATGGGATATTAATAGATCCTTCTTGTAGTGAGAATGTGATCACAGAGGAGTTTCTAGTATTACATGATCTATATCAAGATGATTATAATAAACCAACTGCATGGATTAAGACACATAATGGTTTTGCATGCCCTATGATTGGATCAATCATACTCCCTTTACAAGTAGGACCTAAGACTTTGGAGGTAACATTTTCAATTATCTCACAATTTGACCAATTTTTTTTATAGATAGGCCACCCTTGGCTTTGCTCAATGAAAGCGGTCCCATTAGTTGTTCATAAGTGTTTGAAGTTTTCACATGACAATGAGATATTCACCATACACGATAGTGGATTTAATCCCTTATCTTCCAAAGGTAATTTTTCATTAGAATCCTTTTGGCTTGAACCCATGGAGCCTATCACCCCTCGAAAGGAATTCTTTTTCATAGCTTATCAAAAGTTTAAAGCCAAAAAGATAGCCAAATTTTCTCTTTGTAACACATCCATATCCACTTCCACACCTCCTATCATAGATGAAACCATGCTTCAACCTAACTCTGACATTGAACAAACCATAAAACTTCCTAAACAACCACTCCTAGAAACTTCCCAGCCATCATTTAAAGGACCATGGGAACATGAAACAAACCCTGTCCTGCCTCCTCAAATTAAACAAGTATATAAAGAAAAGGAGAAAGTGATTGACCTATCTTATTCAGTTTATTTTGTTCTTCCTTATTTAGAAGCAAAGAACCTATGATTACTCAATCTTCTCCCACACCTCAACAACTTCAAAATAGAATTAAATGAAATTGCAGTGCTAGGGAACATAGGTTTCATCATTGTCTCCTTGCTCATCAATCTTGCATGGAAGAAAATAAATAAAATAAACCTCCACATTTGATAGAAGTAATAATTGACCACCATCCTTCTCCTGACCCACCACAAGATATTCTAGTGGAACTTTCACAATAAAACAAACAAATCCAACAACCACAACTTTTATTACATCTATCCTTATAAATCACCCAGCATCCTCCTGTCGTCATTAATCTTGATGATGAGGATGATGTGGAGATTGCTAAAATAGATGGAGAAGTGCATAACGACATAAATTCTTTGTTTTCCTCTACAATGAGCTTAAAAGATAAATCTTATCCACCAATTGAAGAACTTGGTATGACTCCTAGTTCGATGCTTGCAATTATTCCTTTGTATAGTCAATCGCCCTCACATTACACTGAACATGATTTGGAGGTAGATGACTTGTTAGATGGTTGAATTGCATTCACCTAGCTAGCCTTTATGCTTTTATCTTTTTCCTTTTTGATTTTCTTTTCCTATGTGTATCATGTTCCCCAGTATTTTTTGTTTGATGTTCCCTCTCTTTGTACACTTCTTCTATTTGTATCTCTATTCTTCTATTTTTCATGCATTTTATTTTTCACTTTTTGTTTTTTCTTTTCCTTTCGGGGATGACGCAAAGCATAGAGACACCCTATGTATCTTCCATGTTCACCCAAAAGGTCCTTGTCTTTTTCTCTTTTTTTTGTGTTTTCCTTTTGGGGATGACGCAAAGCGTAGAGACACCCTATGTCTCTTCCATGTTAACCCAAAAGGTCCTTGTCTTTTTCTCCTTTTGTTTTGTGTTTTCCTTTTGGGGATGAAACAAAGTGTAGATATTCCCTATGTCTCTTCCATCTTGACCCAAATGGTCCTTGTCATTTTCTCTTTTTGATTTGTGTTTTCCTTTTGGGGATGACGCAAGGCATTGATACTGCAATGTCTCCTTCATGTTGACCCAAAATGCTTTTTCATTTTCTATCATCTTTTAATTTTCAATTCACTTGTGTTTTCCTTTTGGGGATGATGCAAAGCATTGATACCACAATGTATCCTTCATGTTGACCCAAAATCCTTTTCATTTTATTTCTCCATTTCATTCTATTTCTTTTCGCTTGTGTTTTCCTTTTGGGGATGATGAAAATCATTGAGACCACAATGTCTCTTCCATGTTGACCCAAAATGGACTTTCTTTTTCTTTCTTTTTTCACTCTCTTTGTTTCATTCTTCTAGTTATATGTGCTTTGGGGAATGATGATAGTTTTGAGCTCTTTCATAAAAACATTGCAGCAATGAACATACTGACGCCAAATCCATAGATCCCTTATGTGTTTGGTATGCTTTCTTTTCTAGGGGTAACTCCTCTTCCTTTCATTTTCATTTTCCTTGACATGACATAGCTTCACTTCGAAACATATGAATTGGCATAGGGCTTTCCAAGTTGGCTCTCATGTCTCATTTTTCTTTTTGTATTTCTCTTTCCACTTTAAAGTAATTTCTCACAAAAAAATGTGTAGCAATTCCTTCAAATTGGGGGGCATACATTACCATAATTCATTTTTCATTATTGGTTCCTAGTGCAGCCTTGTCATTTATGAGATGCATTTGTCACTTTATGGATTACATTGGGTGTGATTTCCTTCATAAGTGCAATCTATCTTAGCATATTACATTCCTCTTGGTGGCTAGATATGATGCAATGCATCCCCTAAGTTGTGAATATATTGTTTTTCGATTGGTCCTCTCTTGGAGACATTAGACACAATGTTCCCTAAGTGACTAACCTTGCATAAACTAAACAAGACTCCTTTTAATTTCTTTTACATTTTACATTTTTTCGTTTTTACATTTTACATTTTTGACACCATGCATAACATAACTTGTGTGACTTTGGTACCCTTCTTTTTGTTGATGAATTTTTTCTTTATGGTTCCTTATTAAAGTTATCAACAGGTATAACTTTAATATGGTTGAGTGGGAAGCCCACCTAGCGGCATGACTTTTCCCCATATCCACCTTTTTTTTGTGAGTGCATACCAAATAGTGTATGTATCTTACCTTTTTTTGGGCTTTCTCATCCCATAGACAGCTAGAAGTTTTGTGGCCCCGATGTGAGTACATTTGGGCCTTCTCACCTAGAGGACCACTATGTGTTCTATCGCCCCAAAGTGAGTATACATTCTCAATCAATCTAGATCTAATTCACAACTAGTTGGATTGATGATCGAAGCTTCATCTGATTCTTCTCAACACTTTTTTGTTCCTTTGTCCTTATGCTTATTTTTCCATGGGATCTTCATCCTAGGGCCTTGATCATCCCTCTTGATCGTTGTTATTCCATCTTGCTAATGCCAGTACATTTGAACCCTCCTCCTGATGTTCATGGCTACTTTAGTGTGAGTTTGAAGCAAGTTCATCCTCTCACTAAAGTGGGGGCTAAATGTGTCATATAAAAATGCCCCCTTGTCATTTTCATGGCCTTTTAGGTCTTGTTTTATTGTGTTGGAACTATGTTGCTCTGATTTTATCTTGTAACATGGCTTGAACATGCTTATTTAGATACTAAAATTAAAATAATGACATCTTGTGAAGGTGTTGTGAAGTGTTATAAGACATTTCTACATTCTTCTAGACTCTTCATTACAATTCACCTAAAAATAACCTTTTCATCACTAAACAAGTCCTATTTTGAAGTGTTGTAAAGTCTTGTAACAAGATTTCATGCTTTTCTAAGCATATTTTCACTATTTATCCCTTTCTCATGCTTTATTTGGTCCCTTTATGCCCTCATATGACTTAATTAAGTGTATTTTTTAATATTATCCCAAGAAAGAACATTAAATACAACATATTTCCTGACACATATTTTTAGGTCCTAGGTGGGACCCATTTGCCATGGGTGGTGAATGAGTACCCCTTGGCCCCAAATTCAAATTTTTTAAAATTTTCTTTCGGGTTTTTATTCAAAAGAACACTTGATGTCAGCCTATGATGATGTATGAATGGATACTAAGGCACAAAATTGTATAAATAAGTGATTTTCACCTCATTTTTCATCTCCTCATTCAAGCATTCAATCTCCTAACACATTCAAACAATCTCAAGCATCTTTCAACATCTTTTCAAGCATTTTGAAGCATCCATTGACATTATTTCAAATTTGCATCACCAAGGGTTTGGTAAGTTGATAAAAAATACATATTATTTTATCATTCTCTTTCATTTCATTATCTTATTAAGGGTTTGATTACCAAAAGTAGGGTTTGACCAAGGTAAACTCCTATTCACTAATCCTCAACCATTTTTCCCCTATTGTGTGTTTGTTTGTAGCCTTTTGTGTGCAAATTTGACAAGCTTTTTTGTGTTGAAGATTGGTTTACAAGTAAATAGGTGCTTCAAGTCAACTCAAGTCCATTTCAAGCTTGGAGAAGGTTTTTTGTCTATTTCCTACATAATTGAATTCGAGAACCCAACAATCAGTGATTTCTAGATCTGGTGTTGTAGAGTTGTCTCCTGATTTTTTAGAAATTTGGGAGAGGAGGGATTTTCCACCAGTGGAAAATAAGTCCCACCTTAGGACTGAAAATCTGAATTTTGTTAGATTCTGGATCCAGAAAATCAGAAACTAGCTTCTAACACTTTTTCACTAGGAGGAGGACTGATTTTCCACCATGGGCGAACAAGTCCCACTATGAAAATTATGTGATTTCAAACAACATCCACAAAATTCTAGATTCATCATACTTCACCCAAGTGCACTCTGATTTAACTCATTTCTTTATGTTCTGCATATTTCCTTCATTTAGTTCATTGTTTGCATATGGGTATGTGCAAGATCATGATGGGCCAAAAAGTGGCAATATGATGGGTATTTGTAGGGTATGTGGTTGATGACCTTTTTTTTACCCAAAATTGATTAAATGAAAAGGTTTTTTAAAGGAGATTCTCAGCTTTCCACCAATATAAATTATGCTTTATTTTGAATTTAATAAATAATTATTATTCATTTTTTATTTGAATTATGACTAAAGTCCTTATTGATAGATAGATTGAAAAACATCTATAGCTTTCAAATGGTATCACATTTTTGAAATCCAAAACATGCATCACATTCTATGATTCACATACTATAGGATTAAAAAAAGAAAAAATGAATTTCATGAAGTTTTGACCAAGTTAAGGTGGTCAAACATACGAGTTTTTATATTTTTTAAAAGTTGTAATAAAAAATTCATAATTGATATTTACTTGGAAAAAAAATATAAGAGAATATGCATCGCATCCGGACATGAGTCCACTTATTTCTAAAATATTAGAAAAAAATATTATCATTTTATTGTGGTTAGGGTGGTCAGACAGACACCTACATCTTATTTTTTCCCTGAAATTTAAGTACTACTACATTGAAATTTCAAATTTTCACCAAATAGATTTTTTTTTTTTTTAAAACCTAGTAGTTTAGAAACTAAATTCAATTTTCTACAAATTTTATTCTTAAATATTTTTGAAATAATATAGATAACCTATTCAAATTTTTACGTCAAGTTGCCTAACTCTGATTTTTTGATTTTTTTGCTAGTTAAGGGCCTATTTTTTCCATGATGATCTTGCACATACCCATATCACAATGTGTTTTCAAACATAGCTTTAATTTTAGTTTTGCATTCATCTTCATCCATTTAGATCAATCAATTGCATTTATTTAGCTTCATTTAGTTCAAATAACATTGCATAAAACATAATTTGAGTGAATCATTAGCATTTTTTTCCCTAACTCTCTCCTTTTTAGGTGAAAAACCCTAGAAGTGTAAGAGAAGTCCTCATGGTTCCAAAAATCTATGTTTCACAAATTTGTACATAGAGGTATAAGATATAACAACACAAAATAAATGTTCCAAGTAAAAATTTCAATGTTTACTGCCATTTGCTACATGCAGATATCCACACACCCTCTACTCTAGCTTAGATTGCATTCCAGCCATTTGTACTTCCCTCTGCCTATTAGCTCATCATTGCATGTCACTACACACAATTGCTAGTGTCTATGGTTTTTTTTTCAAAGGGATCTTGCTTCTTTTATGTAATTTCTTCTTCTTAGGGAACATTATGCCTAATGTCTCCAAGAGAGGACAAGTTAAGAGTAAAAGTTTCAAAACTTAGGGAATGTAATGTGTCACATCACCACTAAGAGGAAAGTTGTATGCTAAGAAATATCACACTCTTGGAGGAAATCAAACCCAATGAAACCACCAAGAAAAGGAAACATCACAAGAAAATATAAAATCACACCATGAGACATGAAAAATGCCAAAAGATATTGTCGATGGATGCCCCCACTTTAAAGCGGTTGCTATCACCATTGCTATGAGAAAATTCTTTAAAGTAGCCAATTTTTAATCATAAGACATGAGATTTTGCTCAAAAATCCCTATGCAAAGTCATATTTTTATGAAATAAAGCTACATCATGAAAAAGGAGGCAGGGGTTTCCCCTAAAAATAGATAAGGGATTTATGGATTCAAGGATGATATATCTTTACTACAATGTTGTTATAGAGCTTGGAAACACCATAATTCTCCAAATACTCATAGAACTAGAAGAATGACACATAGAGAGTGAAAACAAAGAAAATCCTTTCAAGTCAACATCAAAGAGACTTAAATGTCTCGATGCCTTGGTCATTTTTGTCATGACCAAAAGGAAAACACAAGACAAATAAAAAAGGAAAAAAATTTATTACATATAGAAAAATGTAGATACATATAGAGGAATGTACAAAGAGAGAGATGCATCAAATGAACATTATGAGGGATCACATTAAGAAACATGAAAAATAAAACAATTCAAAATACTACTAAGGCACATTCGAGTCAACCTATAGTAGGTAATTCACATCCCAATCTTGATTAGTATATATGAAAGGTGGACAAGTTAGCAAAAGGGACAACATCAAGTACCAAAACTAGGAAAAGGCTACCTAACCCCTTGCCCCCACTAAGTGCAAGACAAGGATGAGCCGAGATAAGTGATGAGAATGAGCTCCTTGTGATAAAGAGAATGATTTGCAATGAATGAAAAACATGTAATATTGAGGATGCTATGACCCTACAACTATTACATGGCAAGGAGCAACATGCATGGTGCTCTAGTTAGGTTTGGTTCTTAGAGGGTGAAAAATATTTCAACACTTTATTTAAAGGAAAGAAATTATCAGTGTGATGTCCAAAGAATCTATGATAAGCACAATATGGTTCATTTTTATTAGTTTGTATTTTGGTCAAGTTTGCACATTCAGGTGGTAATTTGATTAGTTTCCAACATAAAAGAGCATAGAAGATCATCTTAGTTTTGGATAGTTGTAATAATTTATAAAAATATTTGGGAGCTTCATACAATTTTTGTAACTGAATCTTTTGATGATCATGCACTTTTGGTTTCTTCTTCTTTGGTATGATAATTGGGTTGTCTTTAATTTCTTCTTC
Organism: Sequoia sempervirens; assembly: GCA_007258455.2. Taxonomy (NCBI): domain Eukaryota; kingdom Viridiplantae; phylum Streptophyta; class Pinopsida; order Cupressales; family Cupressaceae; genus Sequoia; species Sequoia sempervirens. Next base: position 25,069,874 of record VDFB02281492.1, on the reverse strand, counting down.
TAACTGCAAATCCTTTCCTTTTTTAGAAAAGGATGTGTTAGGAGTGCTTAAGTGTTTAGAAGGTGTGGCTTCTTTTTTCTTATGGGTAGGTAATGTATTGGAAGTGGGTTGAGGAGGAGGAAATTTTTTTATTTATGAGATAAGTCAAGCTATACATAAATTCTATTCTTTGTTCATATTTAAGTAGCTTTCTGAAGTTTCCTATAAGGGAAACAATATGGATAGCAACAGGTTCATCTCTCACAAAGTCTTGTAAGGTATTAAATTGTTCATCTAGCAACCTTATGTTCTCTTGTGGGATATGAACAACATCATTCACATTAGTTGTAGGTAAGGAAGTCATGGGAAGTGAGGTATGCATGTTTGGATCTAGAGGGAATTGATTGTCAATAGTATTAGAAAGACATTTAGGAAACCCAAGTTCCATAGTGAATGGTGTATCATGAAATGACATGAGTCTCAAAATATGTCTCAAAATAGTATTGCTAATGGGACACCAAGTTGTAAAGCTCATACAAGTTTTACAAACTCAATGCCAACCCAAAATGGAAAGAGGGTAAAATGCAATGCAATGACCTAGAATGCAATTTTTAGATTCTAAACAATGTAATTTTCTCATTACACTATGCAAAAATATGAAAATAAAGTCTTGTAAATGCAATTTTGAAATTAAAAAATGCACTAAATTTACCAAATTAAGCTAGATATGATCAAATTGATGAAACTGAAACTCTACAAATAGAAGTAGAAATGAATGTTTTTATGCCCAAAAAAATAGTTTATGGCCCTGATCAAGGACACATTCCCCCCAAGGAAATGGGTCCTAGGTGAGGGTTTTGAAACAATTTTTTATTTATTTATGAGTGAATTTCAATAGTTTCTAGATTATGATTTGTTACATCAAGTTTTAGTTTGATTTTTCTAAGAAATTCAATCTAAAATGCAAGTGCAAAATATGAAAAAATGATAGCCTAGAACACCTAATTTGATATGCAATTTTTTTTTAATTTTAAAATGAAAATGAATGTTACATAAATGGCATTCATGGTGACTAATTTTTTTATATTTTTCAGATTTAAAGAATGCAAAATATTGAATCCTAAAACCCTTAAATGAAATGCAAAGACAAGACACCCTAAATGGCACCTAATTCAATGCAAAGAGATGCAAATGAATGCAAGATCAAAATATAGGAGGAAAGAGGACTACACAATTAGAAAATGCAATGATTCATATTAGGTTCACCAAAATGAAACATAGAAAATCATAAGTTTCTGTGTTTTCTTTTGGAAATGAATGAGTTGATGGACAATGGACCTATTTCTCTAGTTTTAGTCAAAATACAAGATATAAAGGATAGATTTGAAAATTAATAGAACTAATTATCAAAATGAATCTATGGAAACATGAGAATGATGTGTACCTATCACCAAAGATGATTTTTCAAACTTCACTAAGGAATCACTCACCCCATGGTGAATGGTTCCTCACTAGGGATCCTAGAAAATTCTTTATAGGTTCTTTTCTACTCAGTTTGCACCTCTAAATTCTAGGTGTTCACTGTCGAAAAGCCAAAAATATTTTTTTTAGAGGAATTTATGTGATTTGACAAATTTTCTTCAACTTTGACAACTTCACAACTTTCTTCAATGATCAACCTAAAATTTGTAATCACATATCAAAGAGAGAAAAATGTTGTTTTTTAAGTGAATGGGGGTTTTCCTTAGTCAAACCCCATTCTGGTAATTTGAAATGAAACAAATAGCATGAATGAATGATGAATTAACAACACTATATAACTAGAACCTCTTAAAAAAATGGATGGATGATTAAGTGCTATCACACCCACTTTCAAATATTCCACTCAAGGAAGACCCTAGAGATCTCAATAGAAAAGAGAAAGAGATCTTACAATAGGGTTTTCCTAGAGGATGAATATGATCTACTAAGGGGTTCACCACTAATTTTAGACTTGGAAAAGACAAATAAATGCAAGATGCAACACAGAACCCTAATTCAATGCAAACTTGAACTAAATGACTTAGAAATGTCAATGAAATGAAATAGAAAATAGGAGGAAGGTAGGTGTGCACCTAGGAAACTAGAGATGGCTGGATGGGGGTTTGATTCACTAAAATTTTTGCTTCTACTACTAACTAGAACTCATTCACCAAGCTAGGAAAATTATTCTTGTTTCTAGAAAGCTATGTAGGAACAGGTTTCTGCCAAAAGGGTATCCAAATCTACAAAGTCCTAAAAAATGACTAGAACTTGGACTCATTCGCTAGAAGTGGTGACTCGGTCTAGTTAGGCTTTTTTGCAACTTAAAAATTTTATCCTCCTATTCTCTGTCTACTCTATCCTTCCCGAGTGATTTCCATATCTCAATCTCTGAATTGCAACCTGTAGGTCTTCTCCATGGTTCTTCAAGGCTTGATGACAACTTTGAATGACTTGTAACTTTTCTCCACTCTTTCTCCTTGGGAAATATGTAACCTAGACCTACAAAACACACATAAAGGAGAGGGAAAAATGTTGTGGGGTTAGTGGATAGGGGTTTTCCCTGGTTAAACCCCACTTTGGAAATCAATCCTTGAAATGAAATCAAATAAGAATGGAGGATGATGAATGAACAAATAACAATGTTGCAACTCACCAAACCCTAGCAATAAGGTACTACAATAATGGCTACAATGGATGTATACATTAATTGTTAGCTCACTTGCTTGAATGATTTTGATCTTGAAAAAAAAACTTGCTTGAATCACACAATCCTACACCACAATTGTTAGTTCTAAAACAACATGATGCATGAAATCATTGACATGATGATTGATGCTTGAAGAATATGCTCTAGAATGCTTGAAAATCTATTCTTGAAGACACTTGAATGCTCTTGAATACACTTGCGAACACTTTATTGCTTATTAGATTGCTAGGTGAAAATATGAGAGAAAGAACCTTGCATTTATACTCAATTATGCAAGAATTCCCAAAATTACAACACTCCAAGCCAACATCAGATCTAGGAGAATAAAATCCCACCAAAAATATAAATTAATTTTAATTTTGGGTCACACGGGACTCATTCACCCAAGACGGAGAATGAGTCCCATTTGGCATAATATATGGGTCCAAAAATCAAAAGTGCTAAAAAATGTGTGAAATCTAGTTCAAACCAAAAGACCTAGGTGGAACCCATTCACCCAAGGTGGAGAATGAGTCCCAAATGACTAAATTTGGGCCACACAAGCCATAAACACCTAAATTATGATTGGATACTAATTGGTGTCAGGATTATCCTTAAAAAGATGCAATAAATGAGGATTATGGATGTAAAATAGGGCCAAGTAAAGCATAAGAAATCCCAATTATTAATCACAAGCCTAGAGGAGTATGAAAATGTGTTACAAAACTTCACACAAGGTAAGGTTATTGTTAAAAAGAGTTTTATTAGGTATATTTAATTAATAAGACCTTAAAAAAGTGTGAAAGTGTGTTACAACACTTCACAACACTTTAGCAAGGTACAATTTAAATCCATTGGTTCACAAGGGCCCAAGATCTAATGTGAATGTGTCAACCACATTACAACACTAAATCAAGGAAATATTAAGCCTAACTTGCAAGAAGGTCCCAAACTAGCCAAGAAAAGTAGAAGGGATACTTTTTTTGTGACTCCATTTAGCCCCCACTTTAGTGAGAGAATGAACCTACTTCAAACTCACACTAAAGTAGAAAAACACACATAAAGAGGGTTCCAAGTGTTTCAATGTCAGAGAGATGAGAAGTTAATGATGAATAGGGGTGATCAAGCCCTAAGGATCAAGATCCCATGCCAAACCAACATAGGCACAAAAGAACACACATGAGAATGATGTAAAGAGAGCAAAAAAACACAATCATGCACTATCAAAGATGGAAAAGAGAAAAGGGTAAATATAAAAAGATATTCAAATCAAGCTTCGACCATTTTTCCATTGTGATGTGGATCAGATCTAGGTTGTTTTTCCAAAAAATGCATACTCACTCTAAGGTGACTAAACTTCAGGCTGTCCACTGGGTGAGAAGTCCAAAAAGATGAGAAATGTACACTCATGGCTGGTATGCACTCACACACACATAAGTGGATATGGGGAAATTCATGCCTCAGTTGGGCTTCCCACTCAAACCATACAAAAGTTATACCTCCTGATAACTTTAATAAGGCATCACACAAAATTGATTTTTGAGCTTCAAGAGACAAGCAAGACTTTGTATGCTTGGAGCTCATGAACAATAGGATGGTTCCATATACATGCAAGCCATATTATGCAAGGTGTCCATATAACTACAAATGCAATATTTCAAATAGGGAATCTTCAAAGGATTCTTGCTTAGTTCATTCGAGATATTTAAGGGAACATTGTTCCTAATGTCTCCAAGAGAGGACCAATCAAAGGATAAAAGATTCACAACTTAAGGGATGCAATTTGTCACATCAAGCCATTAAGAGGAACGTAATATGCTAAGAGAGATCATCCTTATGAGCTCGACATCACACCCAATGCCATCCACAAAGTGAAAAATGCATCATATAAAGTAATAAAACTACACCATGAACCATGAAAAGGAAAAAGAATACAAAAGAATAACACCAATGTATGCCCCCACTTTAAATAAATTGCTAAACACCATGATGTGAGCAATTACTTTAAAGTAGATAATGATAAATGCTAACAATAAAAGGACATGAGAGCCAACTTGGAAATCCCTATGCCAATTCATATGTTTCTAAGTTAACCTACGTCATGTAAGAGAAAAGGAAAAGAGAGGGGTTGCCCCCAAAATGAAAAATACCAAACACATAAGGGATCTATGGATTTGGGGTCAATATTTTCTTACTACAATGTTTTTAAAGAGCTTAGGACTATCATCATTCCCCATATACACATAGAATTGGAAGAATGACATAAAAAGAGAAAAAACAAAGAAAAACCTTTTGGGTCAACATGGAAGAAGCACAAATGTCTCAACGCCTTGCATCATCCCCAAAAGGAAAACACAATACAAATGAAAAGAGAAAATGAAAAGTGAAAAGCTTTTGGGTCAAGATGGAAGACACATATATGTCTTAACACCTTGTATCATTCCCAAAAGAAAAACACAAGACAAATGAAAAGATAAAATAAAAAGTGAAAAGCTTTTGGGTCAACATGGAAGAGACATAAATGTTTTGATGCCTTGTGTCATCCCCAAAAGGAAAAAAAAAAGACAAATGAAAAGTGAAAATATTTTGGGTCAACATGGAAGAGACATAAATATATCAATGCCTTGGATCATCCCCAAAAGGAAAACACAAGACAAATGAAAAGAAAAGCTAAAAGATTGATGACATAAAGAAGAATGAAGGTACACATAGAAGAATGTCACAAAGAGAGAGAACATCAAATAGAACGTCACGGGGGATCACATTACACACATAAAATCACACAAAAGAAAATGAAAATGAAATAATCCAAAAGACTAGTAAGGCACACGCGATCTAGCCTAAATCAGGTCGTCTACTTCCCAATCATGTTCCTTGTATACTGAAACTAGACAACTAGTCAAAGGGACAATAGCAAGTGTCAAACTAGGATCAGTACCAAGTTTGAAACACTCTTTGTAGGATATTTATCTTCTAAACTCATAGAAGAGGAAAACAATGTATTCAATTCATTATGCACCTCTTCATCAATTTTAGCAACCTCTTTATTGTCATCCAAATTCATCACAACAAGTGGTCGAATGATAATTTCCATGGAAGATTTAAACTCTTTTTGTGTTTGTTGTATTGGATTTTTTTTGTGAAAAATGGGGAGGCTGGTCATGAATTGCTTCCATCAAGTTTGGATTTTTATTTTCTTTATTTAATTCTTCATGTAAGCTAAGAGCAAGGGTATGAAGCCTACACCTCTACTCTCTAGCACCTATGTTTCTTTTAGTTTTGTTTTCAAGTTGAATTTGTGTAGGAGTGGATTGGTCGACCATAGGTTGCTTTTCTTCCCAAAGGGGAGGAATGCAAGGAACCATGGGAGGTTGTTCAACCAGTTTCTCTTTGACTTTGTAAACCTGCTTTATTCTAAGAGGTGTGACAAGGTTGTTTGCATTATCTCTTGGTCTTTTGTAGGAGGTATGGGAAGGTTCTATCGTAGGTTGGTTTTGGTTTTTTGAAGCTTCTTTAGGCTCAAGCATGGTTTTGTCTAGGATGGTGGATTTGGTGGTAGGTGGGGTCATGTTTCGGAGGGACAATTTTGCTATCTTCTTTGCCTTGAACTTTTGATAGGACAAGAAAAAGAAGTATTCTCATGGTTTTATAGGCTCCATAGGCTTGGGCCAAAAGGAATCTAAGGAAAAGTTACCTTTAGAGGAAAATGGGTTAAAGCAAGTATGCTGTACAATGAATGCTTTATTATCAAAGGGAAAATTTAGGAATTTATGCACAACCGAAGGGACAACTTTCATGGAGTGAAGCCATGGATGGCCTAGCTTCACATGAAATTGGTCCAACTGTGGGATGATGGAGAATGAGACATCTAATATTTCTAGTCCTATTTACAATGGTAAGGTGATTGAACCCATTGTAGGGAAAGAAAAACCATTGTGTGTCTTGATCCATGCTTTTGGTTTATCGAATATGTCTTGATAGAGCTCATGCAAAAGTAATAATTCCTCGGTGACCACATTCTCTCCATAGGTGGGGTCTATTATCATCCCATTAGTGGTCTTTTCATGGATACAATTGGCTATGTAAAGAGGACTATCAGATGCATGTTTACGTATATCCTTAGAGGATAAAACAATGTCAAGGGGATTCTTAGTTCAGCCCTTATCAGGAATGATGTCTATCACTCCTTCCATTTCATCCATAGGATCATTATCTATAGAATCATGTTGAATAGAATCATTGTTATCATCATTTGTATCAACATTCATCACATCATTCTTTGTAGGTTCACTAGAATTGAAAAAATTAAATATTATGTTTTAGAATGGGGTTCGTGAAAATTTACAAGTTATAGCTTGGAGGGCCAACAAATTTATTTCCTTGATCACTAACACCTCCAATAGAAAAATGGTTGGAATCAATAAGGTCTTGCAGAAGATGTTTAAGACACTTGCAATGTTTTGTGTCTTGTCCATTTTTTTAGTGGTAATGGTAATAAGAATTTGATCTAAAGCTCAAAGGTAAAGGTCTATTAGGATCGGTTGTTTTGACTAGAGGCAAGGTAAGTATTTTTTATTTTGAGTTGGGTCATTTTTTTATGAAGAGTATCACGTAAGGGAGTGAATTGTATTTTCAGGTCCCCAGAGCTAAAGGATATCATGGCCTTAATAGTAGCTACTTGGTTATTGACATTATGATTTTTTTCTTGAGGGTGATTGAATTTAATGAACCCTTTATTATATTTTCTAAATGGTTGGGAATTTTTTTTATTTGCGAGTACAAATTTCTTAGTTCAGCTAGAAGTGGACTTTTTATCTTGACTACTAACCGAATTTTGATAATCATGGAGAACAGTACACAAGTGAATAAAGGATGGGAATTTCATCATGTTGAGCTTGTCTTGAATCTTTCTTTGTAAATTTTCTATGAACATTTTTTGAAGGTGAGGGTTGAGGGCCTTGACATTGATTTAGGAATAAAGCAATTAATAGCATGAGATATTAAAGTTAGTTATCTTTTATTTTTCTTTTTGCTTAAATCTCATCAAATCATCCAAGGTCATCTTAGGGGTCATATGCACTTGGAATTGGTTTAAAAATTCCTTAACTAGTTCATTGAATGAATGAATTGAGTTGTTTGGTAAAGAAGAGAACCATTCTAAGGCAATATCTTTCAATGATCTTGGAAAAATATTGGCTAGGAGTTTATCGTTAAGGAAAAAGTCACTACATAAAGCAGTATAGGCATTCAAATTGTTAGAAGGATCTCCCTTTCCTCTATATTTCTCAAATCTATGCACCTCTACACCTTGTGGCATCGGTGTTCGCAATATCTCCAAGGACAATGGACTACTTCTAGCATAATATGTAGGTGGACCATTTTGATTTTGTTTAATGGTGTAAATTTGTTTTTGAAGGGATGAAATAGTTTGGAAGAGTTGAGTTATGAGAGGGTCATTTCTTGTGTTATGAGATGGAAGTGACAAAGGTGAAGGGGTATATGTGTTCATAGGACAAGTGAATGGAATACTTATAGGTGGTAACATTGTAGGAGATATGGCATGTGATGCCACATAGGAACTAGGGATGCTAGTAGGAATAACCAAAGAAGGAATCACATTACTAACTTGTTGGATGTTATTGTGACTTGAGGATTGGTATAGGTAGGTACTAATGCAATTGTTGTGGAAGGAGGAATTTGAGTTCCTCCTTGGCTTGTGACATCATTTGATCTTAAAGGGGAACTAGTGGTTAGGGTGAGTTGTTTACCAAATATTTGAACTATGTTTTTCACAAGGTCAAGGCCATCTTCATTTTCAAACATGCAGTGAATGTTGTCTATAGTAGGGATAGAGATAGTTGAAATGTTGTCATTTTGGACTTGATGTTGTAAGTTATCTAGCTCATCATGAATTTTAATTATATTTTCTTATGGGACACTATCATTCCTTGTTTTAATTTGCATACTACTTGAAGAAAAAGAGTTTCTAAGGATGTTGTCCATACCTAGTGTACTAGTGTCAATACTAGGAGTGAAAGAGCTAGAAAACCCAAGATCCACAATGATTGTGCTATCGTGGGATGCCATGAGTCTCAAACTTCATCTCACTATAGTAGCAATAGGAAACCATCATGCAAGGGCTACTAAGTGCAAGGTGAATACAAATGCAATATAAGCTAAGAACAATGAAATGCTTTAAAAAAAAATTCTAGAATCCGAAATAGAAAGGTAGTAATAGCAAACAAAAACTCTGAAACTAAAGTTTGAATGCCAACAAATACAATGTAGAATATGAAAAGGGACCGATTTTCCCAAGGTGGTGAATGAGTCCCAGGGATGATTTTTATGATTTTTATGTTTTCTAATATGTATCTGAGATGCAAATGTAAATTATGAATGATTTTCAGTAAAATGAAATGCAAAAATGCAATCTATTCAAGCTTTCACTAATGCAAATTTTGAAACCCTAAAATGACAATTAACCATGAAAATCCTAATGCAATGCTAATGAGAGCTAAATCTAGGATGATAATGCACTCCAAATCAAAAAATGCGATGTTCTAAATGCAAGTTCACCAAAATAAAACCTCTTAAAAAAATGGAGATGGATGAATGATGACTAAGTGCATCACACCCACTTTCAAAGGTTCCACTCAAGGATGACCCTAGAGATCTCAATACAAAAGAGAAAGAAATCTTGTAATAGGGTTGTCTTGGAGGCTAAATATGATCTACTAAGGGGTTCACCACCAAGTTTAGACTTGAAAAAGACAAATAAATGTAAGATGGGACACTAAACCCTAATTCAATGCAAACTTGAACTAAATGACTTAGAAATGTCATTTAAATGAAACAAAAAACAAAGGCAAAGAAGGTGTGCACCTTGGAAATTGGAGATGGTTGGATGGGGGTTTGATTCACTAAAAATAGGGGCTTCTACTACTGACTGGGACTCATTCGCCAAGCTAGGTGAATCAGTCATGTTTCTAGGAAACTATGCAAGAATAGGTTTCTGTCAAAAGCGTATCCAAATTTGCAAAGTCCTGAAACATGACTAGAACTGGGACCCATTCACCAAAAGTGGTGAATTAGTCCAATTAGGATTCTCTACAACTTCTAAAGTTGATCCTACTCTTCTCCATCTGATCTATCCTTCTCGAGTGATTTCCAAATCCAAATCTCCAAAATACAACTTGTAGATCTTCTCCAAGGTTCTCCAAAGCTTGATGACAACTTTGACAACTTTGAATGACTTGCAACTTTTCTTCACTCTTTCTCCTTGGGAAATCTGCAACCTAAGCCCGCAAATCACACACAAAGGAGAGGGAAAATGTTGTGGGGTTAGTGAATAGGGGTTTTCCTTGTTCAAACACTATTTTGGAAATCAATCATTGAAATTAAATAAAATAAGAATGGAGGAGGGTATGTGAGGGATCATCATGGAAAAAACGGGCACTTAAGTGGCAAAAAATTCAAAAAAATTAGAGTTAGGCAACTTGACATAAAAATTTGAATAAGTTATCTATATTATTTTTAAAATATGTAAGAATAGTATCTGTAGAAAATTGAATGTAGTTTCTAAAATACTAGGTTTATTTAAAAAATATATATCTATTTGGAGAAAATTTAAAATTTCAATGCAGTAGTACTTAAATTTTAGGGAAAAATAAGAAGTAGGTGTTTGTCTAACCACCCTAACCACAATAAAATGATAATATATTTTTATAATATTTTAGAAATAAGTAGAGGACTCATGTTCCAATGTGATGCATATTTGTTTGTAATTTTTAGGTAAATGGGTATGCAGGATCATCATCAAAAAATAGGCCCTTAAGTGGCAAAAAATTTAGAAAAATCAAAGTTAGGTAACTTGACATAAAAATTTGAATAAGTTATCTATATTATTTCAAAAATATGTAAGAATAGAATCTATAGCAAATTGAATGTAGTTTTTAAACTACTAGGTTTTTTTTTTTAAATCTATTTGGTGAAAATTTGAAATTTCAATGCAATGGTACTTAAATTTCGGGAAAAAATAAGAAGTAGGTGTTTGACCACCCTAACCATAATAAAATGATAATAATTTTTTATAATATTTTAGATATAAGTAGAGGACTCATGCCCCGATGTGATTCATATTTTTTTGTAATTTTTCCAAGTAAATAATTAATTATGAATTTTTTATTACAACTTTTTAAAAATTATAAAAACTCGTATGTCTAACCACCTTAACTTGGTCAAAACTTCATGAAATTCAATTTTTCTTTTTTTAATCCTATAGTATGTGAAGCATAGAATGGGATGTATGTTTTGGATTCAAAAAATGTGATACCGTTTGAAACCTATAGATGTTTTTCAATCAATCTATCAATCAGGACTTTAGTCATAATTTGAATAGAAAATGAATAATAACTACCTATTAAATTCAAAGTAAAGAATAATTTATATCAATGGAAATCTAATAATTTCCTTTAAAAACCCTTTTCGTTTCATCAATTTTGCGTAAAAAGATAGTCATCAACCACATACCCATCATATTGCCACTTTTTGGCCCATCATGATCTTGCACATACCCAAATAATTAATTATGAATTTTTATATTATAACTTTTAAAAGATATTAAAAATTGTATGTATGACCACCTTAACTTCGTTGAAACTTCATGAAATTCATTTTTTTTAATCCTATAGTTCGCAAAGTATAGAATGTGATGCATGTTTTAGATTCAAAAAATGTGATACCGTTTAAAAGATATAGATGTTTTTCAATTAGCCTATCAATCAAGACTTTAGTCATAATTTAAATGGAAAATGAATAATAATTATTTATTAAATTCAAAGTAAAGTATAATTTATATTGGTGGAAAGCTAAGAATCTCCTTTAAAAACCCTTTTTGTTTCATCAATTTTGGGTAAAAAAAGTCATCAGCCACATACCCCACATATACCCATCATATCACCACTTTTTGGCCCATCATGATCCTACACATACCTAGGATGATGAATGAACAAATAACAATTTTGAAATTCACCAAAACATGGCAATAAGGTGTTTCAAATCTGCTTGTAATGGCTATAACAGATGTACACTTTGATTCTTGTTGTAATGATGTTGATCTTGAATGAAACACTTGCTCAAATCACACAATCTTGCACCACAATTGTTATCTCTAAAACAACATGATGCATGAAATATTTGACATGATGATTGATACTTGAAGAATCTACTCTAAAATTCTTGAAAATATACTCTTGAATATGCTTGAATTCTCTTTAATACTCTTGTAAACACTTGATTTCTTAGTAGATTGCTAGGTGAAAATATGAGAGAAAGAACCTTGTATTTATACTCAATTATGCAAGAATTCCAAAAATTACAACACTACAAGCTAACATTAGATCTAGGAGAATAAAATCCTACCAAAAAATTTAAATTAATTTTAATTTTGGGTCACACAAGACTCATTCGCCCAAGATGGTGAATGAGTCCCATCTGGCATAAAGTATGGGACTAAAAATCAAAATTGCTCAAAAATGTGTGAAATCTGATTTAGGACCAAAAGACCTAGGTGAGACCTATTCGCCTAAGGTGGTGAATGAGTCCCAAATCACTAAATCTAGGCCACACAAGATAGAAACACCTGAATTGTGATTGGATACTGATTGGTTTCGGGATTATCCTCAAAAAGATGCAATAAATGAGGCTTGTGGATGCCAAATAGGGCCAATTAAAGCAAAAGATAGCCCAATTATTAATGAAAAGCATAGAGGAGTGTGAAAATGTGTTACAACTCTTCACAAAAGGCAAGGTTATTGTTAAAAAGAGGTTTATTAGGTGTTTTTAACTAATAAGACCTTAGAAAAGTGTGAAAGTGTGTTACATCACTTCACAAAACTTTAGCAAGGTATAATTTAAATCCATTGGTTCACAAGGGCCCAAGACCTAATGTGAATGTGTCAACCACATTGTAACACTAAATCAAGGCAATATTAAGCCTAACTTGCAAGGAGGGCCCAAGCAGGCCAAGAGAAGTAGAAGAGACTTTTTTCCTGACTCCAGTAACAACTCACCAAACCTTACTTGAATCCTTGGATAAAAAATATGCAAACTAGCATGAAGTGGCATCCATGAATGTAGGTCTTGATCATGTTTCTTGATGTGAAACAATGCCTTTTATATGCTTGAATTGATCTTGAACACTACATCAACATATTACCTCAAACAACATGCATGATGCAATACATCTTTGACATGACAATGGAATCTTGATTGTTGCAATAATTTTCTATAATTCTTCCCTTGAATTCCTTGAAAATTTTCTTTAATTACTCTTGATCTCATAAACATTCTATTAGGACTTGAGCACTTTAAAATATTAGATCTTAGTTATGAAAAACAACTTTGAAATAGCCTTGTATTTATACATATCTTAACATTAATTCCTCAAATTCAAATATCACAAACTGGCATTTAATTATAGATTTGAAATCATTAAAATACCACCAAAAAATATTTCAAAGATTCTTTTTCATACTTCACTGAGGACCAATTCGCCATAGGGAGAATGGGTCCTAGGCCGCTTATGTAGGACACAAATTGGGAAATGTTAAACATTATGTAAATATAGGGTCATAGGTCTAAGTGAGGACCCATTCACCCTATGGAGAATGGGTCCTAGGTCACTTACCTAGGACACACATCTTCCAAAGTTAAGTGTTGTGTAATGACATTTATGAATGTCAAGTTTTATCCCTCAAAAAATGCATTTAATTAGGCTTGGATTTTAATTAAAAGGTCCAATTAAGGAAAATTAACCTCAATTAATTAATTAATCCCTAGATTAGTGTGAAAGTGTAAAGGTATACCTTACAACACCCTAAAGAAGGCACAATTAAGTCCATTTTATTTAAAAGGAACCTAAACTTAATGTGAATATGTAAAACATATTACAACACTAAATTAAGGAAACATTAGGCTCATTTTATTTATTAATTATTCTTAAATTAAGTGTGAAAAAGGGATACTTTTTCTAAACTACATATTAATATATATAATATTTATATATCTTATTTATTATATCTAAACTTACTAAAGAATAAAATTTAATTTTTTCACAAGAATCGAGGGATTAAACATACTTCTATCCATTTAAGGAACAAGAATTATATATGTATATGGGATAACTAATGTAGGGATGGTGGAATGTGATAGAAATGAAATGCCTATTTGACAATTGAAGAACTTCCAACTATCATGATTGATTTTATCTATCCAATATATGCATGATTTTCATTTATTTGAAATGGTGGAGAACATTCAAGAGGTGAGAACAAGCCCTCTCGAATATTTAAGATATTTATGTTGAATGTAAAAAATATAAGCCAAAAATTTTATATTTGAATTTATTGAACTTCCAATTGACAATCAAGAAAATTTTGAGGTTGCATGTTATCTCCTCCATGATTATAAATCTATCTATATCTTCTAATGCAATCTCATCCCACACATTGATCATCATGTTTGGATCAATATCATATTCAAATTTTATGGACTAAATGACCTTTTTCACATCCATTTCCCCTTTCATGGCTTCTAATATTCCAACCATGTTTTGATTGAAATGTGTAAAACAAATCATAGAAAGAATCTTGAAATACCTACCCACACAAGCCAAGAATCTTGATTACCAAATCACATATGGAATACCCCTACTTAAATTAAAGTGCCAAATCTCTTCCAAATGGTCATGTGACTATGTTGGGCCATCATTGATAAACAAAAGATTATATTACAACTTCCATATATAATCCTCACAAGTCTTGAAAATGATGGAAGCAATTGTTGACCCTCACAATAATTTTATGTTGGGGAATCTTACACACTAAGTTGGTAGCAGTGTGGTCGTCTGCACATCACTGAACTACTGCATTTTGTAGATGAGTCCTCCATGGGTAGTGGTCCTCTCTGGCTCCATTTTTACATCTCTAACATCATGCTAAGAACATAATGAGAATTTTGGTCTCCTCAAGTGTGCTTTCCAACATTCGAGTATGAACTAATGTTGCAATGTAAAAGGTATTTTTCCTTTTTTTCCTTCTCTTCATCTTGTAGCTCTCTTGTTGGGTGCATGCCCTATCTTCTCCATCTTCACAAATAAATAGTCTAGTTTTGGATAGTTATTATCAATTCATGTGATCTTTCTTCACTAAAAAATATGCGCATGCTCTTATTCACCTCAAATTAATTGCATTGTGGCTTTTTTAAACTCCATCATTCAATGTTTATCTTATCCTTGCTACATCATCACATTTCCCTTTAACAACAAATATATTTGAAAATAATATATAATTTGTAGGCTTTGGATCTAATTGAAGGAGACATTCTGCCACACATCTCCCTACTACCATATTCCCCTAAATTCTACATGTAATGAGCAATGTTTTCCACACCAAAATACGTAGTTGCAAGGGAAATGCATGAATGAATGCTTCTCCTTGATCAAGCTATCCACCCCCAACACAAAAGGTCAACAATACAAAAATAGTTCCCCATTCTTGGTGTAATTCCATATTCTCTACTCATTGAATCAAAGTATTTCGATCCTTCATTCAAAAAGCCTATGTGGCTGCATGGAGAGAGAAGTCCAATAAATGTTGTGTTTTGGATGCACACACCTCTTGCATTTATTCAAAGAGTAGGAGGGCCTCCCTACGACATCCATGTTGAGCACTTGATGCAAGCATTGCATTCCATGGGACAATATTGCATTCAAGAATTTTGGAAAACACTTTTATTACATCCTCTATGATACCAAACTTAGCAAACACTTTTAGGATAAAAGGATTTCTTCTTTTTTCTATCTCCTTCTTTCTTGGAGTTATCCTCTTTATCATATGGAAACTTAGAAGAAAAATGACCTATCCTTCAACAATTAAAAAACTTGAACAAAAACTTACCTTTGTATTTGTTGGATCCTCTCTTTAGTCTTCTTATGAAGTTTACTTCTTCTTCATTAGTTTCTTCATGATCTAATGTAATGACAGTAGCCTTGTCTTTCTTATCAGCTTTATCCTTTTCTTTCTTAGAAACCTTAAATGCAACTTCTCTCCTAAAAGGCTCATAATCTATAATTCTCATATCATATGTTGTAAATATGTCATGAAACTCATCAAGAGTGAGTTTATCAACTTCCCTTCCTTCATCAATATTAGAAATATTAGAATTGTATTTTGTTGTCATTGACCTCAAAATTTTCAACACAAGAAATTCATTCACTTCTATGCCATATCCTCTAATAGTGTTCACTATATCATCAACTCTCAAAATATAGTCTACACTTTTCTCCTCTTTAGTAATCTGCAAGCTTTCAATTTTTTCTCTCAACACTTGTAGCTTTTCCAACTTTACCTTGATGTCTCCTTCATATATCTTATTAAATTTTTCCCAGACATCATAAGTAGTTTCATAATGCATAGCCTTGCTATGCACAAAATTAGACAAATTGTTCATAATGGTGAACCAAGCTTTCTCATTATTCTCATAATCCTTCTTTCCTGCAACATCAATAGGAGTAGCAAGGATAGTGTATTTGTTCTTGACTAACATCCAAACATCATGTCCAAGGGAACCTAAGTATCCTTTCATCAATGAGCTCCACTTAGCATAATTTTTTTCACCAAACTGAGGTAGCTTGCTTGAACCTTTGTAACTTGCCATTGTGTTAACTTATCCAAGATCTACCCAAGATGAGAAAGCTTCTCCTAGGGAACCTAGGGCTCTAATACCAATTGTTGGAACACAGAAATCTACTGATATGGGGGATGAGTTAGTGGATCTTAAAACTTTTAATCTTTAAAACCCTCAAGTAGGTAATTTTCTAAAATGCTTAATGTGTAGATTACAACATAAACTAATATATCAATTACATGCACATGAAATAACAATACATAACACCAGATGTACATGGAAAACCTTAAATGGGAAAAACCATAGTGAGAAATGTTGCAAGGATCTATTGTCCTAATCCAGCCTCACAATCAATGAAGTTAAATTACAATTCTAAGGGCTCCATTAACCCTAAGGAAGCACCAACTCCCTATTTTAGAAGCTAAAACTTCAAGGATGCTTCAACACCCTACTTTGAGCTCCAACTCGGCACAAACTAAGGCAACCACCTCTACAGATTTACAAATTCAAGTATGCATAAACTAGTTCTACAAAACCTATAATGCATCAATTCAGTACATAACTTTTTTCTCTCTTTGTTCACTCACACACACAATTGTAAATAGCTTCAAATATACATTCCATATTTTGACAAACTAATACAATAACACACTTCACTCATTGACTGTAGTATTCCTTCACTCAAACCAACCCCTTCATATCTTTGAATTGATAATATATAACAAATTCTACCTTCATCAAGAAGCAACACAGATCATAATGTAACCATTATTAAAATTCAATGAATCATTTCATTTTTGGCGGGCTGCATCTAGGGTTTGTATGACATTTTACCATTTTCCTGCACATAGTGAATTAAGATTCAAACTGTGTGTCCTTCTTTGCCTTAGAACCATCATCTTCATCAAATAGCCAACAAGATCCTTGTTGGATATCTGCTTGATAATATGTGCAAGAAATTTTATTCAATCATCCTCTTCCTTGGATCGATCTCATCCCTTGTTTGTTGATATAAGAATTTGTGTCATTATTTCACCATTGGATCTAATGTATTCACAGTTGTGTTCATTTACATAAGAACTCATGCTAACACCTATGTCTTCTTGTGCCAAGATTTCATGCCCTATCTATTTCATTTTACATTGAATTTCCATCATCAAAGACATCAATTGACCAAATGTTAATTTATAACAAGGATGCAAAATCAACACCTATGTCTTCTTGAGCCAAGATTTCATGCCCTAGCTATTTCATTTTACATTGAATCACCATCATCAAAGACATCAATTGACCGAATGTTAATTTATAACAAGGATGCAAAATCAACAACTGATCCATTGTCAAGTGTCATCATTCTATTTTCCTTCTATATATGCATGTCATCAGTCAAAAAAAATTCATTTACATAGTCAATTTTCATGTTATTGCTATATCATTGTAAAGTTAGTGAATTCACATTCATTTTAGTGATGAAGCAACTATCACTTTATCACTACTCTGATAATTCTTCATCTTCCATTTCAGTGATGTGATGATATAGATGTGATGACCATACTCCATCGCACATTGCTAAACTAAACACCGACTCCAAATATCTTTCCATGATTAATAGAATCTCAATGATAGTCTTCATTGATTTACAATAGTGATGTAAAACCAACAATTCATTGTTTGTCATATGTCATTTATTTGTCATCCAAGTCATTTATCCACATCACCTTGCCATGTGTCAATTCTTCCCAAAATCTATATGTCACTTTGACATACACTGTTACCTGAATGGATGGTCCCCATTGCCATGTACCATCCATCTTGGATTTCTTTCCACCAATCCCCACTTCCCCATGGGTCTTGACCAGGCCCCACTGAATTCTCAACAGGATGGTGGGAAACTATCGTGTATACACCTTACAACATTACAAAATGTCACTGTCCACCAATGCTTGGTCCCACCTTGATTGCACAACCATCACCAGGTAGGGTCCAAAAGACACATTAGTGGTCTCCATACAGTCAACATGGAATAATCTCCAAGCTACAATATTTATTTTTGACTTCACCCATCATTAAATCAAAGGGAGTGAAAATACTCACTTTGGAACACTTATTTCAGCCCGATGCAAAAAAAAAATCCATTCACATGCAACTCTTGTTATTTCCAAATTCAAGGGACAAGTTCTTTGCTCTCACAAAAATATATATCACTTCAATGGAGTAAAAGTCGATTATGCCACATAGGAAATATTGTTATTAGCAACCATTTGTTGATGGTAGAAGCTTGGAACAATAAAGTGTGACATTTTGCAATATTCAAGAAACTTCTTGCAACTTTGTATTTTATCACATGTCCACTAACTCAACCATCTCATTCAACCGCACCAATGACTATCAAATTAAATATTTGACACACAAATCAGCAACATAGATTGTTAAGACAACTAAGATCTAGATAATATCAATCATAAAAGAAAATACATTTAATGCATTTAGGTTTAGGGTTTTGGTGACCAACATGTTATCCAATGAATCAGATTTGAAATAGATTTTTTTCTAGATGAGTTTGATGATGACATTTGGCTTCAGATGAACTGGTTGCTTTCTAGAGAAGATAGCAAGTAGGGAAACCCTATTAGTAAGTTTGAGATGATATGGATGGTAGAGTAGATCTCAAGGTAGTAAGGTTGTAGGTTGGTGAAGATAGAAGAAAATTAGATATTTTCTAAGTGGAGAGTCTATAAAAATAGAGGGAGAAGTGTGAGGAGTTACAGATAGAGAATGTCTATGTTGTTGCATCATTGTGGCATCTTGTATTAGTAAAAAGAGTGTATAGTTTGTAAGGGTAGAGAGTGCTAAATAGATTCATGTATTGTTGAATATGTAACAAAGGTAGAGTGTGCAGAAAAGAGTGAAATGAAGAGGAGAGAGAGAGAGAGAGTGTATATAAAAGGGGGTGTCTTGCTAAGATTGCAGCATCAACAACAAAGTGTGAGTTGAAAAAAGTGCAACAATGTACTAAATATATTGATGCATCATCAAGTTATGCAAAACCAATTTTATGCATATATGAGCTTGTAATATTGTAGAGGTTGTTGCCTCATTTGTACTAAGTTGGTGTTCAATGTAGGGGATTGGTGTCTCCTTGGAGTTGGTGCTCCTAAATTAGGGAGTTGGTGCTTCCTTGGGTCAGTGCCCTAAAATATTGTAACAATGATTTATTTGTGAGGCTCGATTAGGATAGTAGATCCTAGTATCATTTCTCGCCATGGTTTTTCCAATCTTGGGTTTTCCATGTACATAATGTGTTATGAGAATTTGTGTTCATGCATATTTATCTTTCTATTATTTTAGTAAATCTGCATTAAGAACTTAAGGAGCTAATTTGTACCATTAACTAAGGGTTTAACGAAGCAATATGCATAAAGGTTTTTAAGAGCTATTTTTTTAAGATCTACTAATTCACCCCCCCTCTCAATAGAGTGTTGTGTTCCAACAATTGGTAACAGATCCCTAGGTTCCCTAGGTGAAGCTTAATTAGCTTGAGTAGATCTTGGATAAGTGAAAATAATGGTTAGTCAAGAAGGATCATCTATAGAAGAAGTATCTCTCTTTAATGGATCAGACTATAAGTGTTGGAGTAGAAAAATGGAAGCATATCTGAAATCATTAGGATCTGATGTGTGGATTTAGATTGAGAAGGGATACAAGGTTATTGCTACACCAAACTACTAATGCTGAAAAAAAGGTGTTTCAAGATGATACTAAAGCACGGTTTCACATTATGATCAGGTTGTCTTGATTTTTATTTGACAAAGTCATGCCTTTTGAAATTACACATGAAACATGGAATGAGTTAAGGAGGATGTATAAAGGTGATGATAGCAAGGTGCAAACATGTGGAGGAAATTATGAAAGTTTGAAGACCAGTGGAGATAAGAAGAGTGAAAACACATATACGAGAGATGTTACAGCCAAAAGGGAAGAGGAAGTAGCATCTACTTCTGGATTTGAGGAGACTAATGAAGAGGAAGTTGATTTCATCAAAAGATTGAGAAGAGGCTCTAGAAGATACAAAAGTAAGCTATCCACTAAAATTTTTAATTCTAGTAGAATAAGTTTTATTCCTGCTAAATGTTTTCATAATAAAAAGGATAATCCTAAGAAAGAAGAGAATAGTAAGAAGAAGGAGAAGAAGAATTTGCATACAAGTAAAGAAAATGGATCATCTAATTTTAGTGGCAGATCAGAGGATGTACATGGAAGCTTCTATGGATTTGACCCATTTGGAATGACCTCTAACAAAGAGGTTGAGAAATTTGAAAAAGATGAAGAATCTAAAACCTCTACTAAAGAATATGGAGAGGTTAACTTTGAAGATAGACTCATTTTTTCCTTGGATGAGATTGATAAGTTGAAGAAGGGAAATGAAGAAAAAAAATTGCATGCATGGAAAGTGATAGAGAGACTAACTAAAAACCTTGAAGATTCTAACCAAATGATAGTCAGTCTAAAACCACATGTTGAGGAAGCTAAAAGGATAGAAGATGTAGTTAATTCTAAATTACAATCTAAATCAAAAGAGTGCATGAAGTTAGAGGCTAAAATAGTGTCCTTGAGAAAAGATTTAGAAAAAAACTAAAGAGCATATTGATAAATTCCTAAAGTTGAAAGGTGGATCTATGATGTTAGATGAGTTCATCAAATCACAAAATCCACCAAGATAGAGATCAAGACCAAGAGTGAAGATTGACCTTGGTTGTGAGAAAGGGAAGAGTCCTTCTACTTCTACAAGATTATTTGATAGATTTAAAGTAGAAGAAAAATGTTGCACAAAGGAAGACAAAACCTACACAAGCTATTCTGAGGAAAATGCCTCTGCAAATGGAAAAAGAGTTAAGGATATTGCTGCTAGGTTGAAGAAGCCCATAGTAGATAAGAAGATGAAGAAATCAATAGAAGAGAAGAAACTGACTGCATGCAAAATGATGAAAGAATTAGTTCTTTATTATCAAAAGAAAATGATTGTAGTAGAGAAGAAGATGGAGAATTCATTCCCTAAAGATTTGAGAAAAAAGTAGCATAATAACGAGGGTGATGCAAATAGACTCCCAAGGATGAGAGATGCCAATATGCCAAATCAAAGAGGAACCCCTCCTCTTGTACAAAAAAAATCTATGACCAAGTATTCTTAATTTTTTTATGGTTACTATTATAGTTGTAATCAATTCGTCCATAAGGCTTGTGACTATAGAGTTGCACCTAGAAGGAGCACAAATACATAGATAGAAATTCATTTGCACGTGTAATGAATAAGTATGTAATGTGCTACAATTGTAATAACTTTAGTCACATAGCTAAGCATTGTAGATTAAATCATGTAAGACCTGTAGCACAAAACATGAAAAGGAATACATCCCCCAAAGTGAACAATGGTTCACATATTCTTGAGAAGGCTAACAAGACAGTGAAAAATCCAAAAAAGGTGCGGAGAGTGAAAGGTCAGCATGAAGCACCAAATTTGGTTGCTTCCACCTCACATCACTAATTCTTAGTGATAGGGCATGAATCTAGGGGGAGTATAATTGGTATCTTATTCATCCCTAGAAATGAAAAGGAGATCAAGGTAAACTATGTTTTAAAATTTTCTAATGAATTGATGGTTTCCAATTAATGGTCATGATCTTTCTCTTTGAAATACTTGTGAAAGGGGAAGAACACTCATACCTGAAGGAGAAGGAAATTGTTTAAATGCTCCTTGACTTCAAGGAAAAGAGATATGTCTTAGAGGGAGTTGTTTTGTAAATTCACTCAAAATTACTTTTGTTAAAAATTAATATTGAGTGGTTCCAATTGGTGTTAGACCATTGTAAATATGTACAAAGTACACTCGTTGGTACAGAGCCCAAGTTGAAGCAAATGATTGAGTATGCCAAGAGAAAATGGAGAAAGTTCTTAAGGGGAGCTGCTATTGGTATCCAATCAGTGTTATACTTGATACAATGCAGTTCAAAATGTTAATTTGTGTCAAGGCATGATATCAACAATGGATATCAGGAATTTGATCTAATTGGTACAAAACACAAATCATAATATCTAAAATTGGTATTAGACCTAATTGCCTCAGAGTATGTAACGGTAGTTCAACTGGCATCCAATATTTTTAATTAGTACAAAGTGGTTGGAGCATATGGTTTTTCCATTGTAATAAAAAGGTTGAGTGCAGAAATCGATATGAGAGCATAAATTATCTTTAATTGGTATCAATCAAAGGGGGAGAAAAATTTATCTTTGTTATTTCTAAAAAGAAGTGAAGGTTGCTACAACATGGTAACCTAAGACAAGATGTTCAGGAGTGTGACCCTTTTCCATTGATGTCAAAGGGGGAGAGAATTGATCAAATGCTCAAAGTAGGAGCATGAGAAGAGTGTGCATAAGAGAAGATATGTCACAAGGGGATAATTGAGAGCTAAGATGTTACCCAATATTGGTATCAAACCTTTTACAGTTTGAGCATTTATTTTTTCCATCAATGACAAAAGGGGAAATTGTTGGCATATTTTTTGCATTGATGTCAAAAGGGGAAGTCATGCAAGGTAGATTGTTGGCATGATGAAAGAAGGATCGGAGGTGGAATGGACCTAATCTAGTAAAGGAGGATTTTGGAATTAATGTAAAAGTGTCAATGATGTCAAAGGTTGAAGATGTGTTGCAGATGTTGTGTAAGTGTTGAAGTGATTGTAGAAGTTCCGGCCTCAGGTTTCGAGCTTACCATGTACTGCTTGTTGAAGAAGGGAGGTGTTTGGAGTTAGTCATTTTTTACTATGCCTCCAAATTTTTGGGCAACAAACCTAGGTCATACCTCTTATCAAGTCCCTCAAAGTGATGAAGTAAAATCTACTAATTCCAAAGTATTTCAGACTTTGGACTTTGAGAGTACAACCTATAGTGGTGTTTGAAGAAGGTAGTATGGAGGAACTCCACCACCTGAAAATGCTTCAAGTTTTTTTTTGCACTTTGGAGTTTTGTAAGTATGAGTTATGGTCTACAATAAATGTGAAAGGAGGTAAATTGAAAAGGGTAAGGTTGATGGAAAAATATCGACAGGAGAAAGAGTGCATTAGACTTATGTGTTCAGACTTACTTTTCAAATGCTACAATGCACTCCAAGCATAAGGAAAGAATAATGAGATAACTTCAACCCATAAAAAGAAAAAAGGAACGCTATGAATGTTGATTTTGTGTAATCTGCTTGAGCAAGGAATTCACAAAAAAATGGTGAATCTCGGGTAATCTGCAGGTGCATGGATTTGGTGATATAGTAGTAAGTTCGGGGTGACAGGAAGATGTTAGTAGGAGCTATGTTGGTGTCCCTTCAACACTCCAAAAATTAGGATAGGTAGTAACAATGGAAATCCATTATAGTGGTTTGAAGGGAGAACAAAATGTCTAGAGGAGATGGTTTACATTCCCTCTGAAGAAGTGTTAAATTTCCATCAAAGTGACAATTAGATTTTGAAGAAACATTTATTTTTATCTCTTCGACATAGCGATGGAAGCATATGAAGAACAGTAGAGATACATTGATGAGACAATGCCAATTCGAAGAGAGGAATTTTGGTGTCCCCTCAATATTCTAATGGCTTATCATCAGGGAGAAGAATGTATTTCAAAGTGACTCAATAATGAGTCCCTTCGACATAGTGATAAGATGTTTGAGTTAGCAATGATCTAGTAGACATGTAGCGTTAGGCGATAGTGGAAGGTGACATTGAAGGAGAACAGGTAGCATTAGCCCACCAACACATGAGTTTTTTGTTTTCCCATGCTTTTAGTTGACAATATAGCGGGTAATGGTGGTGATTAGATGATCTTGGTTGAACGGTAGAGATTCAGTATAGTACATCAAAGAGAGAGAACATCTTTTGAGTGAGTAGTTTTGGTGTCTCTTTGACATTGCGATGAAGGTTTGTTTTATTAGGTTGACAAATAATTTTTTGTGAGACTTATTATTAATTCTCTTCAACATCTTAATGGTATGGTTCCCATCTGAGAGGTGATATGGATAGTTTGGTGGCATGCCTTGATAGATGGAAAAGGATCGAATGAGATGTTGACACATGGTGAAAAATGATTGATCAATGGAAAATTCACATCCTTGTTGTGAATTGTGTGGAAATGTCTGGTGGAACACGCATATGGAAAGCAAGCAGTAGATCGAAAAGAAAGATAGTTTTCAGTGAAAGTATATTTTATGTCCCCTCGACATGGTGATAGGTGAAAGCTACGTGAGGCTTATTTTGAAGAAAATGGTTAACTTTAGTGAGACTGAAATGTATGTCTCTTTGACATAGTGATATGTGATGCACTTCGAGATAGAACCCTAAGATCAACGATGGAGATACAAAGATGTGTAATCCGACAGTGATGTTTTAAAGTTGATCAATGAATAGTGAATGTTGGATCATGGCACAAAGGACTAAAATCGACAACCTAGATTCAATGATGAAGATTACTATGGCTAAGTCCATGTAAAAGAGGATTTTGTTTAGTAACCACATAATGAACCAATTTAATTCATTCAACTAAACCAATGACTATCTGATTGAAGATTTGACGCACAGTCAATGGCACAGTTTTCTAAGACAATGAAGATAAGAATCAGATCAATCATAGAATAAAATGCATTTAATTCATTTTGGTTTAGGGTTTTAGTGACCGACATGTTAACCAATGAATCAAATTTGAAATAGATGTTTAACCAAATGAGCTTTACAATGGCATTTGGCTCGAGATGAACTGGTTGCTTACGGGAGAAGATAGAAAGTAGGGAAACCCTAACAGTAAGTTTGAGATGATATGGATGGAGGAGTAGATCTTAAGGTAGTAAGGTTGCAGATTAGTGAAGATAGAAGAAAATAAGATATTGTCTAAGTGGAGAGTCTATAGGAATAGAGGGAGAAGTGTGAGCAGCTACAGACAGAGAATGTCTATCTTTTTGCATCTCTTGTAAGTAAAAAGAGTGTATAGTTTGCAAGGGTAGAGAGTGTTGAAATGAGTCATGTATTGGTGAATATGTAACAAAGGTAGAATGTATAGAAGAGAGTGAAGTGCAAAGGAGAGAGAGAGTGAAAAGAAGAAGGGATGTGTTCCTAAGATTGTAACATCAACAACAAAGTGTGAGTTATAGAAAGTGCAAAAATGTATTGAACGTATTGATGCATCATCAGGTTATGCAGAACCAATTTTATCCATATATGAGCTTGTAATATTGTAGAGGTTGTTTCCTCATTTGTACTAAGTTGTTGCTTAGTGTAGGGGATTGGTGTAGACTTGAAGTTGGTGCTTCCTTGGGTTGATACCCTAAAATATTGTAACAATGATCTATTTGTGACACTGGATTAGGATAGTAGATCCTAGAAGCATTTCTCATTGTGGTTTCTCCCATCTTGGGTTTTCCACATACATCATGTGTTATGGGAATTTGTGTGCATGCTTGTTTATCTTTCTATTAGTTTAGTAAATCTACATTAAGAACTTAAGGAACTAATTTTCAGCATTAACTAAGGGTTTAAGGATGTAGTATTAATAAAGGTTTTAAGAGCTAATTTTTTAAGATCTATTGATTCACCGCCCTCCCCCTCTCAGTAGATTGTTGTGTTCCAACATGATCACTATTGAAAATCTACTAATAGTTAATTATGTAATGGAAACACTAAAATTAGAATATGCATATGATTAAAGATAGAGATACAACCATAAAATTTGGAAAGGAGGCTTCAATTGCATTTATGGAAATATAGGTAATGTTCAAGATGAACTCACCTTTGAGATTAAATAAACCAATAACTCTTCAAAAAATCCCAAATAGAAATTTTGAAGGAAAAAGATAAGCTTCATGTTGTAGCATATTTCAAGGAGCAAGATAATTAAGAAAGGGCTATTGAAATTAAATACAAAATTAATGAGCTTGATAGGTTTCAATAGAATTTTGATTTACAACTATTTTTAGGAAAACCAAAAGTTAAGAATACAAAATTGGCCTTAATTGAGATAGTTTGGAAAGGGATTGAAGATCAACAAAGAAAGGCACTTGATGTAGACACACTTAGTTGGAAATCAAAAATAATGGTTTCATAAGACAATTGCATATGGAAAACCGAAAATATGAATAACTTTCAATACTCCATAGAGAATCTACTTTTTGAGATGGGGGTATGTGCAGGATCATCATGGAAAAAATAGGCCCTTACGTGGCAGAGTTAGGCAACTTGACGTAAAAATTTGAATAAGTTATGTATATTATTTCAAAGATACATAAGAATGGAATCTATAGTAAATTGAATGTAGTTTCTAAACTACTAGGTTTATTTAAAAAATAAATCTATTTGGTGAAAATTTGAAATTTCAATGCAATAGTACTTAAATTTCAGAGAGAAAATAAAAAGTAGGTGTCTGTCTGACCACCCTAACCACAATAAAATGATATTTTTTTTTATAAGATTTTAGATATAAGTAGAGGACTCATGTCCCGATGTGATGCATATTTTTTTGTAATTTTTTTCCAAGTAAATAATTAATTATGAATTTTCTATTATAACCTTTAAAAAATATAAAATCTCGTATGTTTGACCACCTTAACTTGGTCAAAACTTCATGAAATTCATTTTTTTATTTTTTTAATCCTATAGTATACAAAACATAGAATGTGATACATGTTTTAGATTCAAAAAATGTGATACCGTTTGAAAGCTATAGATGTTTTTCAATCAACCTATCAATCAGGACTTTAGTCGTAATTCAAATAGAAAATGAATAATAATTAGTTATTAAATTCAAAGTAAAGCATAATTTATATTGGTGGAAATTTGAGAATCTCCTTTGAAAACCCTTTTCATTTCATCAATTTTGGGTAGAAAAATGTTGTTAGCCACATATACCCTACACATACCTATCATATCGCCACTTTTTGGCCCATCATGATCCTGCACATACCCATGGGTGGGGAAATATCTTTTGATAACCTACTTTTTTAGTTGGATGTTAAAATATCTTGTAGTATATTTTTTATAGATTGTGATAATTTTAGAGTGGTGTAGTAGAAGTTGTCTACATTCAAGAAGGATCAGATACCATGAAACAGCCTCATCATTCCAAACATCATGAAGGAAAAACAAGTTGTCATCACTTTATGCAAGAATTATATATTGTGGGTCTATGAAGAATAAAAAATATTGGGTTTGCAATAGTTGCATCCTCTTAGGGAACTCACTATGGATCTTAAATTCAAGGATGAATAGAAATAAGTAATACTTTAAGGTATTGTGAATGGATTCCTAAGGATTGTTAAAAAAAGAAGAAAGGGAGGTATATTTCAAAGAAACCAATTAGCTTGAGCAACTCAATGCATGGAGACAACCAAGGGTTTATCCTGAAGTCTTGATACTTCATGATAATAATGTTCTTTTTGTCTTGGATATTACTCCTTATGAAATAATTATGTTGATTGAAGTTCCCCTAGAAAGCACACTACTATGTACTTATTTATAATGTGTGGGTTATTCCCTTCCAATATGAATGGAGCTTTAAATAATTACAATGATAATATTCCCCTATAGAGCGTTCTATTATTTGTACTCACTCATGATGTTGGAATGGATCTTGAAATAATTATGTCAATAGGCATTCCCCTATTGAGCATACTACTATGTACTCATTCATAATATGTGGGTTCATTCCTTTCTAATGTGGATGGAGCTTAAAATTATTATGGTAATAGATTTGTGTGCCTACATTGTAAGTAGTAGTATGTGAATGGTTGTGAATTGATGGTGTCAAATGCATAATAAACTAGGGATGACCCTTAAACACATCTGTATTATTTTCTCATCAAGTGCATTCATAATGAGCAATCAACGATTGCCATTCACATGTCTTAATCTTTCCAATTTTCTTGTATGGACATGTGGTTAACAACTCAACCAAAGGAAAGTTTGCAATGCAAGCTAGATTAGTCTTTCAAAACCATAAACCATGAAATCATTCTACAGTATCTTATTAGCAATGGCATGAGCAGACATTGCAATGGTAGTTATGATGATGACGGTGGGTGTGGCTTTTTTCTATGGAGGCATAGGAGGCCAACCCTTCTTTGACTATAAACACTAGCTTTATGCCTTAGGGTTTCAAATCCTTATCTCTTTTCACCTTGAGAGAATCTTGTCGCTATCAATTTTGAGGTGTTCATGTTTTAATTACTCTTTGAACAACTAGTGGAGTGGAGGTTGAAAACTGTGTATGTAAAGTAATGGTTTTTTTGTGTGTTGATCAAGAAATGAACTTTAAAGGCACATACACAAAAGCCCTCCTCATAGAATGGACAATGTCAAAAATGGTGTCAAATCTACAAGCACAACACAAAGACCAAGAATAACTAGAAACTATAATTGGTAGGGCACAAAAGAATTGAATAAGATACTAAGATGTGATGAAACTGACACATTTACAAATTGTGATAATGTTAAAAATTTAAAGTATATTTAATCACACTCCAAAACATTTGTTATGGAAAGTCATATCTCAAACAAAATACACATCTATCTTAAACTTTAATGACACAATGCAAGACATAAGGATAGACACTTCATGGCTGAGACATAAGAATAGACACTTCATGGCTCATGTCGCCACCATGGTAAACATGTGAGGTGTAGCGCACAACACCAGATGTGGTCCTCGCCACTCTGCGCCATCATTTCAAATGGATTCCTACTCACTCTATGCTTAGTGAAGAGGATGTCACCTCCGAGTTGATTTGAATGAAAACAAAAAGGCTAAGACGATTTTAAGACTCGGGGGCTTTTCCTTCTATATTTGTTTAAAGGCACAAGATTCTTTTTACTGTAAATAACAGAGATTGAAGCACTGTATGTATCTGTACAAGTTTTTCTGTCTTCATCTTTTCAAGTTCTAAAGTCTTCACAAATTATGGTTTATCCTTTTATTTCAAATATGATCTGACGACCAAATCGGCCGAGGATTTTAAATTGTTGTTGATATTGACATACATCACATGAAGTAATAAGGATTCAACCTCCACTCCACTAGTTGTTCTTGAACTGGGACCAGCTGTTGATTCGGTTTTTAAACTGTTACATATTCATAGAGTCAAAACCAACAGTAGTTATACATATTCTTTATGAGATTAGTGTTTTGGTTCTATTAATTATTTTCATTATTATAGTTCTAGGTTTGTACCTTTTTCTTCATACTTTTTTGAAATTATATTTTAGGTTTGTGGGCACTTTCAAATGTGAGAAAAACTTGTCTATCATTTATTCTAAAATCATAGTCAATCAATCAGTGAGCTATGACATGTACATGAGCTTGATTTTTAAGTCCATTGGAGGACATGGAAGGCATGTTTGGATGAGAACAATTTAGTAAACTTCATTAATGTAAATTATGGGCCCACATATATCCAAATCTTTCAAACTTGAATGGATGTTTGAAGTCCAAAATATCAATTTCTAGTTGGGTCCACATTTAGCATTTCTTAAGAGCTTCATTTAGTCAAATTCCATAGGGTGTCTCATATTCAAATTTCACTTTGTTCCATGCTTGTGTTTTGAATAGACCCCAAAAGTCTTACACAATAGAGCTCAACTAGTGAGGCCTTTTACGTAAAAATTTGTTAGGGCCTTTTATAGCCACTCTACACTTAATATTTAAGCCTTGCATTCTTTTAATTTCATTATATACATTGAGACAGTGTATTGCTTTGCTTAACATGCTATTAACAAATTCATTTGTAAGGGGGCATTTCTAGAATGTTGTTTGATGCTTAAGTAAATGATACATGTTCTTGCTTTTTTCTTTTTATCAATCTTTTACAATGTAAAATGAACTGTAAAAATAATATGAAAATGAATAAAGATGTTTAGTGAAGCATTTTGTAGTATTGTCCTATCTTTTATTATAATGAAAGACAAAAATAAAGAAAAAATAATAATCTTTTATGAACCTTAGAACTAGAAATTATGTATGTAGTGTAATTTATCTTGTATGATGCATGGATTGGATTTCCAAGATTTCTTGTTCACAAAAAGGGATAGTTTGCCTAAATACTAGGAAAGAGAAAACTACAATATATTATACTCATAATTTTTCTTTTGAGTCATTATTTTATGAGATGACTTGGAGGGAGGAGGGATACCAAAGAGCTCATGTGAGGTCTAAAACTTCATAATCAACGTCCATATACTAAACTACATATGCCAAACATATAAATGCAAATAGTTTTCACCTTTAAACAACAAAACATCATAATGCCTCCCAGGTAATGTGATTGTGGGAATATATAGAATTATGTATACATATATTTAATGTTTCAAATTATTTTTTGCTTCTTTGGTTGCTTATTGAAATTTTTAGTCACTAGAAGAAATTGATGGTGATTATGTTTAGATATTCCAAGTTCTTGTTGACTACACTTTGTTCGCTAATTTTTAATAAAGTTCATGTTTCTATTTAATCTCATGTTTATTTACATAATTCACTCATTATAGATAGCTACCAACATTGCGTATTGCATAGAAGTGTCATTACTAACTTTTTTTTATTCTTGGCTTAATTTTCTTCTTATTTAGAAACTAATAAAAAATCACTTTATCCAAAAACATTAGTATAATAGTTGCTTTTCCATGGGCCCACATTCACCCAAAACATAAAGAAATGAAATATTAGTAACTTCCAATGGTGAGTAAAGTAATCCATAGCAAGCTAGGTGGTCATTGACACAACACACTCACTACAATGAACAAGGGGAGTTCATTGACTAGGAGCAACAAGTAAAACACTTTTGCATTCAAATTTTATTGCTTCCCAACAATGAATAATGCTTACATATTTTGATGAATCAAATTATTTAAAACAATTTTAAACCCCTCATTTCTTGGATATGACACTTTATTAACAATTAAATAAGAATAATCCATTTAAATTATTATTATGCATGTAATGTATTTTAAAAATCTTTTTGGATGGGAGAAAAATTAATTGCTACCATTTAGTAATGGGCCCATTAGTGTATTCAAAAATAATAGTAAAATACTTTCTTCTTGTGAAAATAGGGACTCTACAATAAATTTTTATAAACATAACTATATCATAGAATTGTTGCCACATGCATAATATGTGCTTGAGAGACCTAAATTTCTAAAAGTGAAACAATGAACCAAAGGTAGTTTGTAGAGGCCTAATAGGTGAACAGGACAAGGCAAATGGTCTCCAATTAAATGGATATAGTCGAGATCATTCCAATTTGCTTGCTCTCTTCTTGTTCTATTTTTAGATATGTTATTTTTATTTTTTATGCATGATTTGTTTACAAAAATAATGTAACATTAAAAAATTGACACCAACAATTTTTTTACTATTGACATTATAATTCATCTAAGATATCAACAAATAATTATCCTTATTAGGCCATATAACTTGCGACTCTATGAAATGGCATATTTGATATTAAAAATAAGACAGGTTTTGATCACATCCATAAAATAGTAATTTAAAGTTAAAATAGTAATTATGTGCATTTGTTAAGAAAATTATTCTAATTAGTACTTATGTATTAGATGGATGCTTACAAGAGTCTTCGTAGAGTCATTTAAAATTATTTGAATCACATGCTTTTTCTAAACATTTATCAAAAATTTCAGATCTAGAAGCAAGAATTATATCACTGTGAATTGCTTTCACACATATTAGAAAATGGGGATACAAATGATCTCAAATCAGGTTAACAAGATCAATAATTAATGTCCCTACAAATATGAACACTATACAAAGAGTCCTGCCACGTTTAATAAATGACACAATTATAATTGTTATTACATTAAAAAGAAAATTATAATACAACAATGTATTTCAAGGCATTATTGTTCGACCCATTCTTATAATGAAAGCACTAAATCACTTGTGTCATGGAGATATATATAAAAATATAAAAATAGAAGGTTTCTCCATAGACCCAACCTAGAAAAGGTAGTTAAAGAAAGTAGTAACAACTAAGAACTAAAATGGGTTTTTAGGATTAATTGATGGTGCTTGTGTGGGAAGAGTGGTTGCAAGTCCACAACCTACACACGTTTGGTTGCCTTTGCATGTGCGCGTGGGCAGTATGGTTGGGGTGTTGGAATATTTTAACAAGGGTTGGGTGTTTATTTCTTTCGAGGAGGATTTTTGTTCAATTTTTTATGAATATATTGTTGCTTGGTGTTTGTGAGGGGTGTAAGGGTTTTGGTGAGTTCTAAGGAGTTGCTTCTCAGCATCATTTTTGTTACTTATGGCTTTATGGGAAGCTATCTATTTTAATCAAAGAATGGATTATAGGGCTTCTCTACATACAAAGAGCTCGTCTTCATCAAGGCCTTTTGATGCTAGTGATTTCTTGAATAAGGCTTCAAGATTGTAGGGGATAGCCCTGGTTGGGAGTCCATGTATATGAAAAACTAATGGCTATTTGGAGAGGATCCAAGATAGGCTTTTCATGGTGATTAATCCTAAGACTATTGTAGAATATGTTGAATAATTTTTGAAACATGCTTTAATCTGCATGTCTATGGGGATCTGGGTTTCTCTCTCATTTTTGTAGATGAAGA
The DNA here is from genome assembly GCA_007258455.2 of Sequoia sempervirens. Taxonomy (NCBI): domain Eukaryota; kingdom Viridiplantae; phylum Streptophyta; class Pinopsida; order Cupressales; family Cupressaceae; genus Sequoia; species Sequoia sempervirens. The sequence continues at coordinate 25,036,844 of VDFB02281492.1, read as the reverse complement.
TGTTGAATAATTTTCTTATGGTCGTCTTTAATTGTATGATTGATCACAACTATTTTTTTGAGGGGGGCTTTATTTTCATAGCCAAATTAGTTTTTTATCAATCCATGGTATGTTAGTTTCAATCCTTCTGAGGAACTCTCGAATCATGTTCCTTTTTGGGTGTGCCTTCCTTGGTTCCCAGTTGAATTTTGAAAGAATGATATTGATAGGCAGGGTTGGATGGAAACACTCACTGTTCCATGCTTTGGATCTTGTTTAGGAAGACCCTATGGTGTCACACTCCACCACCTTAACCTATAGGACCTACTACTTGTGTAGACTCCCCTAGTTCACCTTGCCAACCCAACCATCAAGTCATATCTTGCCAACCAAGTCACACTTGGTGCCAAAGCTCTAACTCTTCCTTAGCCTTTAATTTTCCCTTAATACTAACAACACCTCAACTCTCAATTAGACCTTGTAGGGGTATAGAGATGCCTTCAATAGTTTCTAACCATCCTCCTAGGGTTTTGGAAGGTTCACAACACTCCACCCTTTCATCGCTTTCACCAAACCCTCATCTAGGGTTAAAAAAGGCTACTAGCCAAGAGCCCCAATTAGGCCTCCATCTTCGAGTAAACTTGTCTTAGCTCAAAAAATTTCCAAGAACACCTCATTCTTTCTCTAATGTCCTTGGTTCAATTGCACACCTCTCAAATATTTTTGGGGTTTTGGGCCCTTATTAGCCGTACAAAGCCAAATCTTGAAAATGGGCATAAACTAGGGTTTTAAGCCATTTTCTGGTTTCCTTCAATATGTCAAGCCTTTTCACTCACCAAAAGAATTAGTGGAACCTCCTCCTGCTTACCAGACCTTGGTAAGACCTTCCCCTACCTTCTCAAAAAGGATATACAGCAATAAATAAACCCCCCTGCATGTTAAATGCCTTGCACTCCTTGTCTTCCCTAGCCGGACTCTTCCTGGCTCGCATAGGGCAAGACTTTGCTGACAACTTTCGTGCTCACACCAACCCTAAAACCTACCATGTGTACACTCATGGAGTCTAGACGCTATTCCCAAAAGGCCGTACAATTTGTATGGTGGGAAAATGGCCTAGCACTCCATTCTTTCCAGACTATCTGGTTCAAACCAACAATAGGGTTAAATCAAAAATATTTACAAACCATGATTAAAAATGAATAAAGGAACTAAATAATGACACACAAAGCTCTTCCTTGAAGCAAAAACAAGGAATGACTCACAAAACACTGTTTTACTACCAACTCACAAAGTTTTCTCACAATGCTAATGCTTCCAACCTTTTTTTCAGGTTGAGGCACACCTTAAATAGGTTCCTCAAATAGTTATCCTCCCTTGGTTGGACTTATTAGTTACATAATGGCAAGAGTTACACAATCCACTGTGTTTTCCAATTTTTGCCAATTATTAGCAACCTAAGCAAGTTGAGTTCCTAAACTCATCCATCCTCTCCACTTCTTTTTCTACTGATCACAACAGATCAAGACTTATACATAAACCTCAAATTCTAACAAAATGGTCAACATGACCTTCACAATAACACATCAAAACAAAATTCAATCTAGACTGCCTAAATGCTTAGTGTTTCCTAGGTGCTCCTGCACCATTCCCCCCCTTTCTACACAAACGCTAAGGAATGTGAGGAGAGATTAGTGATTCATCAATGCCCTGCTTCTTGAACTCAGCTTCATCTACCCAAGTAGCCTCAGATTCATGTTTGTTCTTCCATTTGATAAGATGCTCCATATACACCTTATGCCTTGTAGATTTCTTCACTCTTGACTCCAAGACCATCTCTGCTTGTAGCTTGTCTGGAGTAGGTAAGGCTATGTTGCGTACATCCTTTAAGATCTCTCTACTGTGCTGATCTAAGTCATTAACTGATCCGTTATACCTAATCAAGTCAACTACATTGAACACTGGTGAAATCCCTAAATCTGCAGGTAACTCCACCTTGTATGCATTTTTTCCATACTTGGCTAACACCTTGCATGGTCCTACTCTTTTCATCTGCAATTTAGTTTATGTACCCTCCTACAACCTAGATTTGTTGAGGTGAACCATGACATAATATCCTACTACAAATTTCAAATCTTGTCTTGACAAATCTACCCTATCCTTCAACTTTTGTGTGGCCTCGGTGACTGTCTTCTTTACCTGCTCCTGAATCTCTTTCATGGTCTGAGTGAAGTCCTCTACATCTCCACTCCATAGCTCCTAGATCTCTATACACCTCTTGGGTACATCCCATACACTATTTCAAAAGGGCTCTTCCCTGTAGTTCTGTTCACACTATCATTGTATGCATACTCAACCTGTGAGATAACCATGTCCCATGTCTGTCCATACTCCTTAGTTAGGCATCTTAGAAGGTTACCTAACACTCTATTAACCACCTCAGTTTTTCCATCAGTCTGAGGATGGTAAGTTGATCCAAAGGATAAATTGGTACCTAATCTGCTCCATAGAGTTTTCCAAAAGTGACTCATAAACTTCACATCCCTGTCTGATACAATGCTCAAAGGCGATCCAAGGATCCTTACAATTTCCTTGAAGAAAAGATGAGCATTGTAACTAGCATCATGAGTGGTTTTGCAAGGGATAAAGTGAATCATCTTGCTGAATCTATCTACCACCACATATACACTATCAAACCCTGTCTTAGTCTTAGGGAGTCGTACAACAAAATCCATGCTAACACACTCCCATGGTCTGTTGGGAATGGGTAAGGTTGATACAAACCTACATTACTAGCTCCCCCTTTGGCTTTCATACAAACTACACACTACTCCACATACCTTCTAACATCCCTTGGCAACTTGGGCCAATAGTAGAACCTTTGCACTAGTTCCATTGTCTTGTTGATGCCAAAATGACCACTAAGACTACCATTGTGTTTCTCTTGGATAATATTCTATCTCATAGAACCTTTTGGCACACACAACTGATTTCCCTTGAATAACAATCCACTTTGCAAAGTATACTTCGAGTATTGACTATGAAAGTGATTCTCAAAATCAGAACATACCTTATATGCCTTCGAGAAGTCTTCATCTTCACCATAGAGATCCTTGAAACTCTCTATTCCAATGCTCTTGATCTGTATCTCTTGCACTGTCAGCAATCTTCTACTTAGTGCATCTGCCACCTTGTTCAACAGTCCCTTATTGTGCTTGATGGTGAAGGTGAAAGCTTGAAGATACTCCATCCATTTCAAATGTCTATTGCTCAATTTCTCTTGAGTGTTGATGTAGCTAAGTGCTTGATTGTCAGTAAACACAATAAACTCTTTGGGTAGGAGATAATTCCTCCACTTCCTAAGTGATTGTACTAAAGCATATAACTCCAAGTCATAAGTAGAGTAATTTTGTTTAGCTTCATTGAGCTTTTCACTAAAGAAAGCTATAGGCCTACCTTCTTGACTTAGCACTCCTACTAAAGCTCCACTAGCATCACATTCCACAGTAAACAACTTGTCAAAACTAGGTAATAAAAGTATAGGTTGAGTTGCCACTTCTTGTTTTAGTTTCTCAAAACCTTTCTTAGCTTCTTGAGTCCACTTAAACTTAGTTTTCAAACCACCTTTGATTGTGTCTAGGACTAGTGCACATATGCCACTAAAGTTCCTTATGAATTTTCTATAAAATTGAGCCAATCCATGAAAACTTCTTACCTTTGTCCCTATGGTTGGTGTAGGCCAGTTTAGGATGGCTTCCACCTTGCTTGGATCCATCTTCAATGATCCTTGGGATACTACAAACCCCAAATACACAATCTCTTGTTTGAAGAACTCACATTTCTCTAGATTGATGGCTAACTTCTCTTCTTGCAATCTTCTGAGGACCATCTCCACATGCTTTAGGTGTTCTTATGATGTCTTACAAAAAATGAGTATATCATCAAGATATACCACCACAAATATCCTTGTAAAGTCCTTAAGCACCTCATTCATGAGACTCATGAATGTGCTAGGGGCATTAGAGAGGCCAAATGGCACCACTCTCCACTCATACAACCCATCATTTGTCTTAAAAGTTGTCTTCCACTCATCTCCATCCTTAATTCTGATATGATGGTATATGCTCTTGAGATCCAACTTGGTGAAGTACTGAGCTCCTCCAAGACAATCCATCAAGTCCTCAATTCTAGGAATAGGGAACCTATACCTGATTGTGATTCTATTTATTGCTCTTGAATAAGTGCATAATCTCCACTTGCCTCCTTTCTTGGTTGCTAAGACCACTGGTACTGCACATGGGTTGATGCTCTTCCTAATCAATCCTTGATCTAACAACTCATGCACTTGTCTAGCTACCTCTAGGTTTTGATCCGGGGTAAGCTTGTAGGCTGATTTTTTTGGAAATGAATCCCCTAGTATGAAGTCAATTTGATGACTAATGGCTCTTTGTGGAGGTAAGGTTGTTGGTGTTCCATCACTCACAATGTCCTTATACTTCTCAAGCAACTTCTGGACTGCTCTGGGTATGACTGTTTTCTTAGTCTTGTCCTCTTCCTTGGGTTGCACCATGACTACATATCCTTCACCTCCTTGATGTAGGTTGTTAATGAACTCTTTGCCACTGCTTAATAAGACACTAGGGGTCTTTGGCTGTCCTTCTTCATCTGACAATGACTGCAACTGAAATGTCTTTCCATCCTTCTTGAATGAGATAGTATTGGCTTTTCCATCATAGATGGCACCTCTGTCATAATGCCATGGTCTGCCCAATAGAAGATGGCATGCATCCATGGGTAAAACATCACAAAACAACTTGTCTTTGTATCCTCCAATGGAGAACTCCACCGTTGTTTGCTCATTGACAAGAACACTCTGTCCTTTGTTCAACCATGTCACCTTGTAGGGATTGGTGTGGGGTACTTTCTCTAATTTCAACTTCCTTACTACCTCCTCAGAGATGATGTTATCAGTTGAACTTGAATCCACAATGACCTTGCATACTTTCCCAAGTATTTTGTATCTCACTCTAAATAAGGCTCTTCTTTGCCTTGGCTCTTCCTTGACCGGTTGTCTGATCAAAACTCTATTAAACATCAGATTCTCCCCCACTTTTCATTCAATGTGACTAACCTCTGGTGATTTGACACTCATGTTGTCCTCTTGAGAATATGCCACTCTCTTCTCAGTATTTGATGAAGATGCTTTCTCTGGGCACCTATAGGCTGGATGACCTACTTGACCATAGTTATAACATTTCATATTGGCAAAGTATGAACTACTTCTGCTTGCTCCTCTTCCTCTATTGGAACCTCCTTGAGGACCTCTGCCTCTGTTATATCCTCCTCTAGAAGATGTTTCACCTCCATGTTCTATGAGTTTGGACTCTCCTTGGTTTCTTTGTTCATTTCCTCTACCTTGATATCCACCTCTATGTCCTCTTTGATCTCTACCTTTTCCTCTGCTCGTAGAAGCCTATTCTTGTTTCCTCTTACTCCTCTCTTCAATCTTTATAGCCAATTGATAGCATTGGTGCACTGTCTTGGGACTTAGAAGAGTCATCTCCTCTTGAATGTTCCACTTCAAGCTGTTAAGATATTTAGCCGCCTTGAGATTTTCATCTTCTGAAACATTAGACCTCATACAAAGTTTTTGGAACTCCTCAGTGTAAGTGTTTACATCTTGGTCTCTTTGCCTCAAGCTTTGTCTTTTCTTATGCAACTGAATCTCATAATCATTTGGCATGTATGCTTCTCTCACTTTTGCAACCATACCTTTCCAAGTTGAAATAGGCTTCTTTCCTTCCTTTTCCCTCTCTATTTGAATGAATTTCCACCATGTCAAGGAAAATACTCTCAATCTTGATTTGGCCACCTTTACCTTCTGTGCTTCAGTGACTCCATCACATTCAAAATGGTTTTCCATTCCCTCTATCCAATCCATGTCTAGATTGGCTTCCATTTTTCAACTAAACAGTGGTATGCCTTCAAGTGCTTTTCCACTCAAAGCCTTTAATGCCTTCAAGAAAGGCTCTTCTTTCAAAATAGGGTCAGGTTTAGGGATCTTGTCTTCCTCTGCAACCTCTTCTTTCTTTGGTACCCTTCCTTCTACCTGCACATCATTCAGTGCTTGCTCAAGTTGGTTTATCCTTTCCCTCAATAGCCTATTGTCTTCCTCCTACCCTTCAACCATCTTAGCCAATTCTGCATTTGTCACCATGATGGTAGAATCACTAGACTCAACCTCTAACATATATTATTCTATCCCAAATCTTTTACTCGCTCTGATACCAATCTAATAGGGAGGGTTGGATGGAAACACTCACTGTTCCATGCTTTGGATCTTGTTTAGGAAGACCCTATGGTGTCACACTCCACCACCTTAACCTATAGGACCTATTTCTTGTGTAGACTCCCCTGGTTCACCTTGCCAACCCAACCATCAAGTCATATCCTGCCAACCGAGTCACACTTGGTGCCAAAGCTCTAACTCTTCCTTAGCCTTTAATCTACCCTAAAGACTAACAACACCTCAACTCTCAATTAGACCTTGCAGGGGTATAGAGATTCCTTCAATAGTTTCTAACCATCCTCCTAGGGTTTTGGAAGGTTCACAACACTCCACCCTTTCATTGCTTTCACCAAACCCTCATCTAGGGTTAAAAAAGGCTACTAGCCAAGAGCCCCAATTAGGCCTCCATCTCCGAGTAAACTTGTCTTAGCTCAAAAAATTTCCAAGAACACCTCATTCTTTCTCTGAGGTCCTTGGTTCAATTGCACACCTCTCAAATATTTTTGGGGTTTTGGGCCCTTATTAGCCGTACAAATCCAAATCTTGAAAATGGGCATAAACTAGGGTTTTAAGCCATTTTCTAGTTTCCTTCAATCTGTCAAGCCTTTTCACTCACCAAAAGAATTAGTGGAACCTCCTCTTGCTTACCAAACCTTGGTAAGACCTTCCCTTGCCTTCTCAAAAAGGATATACAGCAAGAAACAAACCCCCCTGCAAGTTAAGTGCCTTGTACTCCTTGTCTTCCCTAGCCAGACTCTTCCTGGCTCGCCTAGGGCAAGACTTTGCTGATAGCTTTCGTGCTCACACCAACCCTAAAACCTACCATATGTACACACATGGAGTCTAGAAACTATTCCAAAAAGATCATACAATTTGTACGGTGGGAAAGTGGCCTAGCACTCCATTCTTTCCAGATTGCCTGGTTCAGACCAGCAACAGGGTTAAATAAAAAATATTTACAAATAGTGATTAAAAATGAATAAAGGAACTAAATAATGACACACAAGATTAGAAGACTAACAACACTACATCCTCCATACAAAACAGTAATTAATTCAATCCATCAAAGCTCTTCCTTGAAGCAAAAATAGAAATGACTCACAAAACACTGTTTTACTACCAATTAATAAAGTTTTCTCACAATGCTAATGCTTCCAACCTTGATTTCAGGTCGAGGCACACCTTAAATAGGTTCCTCAAATAGTTATCCTCCCTTGGTCGTGTTAGAGTAATAAGTTATTATGCCTAATTAATTACATCATATTGATTAATTAATTAAGTCACTTATTCCTCTTTATTACTTAAGCTAAACTTAGGCACATTAATAATTAATTAATTATTAATTATTAAGTGTGCACACTAGGGTTTCATTTAGGGTTTCCCTTTTAGGGTTTCTAGATCTCCTTCATAACGATTGATCTCTTTTGTAATCATTGATTCTCCTAATACATTTTTACTGAGAGGTTTACAGAACATCTTTTTTGGTTCTTCATATCTTTTGCATGTGATAGGTATCCATCTTGCATGCAGGTGGTCTTGGTTTTGTAACATGGTATCAGAGCAAACCTGCAGCTACCTGTTCGTGATATGAAGATATGGCCTTTCTGTGAGTTTCAAGTGCAAGGGTTTCCACAGGCATCTTTTCTGCACGATCTGGGGGTAGCCATTTTTTTGGGACACTATGGGCTCAAACGGACGTCACCATTGCATTTGTAGCATCCCAAAACCATAGAAACGCCTGTCAAATCCTCCATTTTGGTGCAGTTGATCTGGGAGGCAAAAAAATTTGTCTGGAGGGCCATACGGCCTCCCCAGCACGCAATTCGAGGCACAATTCTTGAAAAAAATTCAAAAAAAAATTAAAAATATTGATTTTTTTTTTTTAAATCCGTTGCTCACAGTGCAAAAAGCCACCGCTGCCCGACGGCCACCGGGCAGCCACCGCCGGGCTCCTCCACCCACTAGCCACTCGGCGTTTTCAGCCCCCACCGGCCCCTTCAACCAGGCTAAGGTCCTATGGAGGACCACGGGCCCCCGCTCAGCCCTATCGAGACTCCAGCCCACCACTCACCAACCCCCGAGGGCTCTCATATCCTCCAGCGGTCATATGGGGACTAGGGGCTCCGCCTACCACCGACCAAACCCTTCCAGCACCAACCCGCGGTCATATGCGGATCAAGGGCCAAAAATTTTTTGCAAGGGGTGGTTTTTGTGACGGCCAGATGGCCATCAAATTTTTTGCAGTGAACCGCTAATGTTAGCATGACGTCATCCGTACGACCGACCCCTCTTTGCCCCTCCTAACCCTAGTTTTTTTCTAAAAGAGCAATTTTTTTCTTTTGGCCATAACTTGGGCATACGGTATCAAAATCGGGCAAACGAGATATCGCCGGAAAGCTGGTTCTGAGAAATTTCATTTGGTGTAGTTTAGTTTATATTATTTTTTTGTTTTACTGCATTTATTGCTGTTTGAAGTCAGATGTTGTTTTTGGACTTCCGAGCTCATAACTTTTTGCCACAATGTCCAATTTTCGCCTCGTTTGCGGCGTTGGAAAGGTATTAAGGAGATCTATGTTGTTGTCCATGCACTTTTTTTGTATCTATCCTAGGTTGATTGCTTAGTCCAGATTTGACCCGATGGGTTGTTTGGAGATTACTTGGATATTTTGGCAGTTGGGAGGGTGCATCTTGCATCTTTGCACTTCATTTTCAGTAATACATCTTTCAATAATTGCTTTCTACTTCATAGATTCTAGCGTTGTTCCCGTTTGGAGTTTTTGAGTGTTTCGTGGCATCGGGTCTGCTGTCACATTATTTTGATTCTGGTTTTGGTTTCAGTTGTAAACAAAGATATCTTTCCTTGCTTGTTAGATTGTGGTTCCAGTGTTACTCTACAGAGTTCTTCCAGTGCTTCTTTGCAACATGTCATCACATTGTAGGGCGGTTTTGTCCCACTGGGTTTTTCCTTCTCTACCTCATTCTTGCATTTGTAAATGCGTACTTGATCAGGCCTAGTTGTCGGGACCCATCTTTGCTTTCATGCATCTTATTCTAGTGTTTTAGCTTCTTCCTAAGTTCATCTTAAGGGGGTGTTAGAGTAATAAGTTATTATGCTTAATTAATTACATCATATTGATTAATTAATTAAGTCACTTATTCCTCTTTATTTCTTAAGCTAAACTTAGGCACATTAATAATTAATTAATTATTAATTATTAAGTGTGCACACTAGGGTTTCATTTAGGGCTTCCCTTTTAGGGTTTCTTGATCTCCTTCATAAGGATTGATCTCTTTTGTAATAATTGATTCTCCTAATGCATTTTTACTGAGAGGTTTACAGAAAATCTTTTTTGGTTCTTCATATCTTTTGAATGTGACAGGTATCCATCTTGCATGCAGGTGATCTTGGTTTTGTAACAGATCGGACTTATTAGTTACATAATGGCAAGAGTTACAAAATCCACTATGTTTTCCATTTTTTTGCCAATTGTTAGCAACCTAAGCAAGTTGAGTTCCTAAACTCATCCATCATCTCCACTTCTTATTCTACTGATCACAACAGATCAAGACTTATACATAAACCTCAAATTCTAACAAAATGGTCAACATGACCTTCACAATAGCACATCAAAACAAAATTCAATCTAGACTGCCTAAATGCCTAGTGTTTCCTAGGTGCTCCTGCACCAAATATTCTACATATGTAACGCCCGCCAAGTAAGCCCCAAAGAACAAAACAAATAAAGAACACAAATATATATATATATATATATATATATTTTTAAAGAAAAATAATCAACATACCAAATATTAAATGATCATATACATACTCATATACTTCATTTCATTTAAACACAAATAACATAATCGACTATGTTCTTTGGGGCACACGAGGTCACATCGAAAAAGAAATTGCTAAACATCAACTTATAAGATATCAAAAGGAAATAATGAAAACAACATTAGATATATATATATACATAAATTCCATCACAAGATAAAACCATGAGAAATCACATAACCAAATAAAGTTACAAAGTTGATAACTACATTACAACATCTTTCAAATTTTACATCATATCAATATAGTTACATCATGAATTCCTAATCATGTGGGATGAATACAATATAGAAGATTATCAAAATACAAGGAGATCAACTAGAATAAATCTTCAACTGGATGAGACTGAAGCCAACGAACGCTGATGGGGAACCCAATGGTGTGCGGAGCACGTTCCACCTGACCACCCTCGTGCTAAAAGGTGACAGAGAAGTAACTCCGACCAAGGCTGACAACAGAAGTACAACCATACAAAAAGTACCAACATTGATCTGTAAACTAGGACGTTAAAGTTATTTGAAAACTTAATCCATTTACAGAATTATTCCCGATCGCAGCAGTAATGCGTGGTTATGCATCTAAAGCGATGAAATTATTACAAGTTCACTTATTCCAGTTCAAATAAACATAACTTAGAATCTTAAAGAATCAAATACTGAAGAAATAATGAGACAAAGAGAAAATAAGAAGAGCACACTTGATAACGGAGTTCGCTCAGGATGAGCTACGTCTCCGGGTCCACTTCTCAATCGTAGGACCGCTTTATTGATATTGCGAAGTCAACAACCTTTTTACAATATCAAGCCTCCAAGACCAACATAAGCTCCTCACAATCTCTCCTTACAAATTGCAATTTTTGGTGTAGACAACACCTTGCAAAATCACCTTACAAGTCTCCTTCAAACATCTAAAGATCAAAATTTCTTCATACCAAGTATGAATCTTCATGTCCAACACCTCTCCCATACCTCCCTTTTATACATGAAAATAAGCCAAATAAGGCTTAACCAAATAATAAATGCCTAACTCCCTTCTATGCTACGTTTATGGGTTGATCCTAACCCCTTTTGCCAGTTAGAACCACTTTTGTTTTAGTGGTTAGGGAGTTGAACAATAAAATAGCCTATTTGTTTAGGCTCAGCCAATATACATCCAACAAACACAACCGGTCGCCATACATAGTTAAAGCCACTTGAATGGCCTAACGGTGACAATATATTTTGGGAACCGACGGGTCGGGGGTTCCAAACCCGTCGGTGGTTTGTTTTTAAAACAAACTTCAAAACAAATCTTAACAAAAATAAATGCCCACTAAAAATAGTAACGGCCGCGGATGTAGCGCAATGGTAGAGTGGTTGGCGGGTAAGTGGGAAGTCACGGGTTCAAACCTCCGCATAAGCTTTTTTTAACAAACAAACTTTTCAACAAACCCCGACGCCGATGGAGGAAAGACAGGCCACGTGGCATGCCGAGGAGGTGCCACATGGCAAAACTCAATTTGCTGCTCACGCTGACGTGTAAGCTGACTCTGTGCCGAGGTGGAGCTGACGTGTTATGCTGACTAGACGCCACCTGTGCTGCCACGTGTCATACTCCCATTCGCTGTTGATGCTGACTGGACTACCCACTGGACTGCCACGTCACACTGTATGGATGCCACGTCACTTGTACGGACATGACACATGTCAAGATTCGATTGGTCCACTTCGGATTTGTACGGACTGCTGACGTCATCTGTACGGATGATGACGTCATCACTGTACCTTCAAATCCACCAAGTCAACCGAGAGCTTTGACTGGCCGTATCTTGCGCATACGAGCTCCGTTTTCGACGAAACAAACGCCACTAGAATCATCTCAACGAGCACTTCAATTTGACACTGATTTTGATTAATTCCGAGATGATCAATTTTTTCGCTTCCTGTCGGCCCCTGGTACCCTGTTTGACTGGACCTTTGACCAAGCATAACTTTCACGTACGATATCCTTTTGACACGATTCAAGTTGTGTCGGGATCGTGTCAGCGAGTTCTTCGATTTGAGACTATTTTCGGCTAATTCTGAGATTGTGAAATTTTGAGGTCTTCTAGATCCACCTGGATCATTCCTCCCCACTAAGAAGCTTTTGGACCTCCAAAAGGTCTGTTTTTACATGCAATTTAAGTGAGGGCATCTTTGTCTCACTTGCCCAGTATCACCTATCCTTCCTTCCTGGAACTTGTGCATTTGATTCATCACAACAACAATCAAAACTGCACTGACATTGTTAAGCAAATTAGCAACATACACATCCACATTCAGCGTTGCTGCTATCAACCAAACACTGCTAGAGAATAGAAGGCTGAACAACAAAACCAAACTTGCAGACGAGAAGAAAAATGTACCAACATCATGCTTATCTTTCATAACTTGAACAACCTTAGAATCGGATATGCTTTTATTCTTTGACACTTCTTGTGGTACAGACTTAAGTGCCAAATTGCTATTTGCATTAACTACCCTTTTCAATTGCCCCATTGTCACAAAAGATTTATCAGTCTTAATTGGATGAGAATGCACTATGTATTCAATTCCTTCCTTAAACAAGTGATACTGATTATGTTCCCTATAAAAGATCGCTTTCCTATCATATAAATACGGGCTACCCAACACAATGCCACAAATATCAAGTGGAACCACATCAAATTCAACCTCATCTATAAACTTAGATGTTATTGCAAATTTCAAACTGCATTGCTTAGTTACTCGCAATCTGTTATCATTGCACACCCAACCTAACGGATAAGGTTTCTTATGCGGCTTGGTTTCCAATCTCAACTGTTTAACAACTTCCTCTGAAATTAGATTAACTTGAGACCCACTATCAATCAATGCATTAATCTTAGTGTTCTTAGAAATCACCCTTATATGAAACAATTCACTTGTTTTGCTATCTTCAGGAACCATACTCTTAGAAACGTTAGTGGTAGAATCATTACTAGCAAAAGTTTTACCTTTCAAACCTACAACTGAAATCTTTGTTTCATCATCAGAATTTGATCCAAGATCATGAACAACAGCTGCAGTCTTTTGTTTACCTTTACGATCCTTAAACCACTTAGGCCTTGATTCCAGATGCAATTTCCAACACTTCGCATCTGTGTGCCCTTGCTTCTGACAATGCGAACAAGTGGGCTTTTCACCTTCCTCTTTCTTCACAGTAGCTGCTTTCCTCTCCTTACCCTTCTTATTGCCTTCAGTTGGAGGAACAAATTCCATTTTTGAACTGAAACTTATGTTCCTTCCACCTGCTTCAATATGGGTTGCTTGTACACAAACTTCATCAAAATTAGTTGGATTAAACATAAGAATTGTATGTTTCAAATGCGTATGCAATCCACCTATATACTTTAATAAATTTTCTTGCGTATAAAGAGGAATACCAAGAGTAAGTGCTTTCTTCCTAAACACTTGTGTATACTCTTGAACTGTTTGTCCTTTACCCTGTCTTATGTTTTGCCAATCCATAACAGCTTGTTGCATATAACCCAAAGGATAAAACTGTTTCTTTAAAGCAGAAGTAAACTCATACCAAGATGAAATGATTTTACCATGTGTAGCAAGATCATCTTGAATCTTACTCTCCCACCAAACCAATGCAGTGCCTCCCATTCGAAGAGTAGCTAGCTGGATTTTAGAAGATTCATCCAAGATCTGTTGAACCCTGCAATACACTTCGATCTGCTTAAGCCAGTTATCCAATTTCTCTGCATCCAATTCACCATTATACATAGGCAACTCAAATTTGACATCTAATTTCAATAAAGGAGAATTAGTTGATTTTTGTGCAACTTTTCCTTGTGAAGAATGTTTTGGACTTTCAGAAGATGAAGAGGACGAAGAAGAAGATGGGGAAGAAGGTTCAGGAGGGTCACTACCACCTCCTACTCCTTTACCTTTCTCCTCTTTCGAAGTAGATCCATTTTCCTCCTTCTTTCTTTTCTTGTCTTCCTTTTTCCTCTGACGCTCTTGCCTTTCTTGGAAGAGAACTTCCACCATAGCTTTCATTTCAAGAAAAGCTTTCTGGAAAGCTTTATCATCAAGCTCTGGAACTTCATGTTCACCTGCCATCTCTGCTCGTGGAAAATTCCTTCGTTTTCCAATCTCTGGGTTGATTTCTATAGCTGAACCTTCACCTTGCTTCAGTTTCAACCTGGTTAACATTCACCACCAGCAATTATCCTGCAAAACGGGCTCTGATACCAAACTTGATCTGTAAACTAGGACGTTAAAGTTATTTGAAAACTTAATCCATTTACAGAATTATTCCCGATCGCAGCAGTAATGCATGGTTATGCGTCTAAAGTGATGAAATTATTACAAGTTCACTTATTCCAGTTCAAATAAACATAACTTAGAATCTTAAAGAATCAAATACTGAAGAAATAATGAGACAAAGAGAAAATAAGAAGAGCACACTTGATAACGGAGTTAGCTCAGGATGAGCTACGTCTCCGGGTCCACTTCTCAATCATAGGACCGCTTTATTGATATTGCGAAGTCAACAACCTTTTTACAATATCAAGCCTCCAAGACCAACATAAGCTCCTCACAATCTCTCCTTACAAATTGCAATTTTTGGTGTAGACAACACCTTGCAAAATCACCTTACAAGTCTCCTTCAAACATCTAAAGATCAGAATTTCTTCATACCAAGTATGAATCTTCATGTCCAACACCTCTCCCATACCTCTCTTTTATACATGAAAATAAGCCAAATAAGGCTTAACCAAATAATAAATGCCTAACTCCCTTCTATGCTACGTTTATGGGTTGATCCTAACCCCTTTTGCCAGTTAGAACCACTTTTGTTTTAGTGGTTAGGGAGTTGAACAATAAAATAGCCTATTTGTTTAGGCTCAGCCAATATACATCCAACAAACACAACCGGTCGCCATACATAGTTAAAGCCACTTGAATGGCCTAACGGTGACAACATATTTTGGGAACCGACGGGTCAGGGTTCCAAACCCGTCGGTGGTTTGTTTTTAAAACAAACTTCAAAACAAATCTTAACAAAAATAAATGCCCACTAAAAATAGTAACGGCCGCGGATGTAGCGCAACGGTAGAGTGGTTGGTGGGTAAGTGGGAAGTCACGGGTTCAAACCTCCGCATAAGCTTTTTTTAACAAACAAACTTTTCAACAAACCCCGACGCCGACGGAGGAAAGACAGGCCACGTGGCATGCCGAGGAGGTGCCACGTGGCAAAACTCAATTTGATGCTCACGCTGACGTGTAAGCTGACTCTGTGCCAATGTGGAGCTGACGTGTTATGCTGACTAGACACCACCTGTGCTGCCACGTGTCATACTCCCATTCGCTGTTGATGCTGACTGGACTGCCACGTCACACTGTACGGATGCCACGTCACTTGTACAGACATGACACATGTCAAGCTTCGATTGGTCCACTTCGGATTTGTACGGACTGCTGACGTCATCTGTATGGATGATGACGTCATCACTGTACCTTCAAATCCACCAAGTCAACCGAGAGCTTTGACTGGCCGTATCTTGCGCATACGAGCTCCGTTTTCGACGAAACGAATGCCACCAGAATCATCTCAACGAGCACTTCAATTTGACACTGATTTTGATTAATTCTGAGATGATCAATTTTTTCGCTTCCTGTCGGCCCCTGGTACCCTGTTTGACCGGACCTTTGACCAAGCATAAATTTCACGTACGATATCCTTTTGACACGATTCAAGTTGTGTCAGGATCGTGTTAGCGAGTTCTTCGATCTGAGACTATTTTTGGCTAATTCTGAGATTGTGAAATTTTGAGGTCTTCTAGATCCACCTGGATCAAACATAGATCCATAACACAATACACCAATTAAAATGAGCAACCAATAACATCATACCACAATATTATAAAGATGCAAGATCATAAATCAAATATAAATGAGATCATACAACGCATACTAAAGATGTATCAAAACAATAATCATAAATCAATTTAAATCAATTCAAACCATAATCTAAACCAACTCCCATAACCCACTTCCAGAGGAACTCAATAAAGTAAAACACATGGGCAACTAAGGGAGAGTGTCATCGCATAGTCCTACATGGGCTGTCATGTGCTCTTCCTCCCAACTGGAGGCGCCGGTCCCATCTATGGTTGTCCTGTCCTCTTCCTCCCAACTGGAGGCGCCGGTCCATAGGGTGACTAATGTGGAGCCATAAACCTCTCGTGAGGATGAGGTCACGACCTTGCCGACCATGGCCTTCTTAGCCTTCCATTAGTCTGCGGAAGCACTAATGAAGATGAGGCATCCATTTTTTTAAAATCTTATAATGATATTACTACCCAACCCTCCTAAGTTAATTATTAGGTTTTCACTTGTTTACTAACTCACTCATGGGTTATCCTGAGCCCTTCCCCTTAAACGGGGTGCCGGCCCCCACGAGGAGCCACTCTCCCTAGAGACCCATCCAAAAATCAAAAGAACTAGGGGTTGTACCATTCCAAACATGAACATCAAAGTACAACAACAAAAACAATACACGAGGTATAAACCATCTCGCAAATTAAATACCATAACATAATCTCGTAATTTGGTACACCCCATTAATAAAATATAACTCAACAGAACTCAAGATGAAAAGGTATAAATTCAGCAAAAGCATCATCCTCTGGAAGACTAAAGTGTTAACACAAACGGGTTCCCTCATCAATGAACTAACAATGTCCCAAACCCAACAATGCAACAAGACTTAATTTCAAGAATAAAAATAAAAGAAATAACTTATTTAATTCCATAATAGATTCAATAATAAATTTTATTCCTAAAATATATTCACACTAAAACCAGAAATAAATAAACAATGCTGTCATAAAATTATAAATTGATTTTCTTACTAAATTATCCTCCTACAGTTTTTAATTTAACAAATCAATAATAAGGATAAACAAAAGATTTCTTTCTATTTTATGGTTATTATTTCTATTATACCAGATTCTGTTTTATTTTAATTAGAAAAGAAGCAGAATATATATATATATATATATATATATATATATATATATATATATATATATATATATATATATATATATATATATATATTTACAAAAATAAATAATGCAACCAGGTTGAAGCAGTCAGAATAAATAAATAAATTAATATATATATATATATATATATATATATATTTATAAAAATAAAAATCTGCACACTAATTAAAAATATAGAATTCGCGTATTAAACGAAATTTAAATACATAAAAATTTAAATGGGAAATTTTTAATCCCAACACACAGGCACGGGAGAATACGCCCAGCTGTGGGCAGTCTATGGACTACTCATGGCAGTCCTTCAGACTGCCGTGGATAGTCTGCAGACTGTCACACGGTACCATCGGTGGTGTGGTGGGTACGGCCGTGGCTGAACCACCACACAGCTACCATATAATATATATAAAACCCAAAAAAAATTAAACACTATGCACAGTGACGAATTAAATTTTTATTCAAAAATTTTCATATGAATAAATATATGTGGATATATATATATATCTAATATATATATATATATATGTATATACACTAAAATTTGAGCATTTCAAAAGCAGAGAAAGATATATATACTGTACATTTCACTGAGCATAATTGAGATAAAAAGAAATTTTTTATAAAGTATATGTATGAACCAGAATATCACAACCCAAAAATTTGTTGAAAGGAAATTGTCCTTAAACAAATATGTATATTTTATTCTTTTAAAACAAATGAGACAACAAAACTACTGTTCATTTCCAGATTGCAACAAAACCCCTTTTCAATAAACAACAACCTAGAAACCCTCTGAAATTCCATTTAACAAATAACAATTCCCAATTCCTGGCTAAATATTATTTGATTAAATCATAACCCCAATAGATTTTCTTCCTACCATTATTTGATTTTCAACCCTAGATAAAAATTTCATTCATAGGGAACAATTCCTATTTTAATAGAGAATAAAAAAATTAAAATAAAAGAACCTGGCATCCTTCGCTTGCAGAAGACTGTAGAAGCTTATTCCTTGCTACCGATCTTTCCAACAACAGCTCCAAATATTTCTTCCTCTTCACTAATTTCTCCAGAAAACAGAAAAAGAATACCAAGGACAGAAAATGATTGAAGGAAACATTTCTCTAGCATTCGAACCATCTTCCTCCAATAAATAAAACCCATTAATAAAATCAAAGTCCAGAAAACCCTTTCAATTTCCTCTTCCAGCGAATACCAAAAGTCACTTCTCCAAAAATGAAATTTAATTACATTCAAATCCACAAAATATTGAACTCTTTTTATTTTGTTTATTTATTTATCATTTCCTCAAACAAATTAAATAATTATTATATGCATAGTAAAATAATTAAAACAACCATTTGTAAGATTAAAATAAATGTAATATTTTACCACTATTACTAATATGTATCTATTGCTTTATTTATTTACTATTTTATGGTTTTATTTTATTAATTGCTTAATTATTTAAATCACAATATAAAACCATACACCACATTAGATAAACCATAAAATCACAATAACATACAAAGACCAATGCAACAACACAAATGAATATGACCAAGACGCACAAACCAAGAAGGTACAAGACTGTTGACACCTTGGAACGAAGTTACTTTCATGTCACCTTTATTCAACTTCCAGCCGTTGGGTTGGTTCAATGCTCACCCAGACCTATCGAAATAGGTGGAATCGAGTCTTATTCCTGCAAAGCCTGCATCCAACAAGGTGATATACAATATACATACATATAATCAATTACAAAGCATTGTGAGAAAGATTCACAGTGTAGCAGGGCGCTCGCGAACGAGTGATACTACCTGTCCCCTCACCAGAACATATCATCATATAAAGCATTATAAATTTGCATCACATCATAAATTACTATTCTATAGTCTACTGCATTCCTAATAACTCCATCAATCGATCATAATAAAATTTCATCACAATATCCATGGCATCATAAGAGTATAGTAACAGTCTAAGCTACCACAACATAATAGCAACAGTATCAACCAAAATCACAATGTGCCAAACAAAACCACAGAGAATGTCAAAAATTAAATAGTAGCATGAGGGGTATTACATCCTCCCCCCCTAAAATTTGGCTTACTCCTGGAAGCCAGTAAAAAGATAAGGATAAGAATCCCTGATACGAGAGGCATCCTCCCAAGTAGCTGAAGCCTCATCATTCAGGTCCCACTGAACCCGCACCTGATCAATCTCTCTGCCTCTGAGGGTAAGTCGTCGATGCTGAAGCACGGCCATGGGCTCGAGTGCCAGCTGCCCGTCCTCGACCTGAAGAGCATTCCAATCCAGAACATGAGTAACATCAGGAAAATAAGGTCTAAGAACAGAAACGTGAAATACATCGTGGATCCGTGACAAACTGGGTGGCAAAGCTAAACGGTAAGCAACAGGTCCAATCCACTCCAACACCTCAAAGGGTCCAACGAAGCGAGGCGCAAGCTTCAAACCCTTTCCATAACAAATTGGGCTCTTCCACGGGCGCACTTGAAGGAATACCTGATCACCAACTGCAAACTGCCGATCAACTCTATGAGCGTCAGCATACTTCTTCTGTCTATCCTAGGTAGCTACAAGATGCTCCCGAATGCGAGACACCTACTGCTCCATATATCTAAGCATTTTGGGCCCAATAAGCACCCTGTCCTGCAATCGATCCCAACTCAGAGGAGTACGACAAGGACGACCGTATAAAGCCTAGAAAGGAGCCATACCAATAGAACTACGGTACCCATTGTTATATGCAAACTCAACCAAGTACAGATATTCCTCCCAACGTGATTGCTGATCCATGACATACATGCGAAGCATATCCTCAAGCACCTGGTTAACTCTCTCAGTTTGACCATCAGTCTCAGGATGATAAGCAGAACTGAAATTCAACTTCATTCCCAAGGACTGCTGTAAAGATGTTCACAATGCAGACGTGAATACTGGATCTCTGTCAGAAATGATCCTCCGTGGTATCCCATGCAATCTAACTATATCATTCATGAACACCTTAGCAACATAAGATGTCGTATACGAAGATTGAACAAGAGAAAAATGAGCTACCTTTATCAATCTGTCAACTATGTCCATAATAGCATCATGTCGTCTAGATGACAGGCAACCCAACAATGAAATCCATGGAAATAACATCCCATTTCCACTCTGGAACAAGGTGAGGCTGTAGCAATCCTGCTGGATGATTATGTTTAGCCTTCACCCTCTGACATTCAAGACATCAAGCCACAAAGTCGGCGATATCCCGCTTCATTCCTAACCAAAAATAGAGTGACCGAAGATCTGCATACATTTTCTTGACTCCAGGATGTGCCATGTAAGGTGCCCGATGACCTTCTGTCAAAATCAATGTATGAAGACCCTCTGCAGAAGGTGCATACAACCGTCCAGAGAAACACAAAGCACCATCCGAATCCAACGAATAACCAGCAAATTTCCCTTCCAAGGCTCTACCTGATTCTACCTTAGCTTTCACCTCTGAATACCAACTATCTGAAGGAAGGGCTGCAAGAATCTGACTCTTCAAATCCACCTCAAGAGACATTGCAGAAACCTCATGCCTACGATGACTTAGAGCGTCAGCCACCACATTTTCCTTACCCTGAATATACTTGACCTCAAAATCATATTCACACAAAAATTCCATCCACCTCCTCTGCCTTGCATTCAAATTTGGCTGAGTGAAGATGTATTGCAAACTTCGATGATCTGTATGCAACTTAAACCGGTGCCCTAACAAAAAGTGCCTCCATCTCACAAGAGCATGAACAACTGCGGCCAATTCAAGGTCATGCGTGGGGTAATTGAGTTCATGATCTTTTAGTTTCTGAGATTCATAGGCAATCACTCTCCCATCCTGCATCAACACAACTCCAAGACCCTCCAACGAGGCATCAGTACAAACCACGAAATCACCTGAAGGATCCGGTACTGCCAAAATTGGAGCACTAGTCAGTTTCTCCTTAAGGGTTTGGAAAGCTAACTGACATTGCTCTGTCCAAAGAAATTTCTTTCCTTTCCTTTGAAGTGATGTGATAGGATGCGCAATCCTTGAAAAACCCTGAACGAATTGCCGATAATACCCAACTAAACCCATGAAACTGCGAACTTCTGAGACATTAGTGGGCACGGGCCACTCTATAATAGCCTAGATTTTAGCAGGATCAACAGAAATTCCCTCACTAGAAATCACATGGCCCAAATATTGAACTTTAGTCTTATAAAATTCACACTTTTCCAGATTGGCATACAACTGGTTATCCCTTAAGCACTGCAAAACCTGCCTTAGGTGCACCTCATGTTCCTCCATAGACTTAGAATAAATCAAAATATCATCAAGAAACATGAGGACAAACCTATCCAAGTAAGTTCAAAACACCCCATTCATTAGACTTATAAAGACTGAAGGTGCATTCGTTAACCCGAACGACATCACTGTGAACTCATAGTGTCCATACCGAGTGCGAAATGCAGTTTTATGAATATCAGCCTCTGCTATCCGCAACTGATGATACCCTGATTTAAGGTCGATCTTGGAAAATACCTTTGCCCCTTTTATTTGATCAAAGAGGTCATCAATCCTAGGAAGGGGATAACAATTCTTTACTATTACCTTATTCAATTGTCGGTAATCGATACAAAAGCAGAGAGACCCATCCTTCTTTTTGACAAAGATCACTGGTGCTCCCCAAGGAGAAACACTAGGGCGGATAAACCCCTTAGCTAACAATTCTTCCAACTGCAAACGAAGCTCTTGGAGCTCCTGCGTGGTCATCCTGTAAGGAGCCCGAGAGATAGGCTCAGCCCCAGGCACCAAATCTATCCTGAAATCCACCTCTCACTTAGGAAGCATACCTAGTATCTCACTAGGGAAAACATCAGAAAACTCAGCAAGGAGAGGATAATCATTCAATGACATCTCACGACTATCCTCCGACTCAAGGTCACTAACCGATACTGCAAAGAGTTGACAACCCTGACGAAAATACCTTTTTAACTGCATAGCTGAAATCATTCTCAAAGAAACAGGCCTCTGAACACCCACAATTTCCACCTCTTTACCAAAATCGTCCACACACCACACTACTTTACGGTGATAATCTAACAAAGCACGATGCGAGCTTAGCCAATCCATGCCCAAGACTACATCATAAGAACCAAGTGGAAGAATTATGAGGTCCACCTTAGTTGACATTGCCCCTAACTCTAACCTACAACCCTGCACAAGCTTCTCGACCACAACCTTAGATCCTGAAGCTAACTCAACCTGCCACTTTTCGCTTTGCTTTATTTCCCCCAGTTTACATCGCTCAACAACTAAAGAAGAGATAAAAGAATCAGATGCACCAGAATCAAAAATTACTGAAATGTTAAACTTATGTAAAGAACCTATGGTCTCAATCACGGTACTCTGATGATCTGCCTGCCGATTATCCACAGTTGCGAAGACTCAGTGAGATCTCCCTGCGTCTCCCACTGTCAGCTCAGACATAGCTGGTTTCTGACTAAACTCTGAAGCGCTCCTCTAAGGACACATCCTAGCAATATGCCCCTACTGCCCACACGAGAAACATCTAGAACCTCGACCAAAACATCTACCCCCGAATGGAGCATTCGATTGCTGGAAACTCCCACGACTAGGTGGAGACTGAAAACTCAATGCAGGGTGTTCCGAACATGTACGGTTCCGGTTCTGATCCTTGCGAAACTGAAAGTGACCACCCTGCTGAGAAGTAGCATTCTTGTGCTTCAGTTGAGATTGCTGCTGCTGACCCCCTCTTGAAGGCTCAAAACGACTCTTAGAAGGTCCTGCTGACTATGTCTGACCCCCTTGAGAACCAGCTCTAGGAGTGGGCACACTACCAATCTGAACTCCTACATGACCTCCCAATGCCATAGCCAAGTTTTCCTCTACCAAACGAGCCTTCTCGACAGCAACTTCCATGGTCTTAGGTTTGAAGACCCTTACACCACCACTGATGCGTGCGTTCAGACCTCGAACAAAGTGTTGAACCAACATCCCTTCATCATGGCTAATCCCTGCATATTGTTTCAGCTCATAGAAGCGATGTTCATACTGTTCTACTGACATTGCCATTTGCTTAAGATCATGAAATTCATCTACCTTGCGCTGCCTCCAATGATCTGAGAGGAAGCGAGCCCTGAACCTTTCCAAGAAAAATTCCCAAGTGACCATACTGATATCCATATGCAACTTTTGTTCCTCAAGCTGCCACCAAGTGGACGCGAAACCCCGCAAATGCATAACAGCACATCTAGCCTTGGTATTACTACCGTAGGGGTGCATTGCGAAGTATCGGCCCAAATCAATTAACCAGGTCTCAGCTTCCAACCCTCCTCCAGAGCCATCAAAGGTAGGTGGATGAGCTCTCATTAAATCCCTCATATGACCAGCTAATAAAGCATCCTGATCAACTGAAGCTCCCCTGCGCTTTGGAGACCTTTCTCTTTCTCTCTCAACCGGCTGATCCCCATCAGGTCTAGGACCCAATCTATCAAGAAGCTCACCTAGAAGATGTTGCAACTGACCATCCAACCCCGGCTGTTCCGGGTTTGGTCCACCACCTGACGGATTGTTCTGAGAATTATGTTGCTCCTCAGACTCAGGACCATTAGAACTTGGCAGTGAAGGATTCGGTTGGTTGGCCCCACGGACACCACCTCGGCCTCTTCCTCGGCCTCTACCTCTACCTCTACCTCTGCCTCTAGGCATGCTTCTGCACAACAAGACAAAGGTACACATGAGCTCAAGGGCCAACACACAAAGGTTACCTAGTGTACATAACTACCCGAAGACCCCGGCGTGTGCAACCTTGGCTCTCATACCAAGTTGTAACGCCCTCCGAGCAAGCCCCAAAGAACAAAACAAATAAAGAACACAAATATATATATATATATATTTAAAGAAAAATAATCAACATACCAAATATTAAATGATCATATACATACTCATATACTTCATTTCATTTAAACACAAATAACATAATCGACTATGTTCTTTGGGGCACACGAGGTCACATCGAAAAAGACATTGCTAAACATCAACTTATAAGATATCAAAAGGAACTAATGAAAACAACATTAGATATATATATATATACATAAATTCCATCACAAGATAAAACCATGAGAAATCACATAACCAAATAAAGTTACAAAGTTGATAAATACATTACAACATCTTTCAAATTTTACATCATATCAATATAGTTACATCATGAATTCCCAATCATGTGGGATGAATACAATATACAAGATTATCAAAATACAAGGAGATCAACTAGAATAAATCTTCAACTGGATGAGACTGAAGCCAACGAACGCTAATGGGTAACCCAACGGTGTGCGGAGCACATTCCAACCGACCACCCCTGTGCTAAGAGGTGACAGAGAAGTAACTCCGACCAAGGCTGACAACAGAAGTACAACCATACAAAAAGTACCAACATAGATCCATAACACAATACACCAATTAAAATGAGCAACCAATAACATCATACCACAATATTATAAAGATGCAAGATCGTAAATCAAATATAAATGAGATCATACAACGCATACTAAAGATGTATCAAAACAATAATCATAAATCAATTTAAATCAATTCAAACAACAATCTAAACCAACTCCCATAACCCACTTCTAGAGGAACTCAATAAAGTAAAACACATGGGCAACTAGGGGAGAGTGTCATCGCATAGTCCTACATGGGCTGTCATGTGCTCTTCCTCCCAACTGGAGGCGTCGGTCCCATCTATGGTTGTCCTGTGCTCTTCCTCCCAACTGGAGGCGCCGGTCCATAGGGTGACTAATGCGGAGCCATAAACCTCTCGTGAGGACGAGGTCAGGACCTTGCCGACCATGGCCTTCTCAGCCTTCCATTAGTCTGCGGAAGCACTAATGAAGACGAGGCATCCTTTTTTTTAAAATCTTATAATGATATTACTACCCAACCCTCCAAAGTTAATTATTAGGTTTTCACTTTTTTACTAACTCACTCATGGGTTATCCTAAGCCCTTCCCCTTAAACGGGGCGCCGGCCCCCACGAGGAGCCACTCTCCCTAGAGAACCATCCAAAAATCAAAAGAACCAGGGGTTGTACCATTCCAAACATGAACATCGAAATACAACAACAAAAATAATACACGAGGTATAAACCATCTCGCAAATTAAATACCATAACATAATCTCGTAATTCGGTACACCCCATTAATAAAATATAACTCAACAGAACTCAAGATGAAAAGGTATAAATTCAGCAAAATCATCATCCTCTGGAAGACTAAAGTGTTAACACAAACGGGTTCCCTCATCAATGAACTAACAATGTCCCAAACCCAACAATGCAACAAGACTTAATTTCAAGAATAAAAATAAAAGAAATAACTTATTTAATTCCATAATAGATTCAATAATAAATTTTATTCCTAAAATATATTCACACTTAAACCAAAAATAAATAAACAATGCTGTCATAAAATTATAAATTGATTTTCTTACTAAATTATCCTCCTACAGTTTTTAATTTAACAAATCAATAATAAGGATAAACAAAAGATTTCTTTCTATTTTATGGTTATTATTTCTATTATACCATATTCTATTTTATTTTAATCAGAAAAAGAAACAGAATATATATTTATTTATTTTACAAAAATAAATAATACAGCAACAGTTGAAACAGAGGAATCAGAATAAATAAATTAATTAATATATATATATATATATATTTATAAAAATAAAAATCCGCACACTAATTAAAAATATAGAATTCGCATATTAAATGAAATTTAAATACATAAAAATTTAAATGGGAAATTTTTAATCCCAACACACAGGCACGGGAGAATACGCTCGGTCGTGGGTAGTCTACGGACTGCTCACGGTAGTCCTTCGGACTGCCGTGGACAGCCTGCAGACTGTCACACAGTACCATCGGCGGTGTGGTGGGTACGGCCGTGACCGAACCACCACACAACCACCATATAATATATATAAAACCCAAAAAAAATTAAACACTATGCACAGTGACGAATTAAATTTTTATTCAAAAATTTTCATATGAATAAATATATGTGGATATATATATATATATATATATGTATATACACTAAAATTTGAGCATTTCAAAAGCAGAGAAAGATATATATACTGTACATTTCACTCTGCATAATTGAGATAAAAAGAAATGTTTTATAAAGTATATGTATGAACCAGAATATCACAACCCAGAAATTTGTTGAAAGGAAATTGTCCTTAAACAAATATGTATATTTTATTCTTTTAAAACAAATGAGACAACAAAACTACTGTTCATTTCCAGATTGCAACAAAACCCCTTTTCAATAAACAACAACCTAGAAACCCTCAGAAATTCCATTTAACAAATAACAATTCCCAATTCTGGCTAAATATTCTTTGATTAAATCATAACCCCAATAGATTTTCTTCCTACCATTATTTGATTTTCAACCCTAGATAAAAATTTCATTCATAGGGAACAATTCCTATTTTAATAGAGAATAAAAAAATTAAAATAAAAGAACCTGGCGTCCTACGCTTGCAGAAGACTGTAGAAGCTTATTCCTTGCTGCCGATCTTTCCAGCAACAGCTCCAAATCTTTCTTCCTCTTCACTAATTTCTCCAGAAAACAAAAAAAGAATACCAAGGACAGAAAATGATTGAAGGCAAAATTTCTCTAGCATTCGAACCATCTTCCTCCAATAAATAAAACCCCTTAATAAAATCAAAGTCCAGAAAACCCTTTCAATTTCCTCTTCCAGCGAATACCAAAAGTCACTTCTCCAAAAATGAAATTTAATTACATTCAAATCCACAAAAGATTGAACTCTTTTTATTTTGTTTATTTATTTATCATTTCCTCAAACAAATTAAATAATTATATGCACAGTAAAATAATTAAAACAACCATTTGTAAGATTAAAATAAATGTAATATTTTACCACTATTACTAATATGTATCTATTGCTTTATTTATTTACTATTTTATGGTTTTATTTTATTAATTGCTTAATTATTTAAATCACAATATAAAACCATACACCACATTAGATAAACCATAAAATCACAATAACATACAAAGACCAATGCAACAACACAAATGAATATGACCAAGACGCACAAACTAAGAAGGTACAAGACTGTTGACACCTTGGAACGAAGTTACTTTCATGTCACCTTTATTCAACTTCCTGCTGTTGGGTTTGTTCAATTCTCGCACAGACCTATCGAAATAGGTGGAATCGAGTCTTATTCCTGCAAAGCCTGCATCCAACAAGGTGATATACAATATACATACATATAATCAATTACAAAGCATTGTGAGAAGGATTCACAGTGTAGCAGGGCGCTCGCGAACGAGTGATACTACCTGTCCCCTCACCAAAACATATCATCATATAAAGCATTATAAATTTGCATCACATCATAAATTACTATTATATAGTCTACTGCATTCCTAATAACTCCATCAATCGATCATAATAAAATGTCATCACAATATCCATGGCATCATAAGAGTATAGTAACAGTCTAAGCTACCACAACATAATAGCAACAATATCAACCAAAATCACAATGTGCCAAACAAAACCATAGAGAATGTCAAAAATCAAACAGTAGCATGAGGGGTATTACAACATATGGTTACATTGCTACTAGGGAAGCTGGTAGGTCCTTCTAAAAAAATGTTAGATAAAAAGGTACTTACTTTTTCATGCATTTGTGTTGAAATTGATTTGAGTAGTTGCCTTTTCTAGATTCTCTAGAAATATGTGTGTGTTCATCTCCATGGGTGCAATAGCTTGACTATGAATCTCTTCCCTTCTAATGTTGACTGTCTCATGAGTATGGTATTTTGTAAAAAAGATGTCCTAGGATCCACTCTTCAGAGTCCCTTCCTAATCATCCATCTTGTAGCCCATCTAAGGAGGAAAAAGTGATGTAGGAGCATTTGGACAACTTGGTGATTCCTTGAAGAAATTTTAAAAAGATGATCAATTTTATTGTTCAAGGGTTATTTGAGTCATTTTTCCATGTAATAGAATCATTAGGAGGTCAGTATTTAAAATTTTTGTGTCAAAATTGAAAAGAATGTAAAAGTTGTCCAAAAAGATGTAAAAGTTGCAAAATTGCAAACTTGCAAAATTTCAAAAAAGTGGAAGATGAAAATTCTTAAAGGTCTAAAGCATTGGGAGGTAGTTATAAGGAAGTCGTAATTCTATAAGTCATGATGTAATTCCTTTAAAATGGTCTTGTAACTATTTTGGAAGGCGTGGGTGATTGTAGGGTTAAATTTGAATAGTAAAGAGCATTGTTTCTATGTATTTTTTCTTCATAAATCTGTGGTTTTCTTGCATGGTATGACCCTGTACAAGTAGGAATACATGTGTGAATGTTTTTAAATGATGGTATAATCAACCACCTTCCAATTCCCTTTTGTTTCATGCAAATTGATCATTTTTTGTGTAAGTTATTTGAACTTTTCCATAAATAGTTAAAACCCTCTATTAGGGTAACAGTGACCGTAAATAATTATGTTTCTCCTTGATTTACTAGTGGAATCTTCTTATTCTTTGTGATATTATTCTTATATGCATTTTCTTCCATATTCTAATGGTTTTGAGTCAAAAGCACAAGGTTAAGGTGTGAAAGAATCAAGGTTTTGACTGCAATTCCTAAATAATAGTATGTATGTTCAGAACAATTAGGAGGAATATTATCTATGGTTTGATAAATTTATTAAAGAAATGGATATACAATGGTATATTAAGCTTAAACAAGTTAGGATATAGATGTTTGAATCATTTACCAAGAGAAATTGGGAATAGACTATATAGAATCAATAAACCCTATTTGTGTAATGACCTAATTAGGCCTATTTTGGCATGTGGATAGTCTAGTTTATATACTATTTTTCATAGAAATTGGTGTTGACCTTTTGGTATGTTTTAAAATATTCAAATGGATGTCCAAAACATTTCTTATAGTGAGCCTTGGTTGAAAAGATAATTATGACATTATATATTAAGAGTGCTACTAGAGATAGGACAGTCAATGAAGAAAAGATGAATCATTTGATACAAAAGACTTTGTAAAGAGTTTGATCTTGTTACTTTAACTTAACTAAAGATGTCTCAAGCATAGAGTTGAATGGTTGTGCCTTAAAAGTCCAAGTTTGTGGTTTGTAATCAAATAGTGTCATTGTTATGCATGAGGATAGTTTGGTAAAAGTGGTCATAAACTAATGTTTTAAGGAACTTAGTTGTTTGAATTAGTCATTTTCAAGATGACTAAGGTGTTTGAAGGCTATGCAGGAATTTGGAACTCTGATTTGTGAGTTTGGATGGTTGGATTAAGTGCTTGTGAAGAATAAGTGAATTTTGAGATGAGTAATTAGACAAAGAGTGTTGAGTTTTGTCAAATGAGAATGAGATAAGTTATTTTCTTCATCTAGCATTGCATCAAAGTGGTCTCAAAGCACAAAAGGTGTTGGGTAGAGATTTTGTGTTTTGGGGTTTTTCATTGTGGTTGTGTGCAAGTTAAGAAGAATTTAGTTTCTACCAAGAGAGGGAAAGGAAATTTAAGAGGAAATTTTAGTAGAAGCAAGGAGATACTTGCTTAGAGACCATATGAAAGATGGAGATATTGAAAAGGAATTTGTAGGAAGAGGAAGAAAGGAAGAGACAAGAGAATATTGACAAAGAGATAGCAACATTGAAGTAAGAGATGAAAAGATTGGATGCAAAGTTCAATGATTTTTATGCAAAGGTCATGATGAAGATAGAATAGATGATCAAGTAGATGACAAGTTGGAATTTGGTGATGAAAAAGAAGATGGTATGGACCATTAGAGAAATTGTCAAGAGAAGAAGAATACAAGAAAAATTAGCAGAAAAAAGGAAAAGAGAAGATGAAGAAGAGTTTCAAGATGATGAAGAAGGATCCATTGATGAAACAAATTTAGTACAACCATTTCCAAGCATGAAGATGAAGATATTGAGTTGGTGTCAAGATTGAATGAAGAGATGATCAAAGATGAATTGTTTTTCGAGATTTTCCAAGAATTGAAGAAGGATGGAGGTATTATGGTAGAATCATTATATCATTTCCTTGTTGTATTAATGTTTTGGAACAATTTGTAGATCAATATGCAATAGATAGGAGAAGGACAATGTGTTGAGATGAAAATTGTGAAGTAGCAGAGTGTTGGCAAGCAAGGTAGAGACTGATTTGCATGGACAAGTTCAAACCAAAGGTAAAAATGAAAGTAGTTTTAAGGTCATTTTGAGGCAGAGCATATAAAGAATGGAGATTCTAGAAAATACCAAATTCAAGTGGACTTGAAATTTATCTGGTCGGGAGAATGATGCAGGAGCATCAAGATGATTTGGTGATTCCTTGAAGAAATTTTGAAAAGATGATCAATTTTGTTGTTCAAGGGTTATTTGAGTCATTTTCCATGTAATAGAATCATTAGGAGGTTAGTATTTAAATTTTTTGTGTAAAAATTGAAAAGAATGTAAAATTTGTCCAAAAAGATATAAAAGTTGCAAAATTGCAAAAAGTGGA
>VDFB02281492.1:24905352-25005932 GCA_007258455.2 Sequoia sempervirens | reverse complement strand
TAGGGTAGCGTAAAAGAATAGGGAACACAAATTGTCATCAAAATCCCCTTCTTGCTATCCATGCAAAGAAATCAGGCAACCAAATTGCCACAAAGGCACCACAACAACTTCTTATTTACCCACCACCCTACCCTTACCAACACTCAGACCCTGGTATACACACTTGCTTCTAGTTGTTGCCCAATATAGTAGACCCTCAGCCTCC
This sequence comes from Sequoia sempervirens, assembly GCA_007258455.2. Classification (NCBI taxonomy): domain Eukaryota; kingdom Viridiplantae; phylum Streptophyta; class Pinopsida; order Cupressales; family Cupressaceae; genus Sequoia; species Sequoia sempervirens. The sequence continues at coordinate 25,005,727 of VDFB02281492.1, read as the reverse complement.
TCTTCTTTCTTGTCCTTGCCCAATACGGTTCTAGTCTGTTTGCTTGGGGTTTTAATAGTTGATGTGCCCACAGATATCATTTCCTCATCAGAGGGAAAACTGTAATTGAAGCAACTTAAATACCGATAGTAGTCCGAGTCAGTCTTGGTTACATCATCAGAAGTGTTGCTCGTAAGGTCAATAGGCGAGTGTTGGCTGCATCCAAAGCACACCGACTGCTTTCCTTTGTCATCTACCAGTTGAGCAGCAATGTCCTAGAATTGCAACCTTCCACAGTAATGAAAGCAGTAGAAGGTTGCAATTCCAGGATGTTGCTGCTCAACCAAAGCACCTTCTTGAATAGTAGGACCGAGCTTTTGTGAGCTCAAATGAACAGACCTCCTTACTGACTTACTCATTTTCTCTTCTTAGACAAGCACTCAAACTTGATTAGACTCAGCCCACAAAGTGCTCTAACAGCTACAAGAATGACACTATTAGCAATTAATTCCTCTTGTATTTATTGTGCGAGGTAATGGCAACCTTCATCAATGCTTAGTAAATATGCATGTGCAAACATGGCAATTTGGCAGTGTAGGTACTATCACCGTTTAACTAGAGCTCGATGAGAATCCAAAGATCACCCTTCATGATTGCCAACAAAAACATCTTCACACAAATTGAGATCAACATGACTACACAAGCAAGGAATAATTCATTAATGCTTCACCAACCTTCATCTTCCTCCTGCGAGCTAGCAGGGAACAACAGAGATTTACATTAGCTTTTGATCTTGGTTGTTGATCTAAAACCACAGGTTATGAGATCAATAGTGGAGATTGGGCCCTACATTCTATACAAGACATACATCTGCCTTTTGCTAACCTCGCGCCAAATAACAGGGCAACACCTTAGGTCTACGAGTTGGCGAGGTACAATTGAGATCTTCTCCCATATATTTGAATCTAGAAAACCTACACATTGCATGGTTAGTATTTAATGAAGGGCTTTGGCTAAGCCGACGGTGACAAGACCACTAGAGTTAATGGCTTAGGCTTACGTCACTAGATTAAAATTAAAACCCAACTTTGATTTTAATACTTTATTTCCTTCGCATGCTTTTATTTCCTAAGTCTCGGTTGGCCCTGTTAAATTCTTATCCCAACCCTAACAAAGAGCAAATGATTAAGCTAAGGATTGTATTTGTTTTTATAACTTTAGATCTAGAGAATTCTTAATTACTAATTCTTATTTGTGCATTTGTATATGAATCCAATTGAATGCCTTTCCATATCATTATGGAAAATTTTATTATTGCAACCCTAACTCTAACACTAATTAAACCTTGACCCTAACTTGATTGAACTCGTATTATAACCCTAACTCTAACACTAATTGAACTGTAATCATAACCCTAAGTATTGTTGAAACTCTAACCCTAATTGTATCAAAACTTAGAGAACTCTAATTGAACCCTAACCCTAAAATAGACAATAACCCTACCTAATCAAATCCAACTCCAATCCTAGCCCCACTAAGACTAACCTTAACCCTGACCTTAATTAAACCCTTATTGAATTATAACCCTAATTGATCCCCAACCCAAATTGAATACTAATTGAACCTTAACCCTAAGTGAATATCTACCTTAATTAAACTCCAACCATAATCCTATTTGAATTTGGACCCTAATCATAACCATAATTCAACCCTAACCTTAATTGAACCCTAACCCTAAACATGAGTTCAATTAAGTTTAACATTCAAATAGGGTTAGAATTTAATTAAAATTAGGTATAGGATTCAATTAGGATTAGGGTTGGGGTTGGGGGTAAAGATTAAGGTTCTATAATAGAGCTTGGGGTTAGTGTTAGGGTTCAATTGGGGCAAGGGTTAGTATTAGGGTTAGGGTTATGGTTCAATTAGGGTTTCATTAATGTTATTTTAGAATCATAGTTATGTTTAGGCCGATATAAAAATAAGAGTTAGGCTCTGGAAGTTAATTATGCTAGCCTTAGGGTTTCGGGGCTATGGTTGCACTTATACCACTAGCATTGGGATTAGGATTCATCACTTAATAAAAATAATCTCTATAAATTTATTCAATTTTTGAAATTATATAATTTAAAAATATTTTCAAATTTACCCATGTTGATATATGAGAGATACAGCAATTCTAAACCTATACAATTTATAGTTAACTCTGACATTGTGTATAAAAAAGGTTTCAACATGAATGCTATAATACAGTATCAAATGTGTTTTCAATGTTTATTTGTCACCAAAAGAGTGCCAATAATGTTGCAATCACTAATGATTAATTTTTCTTGATGGTTAAAATAGATTGGTAAGCAATCCTATTCATAATAAGTGTAAATTTATCATTGATTTTTCACAAGTAATCAATATTTTACAATTCTATCTATAATTCTTATTTAATTTTCTTAATTATATTAAATTGTTAAAAAATTAAGCTGCTTATAAATAATTTTATGTGTTTTTATAATTAACTTGATATTGTGTATAAAAGGTTTAAGTTATGAATGTTATAATATAAAAGATAAATTTGTTTTCAATGTTTATTTGTTAGTTTGATGTGAGAATAATGTTGCATAGTAATGATTAAATTTTTCTTGATTGGTTAAGTGATATTGTGAAATTATTCTATGTTAATTTAATGTTATGAATGCTATATAATATAAAGAAAAATATTTCTAATATATTTTTAATGCATCTTTATATTTTATAAATAAACATCTAAAATAAAAATGTGATTGTAAAAAATTACAACTTAATGAGTGAACATACATTTAAAGTTAAAAGTGAAATTATAAAACAAATTGTAAATTTATTTTATTTTTCTTCTATAAATATAATTTTTTTATTTATTGTCCGCCTAGTAATGCCCACTTCTCCTTTTAATGAATGTTTTATTTTGCAAGGGTTGATTTTGTGTTGCCATTAATCTATTTCTTGCAGATATCAATGGTGCCCACCATCCCGTGATCGGGAATTGAAGATCATGAAATCACGGGCGGGCACCATGTGTCCTATCTAGGGGATCAAATTTGAGCTATCACTAACCAACTACTATTTGATCTGAGTAGTTCCCCACCATCCCGTGATGGTGCTTGGTTTGATTGTGAAATAACAAGCGGGCGCCACATGTCTCATCTGATGAAGCCTAAAGAGTAAAGGAAACACTAGCTGACTTTAAATGTATTAAGGAGCGGATTACTAAAGTGTTCTCCAGACGCACATGTTCTAAATCGACAAATATGTTATAATCTTGCTGGAAAAGCTGCTCGAAGGTTAACGACATTCCTGGCGACTTTGTTAAATGAACGAGATCAACGATGCTCGTTATCTCATAATTAGGGATTACAAGGATCACAATATCATGGGCGGGTGCCACGTGCCCTTCCTAAAGGATGAAATCTGTGTGACCATTGATGAGTTGTCTCTTCAAGATTGATGGTGCCCGCCATCCCACGATTAGGAATTTTGGGATCGCAATGTCGCGGATGCCTACCATGTGTCTCATCCAATGAAGCCTAAGGAGTGAAGATAGCGTTTGCCAGTTTTAAATGTATTATGGGGTGGATTACTAATGCGCTTGTAAGATGCACATGTTTTATTTCAATGTAGATATTATGATTTTAAGGGAAAAGTTGCTCGACAGTTAAAGGAAAGGACGGCGACCATTTTTTAAGGAGCAGGATTTCTAGTAAAAAGATCGACGGTGCCCGCCATCCCACGATGGTAAATCAAAGGATTGTGATATTGCGAGCAACCGCCACGTGGCATTCCTTCGCAGTGTATGACATAGTGGGCCCCTTTATTGCCATGTTGATGATTATGTCAGCCTGTTTTGAAGATGGCCATAAATGATTTGATCAAACTGAAGGATCAACAACTCAAATTTAAATATGTATCAAATTATGGTTGGAGCCCTTTGTGCAGCCCGCAAGTGGGCTTTAATGGTGGATGGGACATCTACTGGTAGGATTTGATCAACATAAAATCAATTTACTCATCTCATTTGTATCACAAAGCATCCAAGTATTTCGTGAAAACAATTTCAGTGCCAAAGGTGAAATTGCGAGCAACTGCAGCCATAAATTGGTGTTTATGCAAAAAAATATGTGAGTTAATTTTCTCTATTTCCTAGTCATTCTGCACCTAAATTTGGGAAAGGAGGGGGTCTGCTATGCTTGTCACTAAGTTCATTAAAATATTTGGTTAGGGCTATTTTTTAATCATAAATTGTGAGGAATTATGGTATTTTTACTTTGTAATTTCCTATCTCTACTTAGTCATAGCCACTTGAAGTGTAGCATTGTAGTGAAGCTCTAGTTTGTGTAAAATGGTGCCAACCAAGCAACACTCTGGCCACATTGAGTATTTGAAAAGAAACTTGTACGATGATTTCCTAGATCAATTTCCATTATCAACAAATGAGAGAAGGAAAAGTTTGGTGTTGATGCGAGGGAAAATCCTAAGGGAGGGGTTGGTGTGTAATAATTCCAATATTGCTGATGCGAGGGTTCCACTCACAAGCTTAGAAATGTTCAGATTATGGTATGGACAGAGGAATTTTCCTCATCATTTTTCAAATGGATGGATGTATGACACAGGAAAGCTAGTTGTTCCAAATGTGTTCCCTGATGTTTACTTACTTAAAGCAGTGGCCAAAAGATATGACCTTATCACACAGGTAATTAAAGATAATGATGGAGGGGTTCTATTAGAAATTAACAGAGATGTTATCCAATAGACTTTTGATTTAAGTGAGCCAAGTGATGACTTGGTTCCTATTAATCTTGAAGAAATGAAGCAAGAGTATTCAAAATTGAAATCTCTTTTTAGGGTTAAGCTGCTTCCACCTCATTTGGTTAAGGCAGGGGGTTCACAATTTCACATCAGCCCTAGTGATCAGGAACCCTTCAGATTAAATTGTTTTGGAAAGCCTTTCCTGGCTACTTTTTATTCACTATGTCAGATTTTGGGTTTCAGCCCTAGTACAGTAATGTTGATTGCATACATGTTCATGGGGGTGCAAATACAACACCATAACTTCTCTGTAACATATGACTTTGCTTCTTTTTTGGTGGAGAGGATAGATGAAGGACTGTCGAAGCTGGAGAATGGTGATACTGGTACTCAATTATTTTGGTATTTCATGTTGATGCATATGTTCTTGTTTAGGAATGCTGATTTCTTTGTTGAGAAGATGAACTGAAGACAATCAATTAATGGAGAAAGATTGTTAGTATAGATATGGGCTGTAGATTTTTCCTGTAATAAGGAAAGCACCAGTTATGTACAATTTGATAATTATTTTGCTGCAAGATTGAGGGCTATATTGATGGTAAATATACCTAGGATGCCTCAAGAAGTGCATGATTTCCTTAGGCCGAAGGAGAGGAAACCAGAATTGATGGTTTTACATAATTGGGGTGACATTATCCCATATCCAGTCAGCACTATCTTGAGAATATATGGATTTCAAGGAACCCCTTACATACTGCCATACAATGTGCCACCAAGACTAGGGTTTGCAGAAGTTATGGGGCAAATGGGGTGTATTTATGAAGATACCTAATTGGAAAGGGGAAGTGAACATTATTCCCTGATTATATAGTAGTTTCTAACTTTACATTTTCAAAGGAAGGCTTGACACATTTTGAAAAATTCTTTGTTGATTACCATTTGAGATTTGGTCCAAGTCGACAACATGATCCTGAAGGTTTCTTTGCTCTTTTTAGACAAAGAATAAAAGGTGGAAAATTTGCACATGAGTTGAATTTCCCTGAGAACCTGATCAGGAATGAATTTGATTTAAATAGACAGGAATTGAATAAGGAAAAGTGGATAGCTTTTAGTAAGCTACTGGATATTGTGCATGAAATGGATCCGACGTATGATCCATTGATGTAATTCACTCCATACTACAAGAAAATTGAGTTTTTCATGAAGAATTTCAAGGAGATAATGGACACCTTGACAACCAAAAAGATAAATTTAAGGCTAAGTCTAGATATGCAAGGACAAAATGATATGCCAATTGGAACAAGGTCAGTATGTCAGCCTACAGAAAGGCAACCCATCTATAGGAGGAAAAGGGATACTGGCAGTGATGAGGAAGAAGTAGACAGAAAAGGGAAGAAAATAATGAAGGTTCCTTCATGACCAGGCCCAAAATTCAAAGTACCTGGGGTTGTCAAAATCATTGAATTAAAATCTTCACCAAAGCGCAGTCCCCCATCACCACCACCTAAGCCAAGCCCTAAAAGGCAAATAACTGATTACCTACCTAAGGATATCACAGATGAAATTATTGTTACTGATCAAGACATGCAAGTTGGTATGTCGTCCCCTCCTAGGTCAGCTGAATTGGTTCTATCTAATTTGGATATGAAGGGTAAGAGTGTGCAAGATGCAAGAATGGAGGCTTCCAAGGAGTTCTTAGATGACAATGCATTTGTAAAGACTCTTGTATTCTTGCAATTGGTATGGAGGATGAAATTTGAGGAATATAAAAATAAATGCAAGGAGAGAAGAGAACTAAGGCCTGACAAGTCAAATCAGGAGAATGATGAAAAAGTGAAAGCTGAACTAATGGAAGAGTTCAAAAACATCACTTTTGAAGAAGGAAGACAACTAGTGAATTAGGCTGGTGTTTTGATTTTTCCTGAATGGGACATCGCAGATGCAGTGGCTTTCAATGCCATTATGAAGTCCAAGAATCCTTTTCAAGATTCTGAAGAAGTTAAGGTAGCATTACAAAACTCTGCCTTCAGTGAAGAATATGAGACCTTGGCAATTTGGGTATTAGCTCCACAAGGAAGAAAGCCAGACATTGCTGATATTAATCCAAATTTTAAAGGAGGATTAATAATAAAGAAGGCTTCAAAGACTACAACAACCGAAGCCACTATTTTAACTGTGAATGTAGCCAAGTTGGCCCAAAAGACTACTGAAAGGGAGGAGGCTGAAAGAAAGAGCCTAATGGAGAAGTATAACATTTTAATTGAAGAATGTAGTAAAATGCAATAGAGGAATGTTAAGTTGCAAACTGAAGTAGAAAGGTTCAAGTATAGACATACTGGGGAAACATCCAATGCTCCAGGATCCAACACATCACCTCCCACAGTAGGGTCAATGCCTCCTGCTTCTCCAAATGTTTCTACACTAAGGTCTCCCATTCAAAATCTTGCTCTTACCCCTCCTCTAGAACAAGTTGATGAAGAAATAGAGTGCTCTATTGATCCAACAAAGAGGTAGCTCATGCAGGAAATTGATCAATTACAGGTATCACTAAGGGTAAAAGAGGAGGGTTAAGGGTAAAAGAGGAGGGTTTTCTTTAAAAAAAAAAAGAAATTGTTACTCTTGTTTTGGAGCATTTAAATGAAAAGGTGGATAATAAACTACACTCTATACATTCTTTGTATTCTTTGCTATTTGAAGCAATAAATAATATTGATAGCGATCAAGGGTTAGTGATTCCAATAATTCAAAATTGGATCCCTAGGGAAGATAATCTAGATGTTATGAATAAAGCCTCAAGGTTTGATGTAAATAACAAGCCCCAATCATTGAATCCTACTTATATATTAGTTAAATCATTGCAAGGTTTGTAGACCTTACCAGATGATCTAAGTAGGAAGATTAGGGAATTGGTAAAGAACTTCAATGATTGGGGTAACACACTATTACCTAATATAACTGATGAGCAGGGGGAAATCAAAACACTCCAATAATGGAAGGATCAAGCAAGTGAAGTCATCAATAATCAAATTAAAATAATTTGTGATGGCTCAGATGATGATTTGTTGGTAAATTGTATGGATAAGATTATTGGCACCGGCTCATTTTTGGAATCTTTTGAAAGAGATGCTAATCAGGTAGCGGTAAAGTATTTTCCTTATAGTACAAAGGTAAAAGAGGTGATTAATTTTGACTGGCCAACTGACAAAGAATACTAGAGGTGTGGCTAAGTATTTGAATGATGATGACTAAAAAAAGTGGGCTACCGACAGGTGGCAAATTAGATGTTGTGGTTACAACATTTCTAGTTTTTTATGGATGACTTTCTTGGTGTGGGTTTCGCATGGTTTTTTGTTATTGCATCAACCTTCCTCTACCAACATGATGAACGAGAATATGAGCTCCAAGATGATTGATGTTGTAACGATTTTTGAACACAAATATTTTTCAAGGTGGTGGCTATTGTAACAAATTTTGGAATATCACCAAGTGCTCCAATTGACTGGTGACAAGTGTACTTTCTAGCCCGGTGCTTGTTTGCTCTTTCATTTCTATAAGAAGGATTTCAAGGCCAGAAGTACGGGTTAGCAAGTTAGATAATTTTTGTCGAGTCTAGGTGAAGTTGCAGAGTGAATTGTAAAGTCTGATGGTTTTAGAGAAATGCAATTTAGGTTTTGAGTTCATAGAGATTTAATGTTGTATAACAGTACTAGCATTTGAGTTGAAATAAAAATTCAAGCTCATGTCTCTCCATTGTACATGCATATCTAAATTTTCAATGAAATAACTAAGGGTTGTTTTATCCATCTCACTGTTGTGGTGTGTATGATTCTATTTTAGCTTTAATTCAAGGAATTAATCAAAATGCTTGAATGGAATTATAGGCGATATGTGCTATATAAGGATTTGATAAGTAGTCTTGGGTTAGAATGTGCACTAATGAAATTGTAATACAATATTGTCAGGAATCTTATATGTGATGTATTAAATCTGTTATAAACCTCTAGATGCTTATGAATTTGCTTCTGCAATGGATATATGCACTGATCTAAGTTGTAATTATTCATGTAGTTCAGTATTTGTTTGTCTTTGCCTAGAACTTGCTACAAATTGCAAATCATTGACTATCTTATACAATGGATTGTGTTTAGTTATCTCATGCTCTAGATAGTTGATATTGTCTATGAACAACCAATTCTAGTTGATATTATCTTATTGTGTTTAGCTATTAAGTGAGATCATCTGCTATTGTTAATGTTGTTTATAATAATGGTGTAGAGGTTGTAAACACATTAAAGGATCACCCTCCCGGGTCTTGCATAGCCCGAAGTGTACGAGGCTTTTAAAGTCCTCGTCAGGTGGTCCAAGTCCTTCGAGCTGCCCTCGATTGGAATTGGAAATTCCATAGGTATATTAGAAGACAAACCTGGTTACATTGTAAAAAGAACCAACATACACATCAACCACTGAACAACCACCTCTACAATTGACTTTTTAATCTTTTATGATCACATGAAACATAAAACACACTAATTTCAAGGTTGTTAACATCACTATTGAAATGTTTTAATTTTTTGACCTTTCAAACATTAAAAAGTACATCATTAAATTAATTATGCAATGGCATAAAAATTAAAAACATCATGAATTAATTATATAACCACATAAGTCAAATATAATTCTATCAAGAAATTAATATCAAATAGATAATATAATCACATAACTTATACATTTCAATGTCATTGATCTTCTTCTTCATCCAACTCTTTGTCTGTATCATCCGATCTAGATTCGACATTGTAAGGATTGGTCATATCATCATCATCATCGATATCAATTTTGATAATGTCATCATCCACACAGATGTCATCTTCATGACCATTAACTCCTACATCATCATCATCTAGGTCCTCCTCTTCGACATCTTCATCAGGGACATCATCAACTAACCATTGATCCAGATCATCATCTACATCATCTTCTAGTTCTTTGGTATCTTCTTCTTCCACCACATTAAACTTTACTGGCCTTCCTCTTGGATCATGTCTAACAAAAAATGACCAACCCGATTTACCTAGAACATATGAGTAAAATACTTGCTCATATTGGCTTGGAAGAACATAGGGCTCATTTCCAGCTCACTCAATCAACCTTGTATTAACCACGGTAAATCCATTATCATGTTCAATAACAGTTCTCTCAGGATCATTTTCATTCAATCATAGCCTGTACCATAGGACGATGAAAAAAATTAATCTGAAGGACTTAAAGTCACACTCAAGTATATCATCCAAAATCCCATAGTATCAATTTTCTGAGACTTCTGGATGTATGTCGCTTCTAGATGAAACATTAGTCACCTGAAAGATTGTAGTTATACCAGAATCACAAGTTTTCTTCATGTCATCCAACATTTTGATTCGAAATTTACAACCATTGCAACACATAGCCTTGTGGTGTTTCACTTGCAATATGTCAAACATGTAAAAATTATTGCAATATCATCAGTTGATAAACATATTTATTCTTGGCCAAATGTATGCAAATAAAACAATCTCAAGATATATATACATCAATATACTTAAAAATAATTAAATAATATGGGTGATTAATATATTTATACGTACCTGTTTATCTCTTAAACCATATGCTAAATCAATTTCCCTTTGTGTAACACTGGAATCTCCATTACGATGAGCTTCTTTAACCAATGAAGCCACACCTTCCCATGTTAATGTGCGACCAGATTGTTGACATTGTTCAATCCATACCGTCATCCAATCAAGATTGTTGGTGACATATAAATTTAGTGCATCACCACTCTCAACCAACTATACCAAAATAAATTGAAATTCACAAATGACGTATAATTAGTTAAATACCATAGTATACGACCTAAATTTATAATTGATGTATATTGAAGACAAAAAATTAAATAAGTACAATATACATAAAAATCATATGTAAAATGCATTCCAATTAATCTCCATGACCATATTATAATTACCTCTCACTTTCCTCAATCTACCTTTCCCCAATAGGTACTCCCCTTCAAATTTGTTAATAGAGTTGGGATCCCAAATGCGATCTAAATGGATCTTTGCTGTAAACTTAGGAAGATATTCACTAATGTACACCATGGTATGGTATACCATATATCCCTCAACTATAGAACCCTTGGGATGTGCTCTTTGTCTAATCAAATCCTTCAAAAATTTCAAGTGCCTTTCAACCATCCACATTGAACTTGTGTGTATAGGTCCACACAATTCAATCTCCTCAACTTGGTGTATGAAGTAGTGTTCTTGTGCATTGAAAAATATTGAAAGTAGACACTTTTGAATTTTACACATTAGACGAGGAATTTTTCTCTTCCAATAATTTATATCTTCTTTATGGATTTCTTTAGATTATAGTCATCTACAAGTGATTCAAGGAGAAAATATATTAATGATATTGAACAAAAATATACAATATATTACATAATAAGTAAAACAAATAGAAATTATAAGATGTATACAGCGAATTGAACAAATCTCGCTACTTACCTCATGTATTTTCCAAGATCATATATAACTTGCTTGACATTGTTGTCAAAGTTGTCTGAGAGAGATAGAGGTAGAACGTACTGCAAAAATTATAAAATGATCTTTTCATTATTTTTCCAAAAGTAGTAAACACAATACACTAAAAAGTACATGCATTATACAAGTGTATATAATATACCAGAATAATTACCTTAATGAAGGTATGCCAATCATGCGTTTTCATCCCTAACCCAAATTCACCTTTCTTGTTTATTATATTGTTTATGTTCGCAGCAAATCCTGTGGGAAATCAAATTTTTTGTATGACTTCTTTTATAGCATTGCTTTATTGCTCTATTAATAACCAAGGAAGGGCACTTATATTAATTTGGTCTCCATCACTATTTAATTGAATGACATTTTTCATTGCATGATTGGCTTCCTGAATGTCACTACAAATTTTGACAATTTTTTCTTTGTCATGATTTCCATCCAATATTTTCCATAATGTTTCTGTTATATTCTTTCCGATATGCATTGTATCAAACAAATGCACAATTTGTAGTTTCTCATAGTAGGGCAACCTACTAAATTTTCTAGGATAATTTTTCAGTCCCTATGGAAGTTGACCATTAATACCTTGACGACCTTCATGAAGCATATAAGTTAAACAAATTAACAACGGAAATCATTGTCAATTACAACTTGAGTAAACATAACACAATATAAAAATATAAATTCAAAACATATCATATATGATAGATAAACAATTTGATTCAATGTATAACCTTGACGATTAATTCTATTATATTCCAACTTCCATAGGCGAGATGAAATTCTTTGTGGTTTTGATGTAGTCTCCTCTTTTCCATTGAAAATATGTTTTTCAGTAGTTTGATACTTATGATTTCTATGGAGGAAGTTCCTATACTCATCAAACACCTACTTTCCTAAACTTGTTGAACAATGAGATTTCATCTTTGGACCACAAATTGGACATGTGAATTTTCCCTTTGTTTGAAGACTTGCAAGATGATATATAATTGGATTAAATATGTCAATTTTTATAATTATATATAATGAATAGATTATTTTAAAAATATTCATGAAATCTACTTCATCAAATTAAATATTGTTAAAGCGCAGTTGAACGTTATAACATACCACAAAAATGTGTTAGCCCTAGGGCATCATGAATTATCCATACAAGCATTGCATGGAATTGAAATTGTCTTTGTCCTATTGGTCTGGAGATATCATACATAGTGATGCCATTCCATAACTTTAGTAACTCATCGATAAGAGGCTCAATATATATTCATATCTTTAACTTGGTACTTACCTAGTTGAATGAACATAAACATTACATAATTATTATAACCATTTTACTACAATATATATAAATTAATGTACATGACTATTGAATAAAAAAATATAAGTCATTATGCAACAAATAAGACAAATGAGATGCTACTACGTTAAAGAAAATTGATGTAAACAAATACCTGAACAATCATTGACAACATTATGTGCTCCCTCTTTATTGACATCCATGGAGGAATGTTATTGTTGATAACAAAAACAGGCCACACTGAGTAAATAGATCTCAGCTCTCCAAATGGATTGACACTATCCACTCCCAATGAAAGCCTGAGATTACGAGGTTCTTCTTTAAAGTGTGGCCATTTTTTCTCCATGTCCCTAAATGCAGAACCATCTACAGGCATTCAAAGAATGTCATCTCCACTTCTATTTCATGCATGGTAATCCATCAATTGCGCTAAGCTTTTGCCCTAAATAATCGTTGCATACGTGGAATAATGGGAATATAACGAAGAACCTTGCGAGACACCTTTTTTGTTAGTTGATTTGTTCGATATCTATTGATATGACATTGGGCATTTTGTTGCAAATTCTGTTGTTGTTTATGATATATAATATGATCATTGGGACATGCATCTATTGCTTGATACTCCATTCCGATATCTTTCATAATGGTACATAAATCTTGGTATGAGCGAGGTAAAATATTTGATGGTGGTAAAAAAAATTCACCAATCAATCTATAGAAAAAAAAATTGTTCATATAAAGAATATTAATGGTACATATTCATCCTTTATTTACTAGTGATGAACTAACAACAATTAAAATAGATGAAAAAATATGACATATATGACATACCTTAACATCCGTGAGATTGCTATGTTTGATAAACCATTCATAACCTTCAAGTTCAACAACAACAATACATCAGAGAGAAAAGTTGTTTTAGAGCCTTCATAAAGGGGCTCGTATGCCCTGTCAAGTACAGGTAAATCATGAATATCATCAAAGTCATCTTGATCATTGTGATTAGATCTTCCACTAAATGTGGCATGGATCAATGTATTTGTACCATCATCTTCAATTGTGTTTTCTGGCGCATGATTATCTTCTTCCATAGGATCATTAACTTCATCTTCGATATTCACAACTCCATGTTCGTCCACTTGCAAAACCACATTCTCCAGGCTGTGATAATCCATATCATCTACCCTAGGGCACCCCACCTTTATAATAATGATACACACAAATAAACCATGATCATGATCAAGTGATTATATATATAATGTTAAAACAATATAAACATTTACAAATTCAATCAATATAAACACATATAATGAACAACTTACCAATGGACAATAATCATGCCCCCCTTCAACGTGACCATGCTACCTACAATGTTTCTCAGTTGTTATGATTAAAAGTCATCTCGTCTTTAAGCCCTTGCAATTGTTGCAAGGAAAATAATATTTCTCATCACCCTTTCTTTTCAAACTAGCACACAATCTATCAAGTGTCTCTTCATTTTGTTCTGGACTAATATTATCTGACATGATTTTTCTTTACCAAGCTTGACTATTTAGATCTTCAAAAAATATCAAACTCACACTCCAAAATTTTTTATTCATAAACAGGTAACATAATCTAATAATTCTGATATTTTGCACCAAAAAAATTTGGCATGCAACCACCCCTGCAAAAGAGAAGATAGTCTAAAGTTAATGACCCCAAAAAACACTTTATAATGCTAATTCCAAAACTTATTAAATTCTGATTTTACTATGATTTTCAACCGTTAAAACTCCTAAAATCAAAATATTGAACTTGATCACAAAATTCCTACAACAATGGAGGTAGTGAGCTAGTAAGAGCAAGTGACCCATTCCTAAGGAGCAACGAGTCGGAATCATCATTGCTAATGTCAATACAGATTTATCCTTTTAGTTAAAGATGCAATGTGTCACTTCTTATGACAAACTTATCCCTAGGGCCCTCAACATTGAAATATCCCTAATAAAAAAATAGAAGCATTGGTAAGAGCATGATTAGGGTACAAACCCTATGCCTCCGTAGAAACATAAACAATAACTATAGCGGATTAGTGAGGTTGCAATACCAAAAAGATTGAGACATTGTAGGTAATAACAAAATCTTGCAATCTAAAGATTGTAGCCAATAACAAGCACAATATATAGCTTAGTGACATTTGTAAATACAATCTACAGTAAGAAGAATGATAGTCATTTGAGATGTGACAGTAAAAAATAGGCTAAGCAGTGACAAGATAATAAAGCTCAAACCTTGCATAGTAAAGTGGAGATTTTAACAGTGAGTTTCCTTACCTCTTGCTGACCTTAATGGTTTTTCAAATGCTTTTGGTAGTGTTAGACAAGGCAAATGCAATCAAGGAATGACTGTCCAAATGAAGTAACGATGGTAATCATAGGTTCAATGTTTCTTCTTATCCATTAATATTGTATAATGGAGGTAGTGGATTCCATGTTTGAGCAGTGTTTTGAGACTCACCAAAGATGGGAGAATAGTGAATAATACCCTATGGACTATGAAGTAGTGTCAATAAGGTTGAAGGATCTTAAGAACTACAATACCATGAAACAATGAGTCCCCTATAGTAAGTAGGCAGTCTATAGGGCATAGTTTGATTTTATAGAAGGATGCCCATGAAAGGAATCTTCAAGTGATAGTGAGTGAGCTATTTGATATTGCAGCTGAGGGCACAATACCTAGTCTTAAAGGAAGTTAGCAAAGCAGTAAATCTACAAGAAAATCAAATTGTACAAAACAAACAATTCACAATGTTATCTTCCATAATGCCTTGAGTTTGAAGACAAAAATCTCATTGTATCTTCATGATGAAAGTGGTGACCTTAATGTTTAGTCACTGGCAACCATGATTTCAAAACATGCTATTGTGCTTATGGAGGCAACATTTTAAGCAAGGCAGTGAGTGGTGGTTTGGAACAATGGCAGGTATGAAGGATTTGCTTTATATGCATACTATGTAGTCTAGCTTAAGACAACATTCTTAGAAGAGATTGAAGGTGGATTATAGAACTCAAGGGTTACCATGAAAAAGATTAAAGCAAAGAATGAGATCTATTTAAAAGCCACAGTCGTGAAGATATTAAAGATGTCACATGCAAAAACCTAGTAGCTGGAGTAATGAATATAGTGCCAAAGAGGATAGTGTGCTGGGGCAGATTTAGGAGATCTCCACATTATCTAATTAGAGGGAAATACATCATTTATTTATTTTTGTAATTAAAAGAAATCATTCTAAACCCTATATAGGATACATTGATACTTCAAAATCCTCTGAAGGAATTTGAGATTATGCAAATATATGTGGAGTAACATTCTTAAGGTTTAGAAAATCTTGATCACTCTCTAGAATAGCCCATTAAACATGGGTTGTGCTTGAATGCACTACATAATTGATATAACACAACCACTCTACATATCAACCAGAGTTATAGGCTCTTTATTGCAGCAAATGGTAATCACTCTTCGATCATGCTATAATTACATCCTAACCTGTTAAACTTGAGACAACCTGAATGCACCCAATGATGATTGACACCTACATTATACAACTTGAATTAACTAAATTATATGAGTGCCTCCATTTTTATCACAACATAGCCACATTAAAATTGGGTCACACATGAATGCATCATGTATTTGTTATAGCACAACTATGCCACTTGACCAATAGAGTTATGTTTCACATAATTACAGTCACAAGAATCTGTTCCTCGGTTGTGATCTTATGGTGATTACACACAACAAAATATAAACATGAAATTCTCAAAACCCTTAACCTCTAAAAATGAAATCTGATGAGATGTTGCTTTAAAATATGATTTTCAAACCTGGAACTACAAATCTGACTTCACAACTGAATTCTACAAAAAGATAATGACTACCCTCAACTTGGCGATATATTTTTGAATTTTTTCTGATTTTTCCCAAAAAAATCGTCCTTAGTTCTCCACAAACTGTCTCAAGTAGAGCAAAACACTGTCGCAATAAATCAGGTGCAAACTCACTTTTCTATATGTCGGCCACAATTTGATTTTTTTTATTTTTCATGTTTGTTGAAAAATTGACAAAAATAATAGCTGACATTTTGATGAACCCCAGGTTCATCGAAATTTCGACGAACGTCAGGGATAAACTTTCAAAAAATTGGAAATTATACATCAAATTTTACAAGCACCCGATGAACATCAAATTTTACATATTTTGTCGGATAGTTTCGTCATATTTTGCAGTCAAATGTATTAGTGTCAATCAAGCACCACAGAGAATGGAAAACATCGAAGAGAAAAACTCACAGTCAAGAACACCCAAGCTTCTGAACAAACAATTAATAAACAATAATCAAATGTGTGTTTACTACATGTGCACCCACAGTCCACAAGACATTGGTCCAACTACTCAATTTTAATTGTAATGCATTTAGTTGTCGAGTATGAAAAACAAACATACAAGCCAGTTACAACTTCCACATTGCTAGCATTGTATAGAATGTCAAATGTCATTCTTTTCCTATGTTCGCACTAGCTGTGATCTAGAGGATCTTTGCCAAAAATTGAATTTTCTCATTTTTCTTTAGAAATGACATCATCAGAAAGTGGCCAAAATTTTGACTCCAATGCAACTCAAACGGAGTCAAACAAAGCTACAGAGCCCAAGATACACTTAGTCAAACCTAGGTCAACCCTAGAGCCAAGTTAGAGAAAAAAGGGCCAAAAATTGATGTCATCAAAACTAGTTAGAATCAGTACCATCACGAAGATCTTGTTGAGATATTTCTAACAACGTTCATTTTGCGCGAAATGGAGTCCATTTGTCCGAGTTACAAGTAGTCAAAGGTCATGTAGAGAAGGTTGAATTTGACCATATGGATGTTGGCGTTAGCATGCTAACATGGCATTCCATATGGTACAGACAGTGACATGGACCATCCAGAATCTGACATGTGGCATCCACATCAGCATTGTACAAACCAATTACATGAGGGCACATGGCAACTGTATGCCCCGTCATCGGCCATGTCATCATTCGCATCAGTGCATAGTTGGCAGACATGTCAGAGCATAGTCACCATGCACGTCACCATCCACGTCAGCGGACATGTCGACACCACATCAATGAACACGTCAACTTCATCAACAAATGAGGTTTCACCACGCGACACCTCCTCGACATGCCACATGGCCTCTTTCTTCTCCTCCAACAGGTTCAAATTTGTTATTTTTCTTAAAAAAATCCATTAGGGGGGCATTCGATCCCCCAACATCTCTAAACCTACGCGCGTGCCTCACCACTATGCCCTGCATCCTTCATTTACCATATTGTGCAGTTGCTTACTTTTCTAAGATAATGAATGGATTTTGTTTATTAAATGGATAGTGGAGGGGCTCGACCCTCTAACCACCACCCAAACAAAGCTATAACCCATTGTTGCACCAAAAAAAATGCTTAATATAGAAGGGTGGCTAGTCAGTTTTGTCAACTGTTGAAAGTTGGTTCAACCCAAATCCAAATATTTAAAACAACTCCCTCCAAATTCAAAATAACAATAATCCTTTTAAGGATTAACAATAAACCTCCAAAACAATAATAGCCCAAGAATGAAACAATTAAGGAGCATAAATTAAATTAGGGAATTTTTAGAATGATTTTTATGTAAAAAAGAAGATTATTTTGGAGATATTATGTAAAAATGGAGAGATAATGTGGTTTTTGTAAATCAATTGGTTATTAGCCCAATTGAGTAAATTTTTTGTATAAAAAGGGGAGTTTAGAGGCTTAGGAGGACATTCATGATTCATGATTCAGGTGTTGAAGACTTGAGATAATTTTTGGAGAGACGAATTGTTGTACTTGTACATCGAGAGAATGTCGAACTTCCATCGTGCTTGAAGGGAAGAGCTTGGAAACTAATGTAATGCCGAATTTTTGAAGATTTCAATCGGATCAGTCTACTCATTGGAGAGGGGCCCAGAGACGTAGTCATTCTTATGATGAACTATGTTATCAATTTGTTTGTGTTCTCTCTTTCTCGTCTCATTTTGAATTCTAGTTTTTGTTCAATTAATTATGTGTTGTTGATTTCATTTTTGTAAATTGGAGTTGTGAAGCTATAATTAATTTGCATTCTTAAAGCAATTGTCATAGATCCTAAAACAGATCAAATTGGTATCAGAGCTATGTTTTGACTAGTATTGTAGAATCAAATGCTAACGCGCTCTAACCTTCAAAGAGGTGAAGGTGAACTTGAAGAATACAATCCTGAAATCAGCAAACGAAGGACTTCGCCAACAATGGATGAAACTGAAACTGGGAAAAGCACTAACCCAGAGATGGATGATAAGACTTTCCAGTGAGCCTTTCTTGACATGAAGGTGATGGTGGAAGAGTTTTCCATCTCCTCCATCTTCCCCTTCTTCTCCATTTTCCCCTTCTTCTTCCTCTTCTACTACTGTTAATCCTTTGAAAAGCAAGTCTAAGCCTATTATCAAACTTGATGTAAATTTTGAATTGCCTAAATATTGTGGTGAGTTGAATGCCAAGAAATTAGATGATTGGATCCAGTAGGTAGAAGTGTATTGTAGGATTCAAGGCCTAGTAGAAGATGCTTCTATGATCTAGTTAGCCACTCTTTAGTTGGGAGGTAGAACTCTCACCTGGTGGGAGAGTAGGACTTAGAAGGAAATTGCTCACCATGGTAAGTTCAATGTGACTTGGATGAAATTTATTGCTGCCCTTAAAAGATAGTTTTATCCTTTAGGTTATATGCAACAATTAACCATGAATTGGAAAACCTTTAGGCAAGGTAAGGGTCAGTCTATCCAAGATTACACTCATGAGTTTAGAAAATAGACTATTGCTTTAAATGTTCCATTGTATACTCAGGATACATTACTCAAGTACATAGGTGGTTTGCATTCTTACCTAAGGCATACTATTCTAATGTTGAGTCCTAATAATTTGGATGAAGTGTCAATCCAAGCTACTCATTTAGAGTCAAGGGGTAAGAACACTTTCAGTGATAATTTTTCAATGAAACCATCCAAGTCTGAGGGGAAGTCCAAGGGTAAAGAAAAAGAAAAGGATAAAGGAAAAGGAAAGAAGACAACTATAGTTAAGAAGGATGGTGATAAACCCACATGCTCCCATTGCAAGAAAGAGGGGCATGATGATTTGATGTGTTGGAAGCTTCATCCCAAATTGAGGCTGAAAAGATATTGAAGCAATAAAGGCAAGCAAAAGACTATTGCAGTGATTCAACAAGATCTTGGATCTGACTCTGGAGATGAAACTTAGATTGTTGCTGCTGGGGTCCAAGGTAAAGGGAAAGGTATAATTCTCTCTTCTGATGCAAATGCAAGTACAAGTAAAGTATCTACTCCTCCTAAAGCTGATAAACAATGAAATGAATTGTTTCATATTCAAGTTGCAACTAAGCACACTAAGATTGATACATTGTTTGATACAAGTTCTCAAGTCAACTTAATATCTAAAGAGGTGGTAAAGAAACTCAATCTCGCTACAACACCTCATCCAAAGCCATATCCGCTTGGATGAGTTTGCAATGATGCTCAACTGTAGGTAACAAAACAGTGTAAATTGAAATTTGCTATCACTTCAAACTTTATTGATGAGGTAGAAGTAGATGTTGTTCCTTTGGATATTTTTAGGCTTGTGTTAGGGATTCCTTATCTATATGAAAGAAAAGAAATCTTTTATAGGGGGGAGAATAAGTATCATCTCTTTAAGGATGGGAGAGAATAGATTGTACATGCACACAGAGTTAAGACTAATCTTGCACTAGTTAATGTTGGTCAGATGAAAAGGTTGGTCAATTCTAGTAAGAACTTTGTGTTAATGCTTGTAAAACCCAAAGAGGGTGAAAAAGATGAAGAATTTAAAGGGTGTGATCCTAAGCGTAAAACTGAGATGGTCAAAATAGTTTCTGCCTATGATGACTTATTTCAGGAGCCAAAGGGGTTGCCACCTAAGAGAAAAATACAACATGAAATCTAGTTGCATTAGGATGTGCCTCTTCCAAATATCAGCATGTACCTTTTATCAGTTTTGCAGAATGAAGAAATCAAAAAGAAATTCAAGAGTTGGTGGAAAAATGAGTCATTCGTCCTAGTACATCTCCTTGTGGTTCTCCAATTGTGTTGGTTCCAAGGAAAGATGGATCTTGGAGAATGTGCGTTGACTATCGAGCCCTAAACAAGATAATGGTAAAGAACAAGTATCATCTTCCTCGAATTGATGATTTACTTGATCAATTAAAACATGCAGTTTATTTCACTAAGTTAGATTTGCATAGCAGATATCATCAGATAAGAATTGTAGAAGATTACATTTGGAAAATTTCATTTAAGAAAAAACAGGGACTTTATGAGTGGTTGGTCATGCCCTTCAGGCTTTGCAATGCACTAGCTACATTTAGGAGAGTCATGAATGATGTCTTTCGTCCTTTTATTGATGATTTTTTCATAGTCTATTTAGATGATATTCTTGTATTCAGTCGAACTTGGGATGATCATGTAATCCATGTAAAGAAATTTTTTGATGTATTGAGAAAATAAAAACACTTTGTAAAGATGTCTAAATGTGAATTTTCCAAGACATCTCTAGTGTACTTAGGCTATGCCATAGGAAATGTTCAATTGAAAGTAGACCCTGCAAAGGTCGAAGTTATTGTAAAATGGCCTAAGCCAAGTACAATCATTGAAGTCAGAAGTTTCTTAGGTGCAATCCAATACTAGAGAAAGTTCATTGTAAACTTCTCCTACATTGCATCACCATTGCAGACATTGAAAAGTACAAAGACAAATTTTTAGTGGGGAGGTCCACAACAAAAGGCCTTCAACACTTTGAAGGAAAAGTTGAGCACGGCACCAGTTTTGGCTTTACTAGATTTACACCAACCATTTGAGATCAAAACAGATGCAAGTGGATTTTCCATGGGAGCAGTGTTAATGCAAGGAGGTAAACCAATCTGCTATCACTCTGAGAATTTTTAAGGTGTAGTTATTAACTATCCTACTTATGATAAGGAACTTTATGAATTAGTTCAAAGTGTTAAAAAATGGAAACACTAATTAATGGGGAAAGAAACTGTAATCCACACTAATCACTAGCCACTACAATACTTGCACTCATAGTCTAAACTGCAACAAAGTAGGCATTTCAGATAGATAGGATTTTTACAACAGTTTCACTTGGTAATTAAGTATAAAAAAGGTACCCATAACAAAGTAGCAGGTATTCTTTCTAGGCCTCCTGTTATGAATGCTTTGATTATCCTTAAAGGTAGTTCCATGCTACATGAAAGCTTTCAGGAACAGTATGCTAAGGATGAAAAATTTAAGGATATTTATTCAGCTCTAATTGCAAGCAAACAAATAGAAGAGAAAGATTACTATGTACAGGATAAACTTTTGTATCATTTGGGAAAGTTGTGTTATGAAAGATGAATAAGCACATCTAATCCATGAAGCTCATACCTCTTTGATTGTAGGAAATTTTGGGGTAACAGTTAGTTGCAGAAATATTGTTACTAGCTTAAAATGTAGGGAACTGTCACCAAATACATTAAGGGTTGTATTATGTGCGCAACTAGTAAACCAAGTAACATAAAACTGGGGTTGTACACACCATTACCTATTCCATCTCGTCCATGGTAAATCATGTCTATGGATTTTGTTGGGGGTTTACCTATGTCTAGGAAGGGTCATGACTAGCTTTATGTAGTAGTTGATCGGTTTAGCAAGATGTGTATCTTAATGCCATGTAAAAAACAAGTCACTATTGAACTGACAGGTCAAATGTACTTCCAATTTGTATGGGTTCATTTTGGGTTACCTACTTCTATTGTATCGGATCGAGATTCTTGATTCTTAGGAGAATTTTGGTTAGCTTTGTGGGGAGTCATGGATACTAGACTAAAGAAGAGTACAACCTTCCATCTGCAGACTGACAAATATATAGAGGTAGTAAACAAGACAGTTGTGCATCTACTTAGAGGCTACTGCAACAAACATCCTAAGTTGTGGGATGAGAGTCTTCATTATGTGCAACATGCTTACAACCATGCAACACACTCTTCTACAAAGAGGTCTCCTTTTGAGACTTGTTTCAGTTATGTGCCCAAAACACCAATGGATATTTCCTTTAGAAAAGACGATGTTGAAGATGGATGCCATGATTCAAAGAAGGCTTTAAAGTTCATCCATAAAGTCCAAGCCATCCATCAATTAATGGAAGCATAGTTGGAAAAGAGCCAAGCCAAATACAAGGCTCGACATGATAAACATCACACCAATCATCATTTTCAAGTTGGTGATAGTGTTTGGTTACATATCAAGAAGGAAAGAATGCAAGGTGAAGGAAGGAAGCTCAAGCCAATTCAGTATGGTGCCTTTGAGATCTTGGAAAAGATCAGAACCAACGCCTTCCACCTTAATCTTCCTCCATACATGCAGAT
The DNA here is from genome assembly GCA_007258455.2 of Sequoia sempervirens. Lineage (NCBI taxonomy): Eukaryota > Viridiplantae > Streptophyta > Pinopsida > Cupressales > Cupressaceae > Sequoia > Sequoia sempervirens. The sequence goes on along the minus strand of VDFB02281492.1, from coordinate 24,982,590 downwards.
CTATTCAGTTGTCAATGTTGAGAACTTGAAGTTGTATGAACCTCTGATGATATTGGATGAGGAGATTGGCATTCAAGTTCCATCAGTTGATGATTTTTCACTAGAGTACATGTCAGAGTTGCCTGAAGATGTCATCCTAGAGAGGAAAACAAGGACTTCATGAAGAGGAGTAGTTGAGCACCTCAGAGTGGGACTGAAGGGGATCAATCCAAGCAAGGAAAAATGGATGGAGATTGGTAAAGTGAGGGAACTTTACCCTCACTTACTTTCTGAGTAACCAACTTTCGGAGGTCCAAAAGCTCTCCAATGGGGAGGATTGATTTGGAGGATCTTTGCCAAAAATTGAAGTTTCTCATTTTTCTTCAAAAATGGCATCATCAGAAAGTGGCTGAAATTTTGACTCCAACACAACTCAAATGGAGTCAAACGGAGCTATGGAGCCCAAGATACGCTAAGTCAAACCTAGGTCAACCCTAGAGTCAGGTCAGAGAAAAAAAGGCCAAAAATTATCATCGTCAAAACTATTCAAAATTAGTACCATCGCAAAGATCTTGTCAAGAGCTTTTCGACAACATTCAATTTGTGTGAAACAGAGTCTGTTTGTCTGAGTTACGAGCAATCAATGGTTGTATAGAGAAGGTTGACTTTGACCATACGGATGCTGACATGGCATTTCCTACAGTCTTGATGGTGATATGGACCATCTAGAATCTGACGCATGGCATCCACATCAGCATTGTATGAACCAATTACATGAGGACACGTGGCAACCATACGCTCCATCATCGGCCACATCATCATCCACATTAGCGCACAGTTGGCAGACATGTCAGAGCACAGTCAACATTCACATCACCATCCACGTCGGTGAACACATTGACACCACATTAGTGGACACGTTGGCTTGATGAGTGAATGAGGTTTTTCCATGTGGCTCCTCCTCGGCATGCCACGTGGCCTCTTTCTTCTCCTCTAGTAGGTTCAAAGTTGTTAGCTTGTTTAAAAAATTACATTGGTGGGGGGATTCGATCCCCCAACCTCTCTAAACCTACATGTGCGTGCCTCACCACTATGCCCTACATCCTTCGTTTACTATATTAGGCGGCTGGTGATTTTTCTAAGATAATGAATGGCGTTAGTTTATTTAATGGATAGTGGAGGGGCTCGACCTCCTAACCACCGCCCAAACAAAGCTATAACCCACCGTTGCACCAACAAACATTGCTTAATATAGAAGGGTGGCCAATCAGTTTTGTCAACTGTTGAAAGTTGGTTCAACCTAAATCCAATTATTTAAAACAACTCCCTCCAAATTCAAAAAAAATTAATCCTTTTAAGGATTAACAATAAACCTCCAAAACAATAATAGCCTGAGAATGAAACAATTAAGGGGCTTAAATTAAATTAGGGAATTTTTAGAATGATTTTTTTGTAAAAAAGGAGATTATTTTGGAGATATAATGTAAAAATGGAGAGATAAGGTGGATTTTGTAAAAAAATTGGTTATTAGACCAATTGAGTAAAATTTTTATATAAAAAGGGGAGTTTAGATGCTTAGGGGGACATTCATGATTCATGATTCATGTGTTGAAGACTTGAGATAATTTCTGGAGAGATGAATTTTTGTTCTTGTACATCGGGAGAATGCTGAAATTCCCTCGTGCTTGAAGGGAAGAGCTTGCAAACTAATGTAATGTCAAATTTTTGAAGATTTCAATCGGATCAGTCTACTCATTGGAGAGGGGCCCGAAGACATAGTCATTCTTACGATGAACTCCATTATCAATTTGTTTGTGTTCTCTCTTTCTTGTCTCATTTTGAATTCTGATTTTTGTTCAATTAATTATGTGTTGTTGATTTCATTTTTGTAATTTGGAGTTGTGAAGTTGTAATTAATTTGCATTCTTAAAGCAATCGTCTTAGATCCTAAAATAGATGAAGCTGTCCAACACATATTGTGAGTTTTGCATTCAATGTGCATTAAACATGTGTTCACTCTTTTAGTCCCAACCAATTGACCACCAAAACTCATACTACATGTATTCTCCAACTAAATGTTTTCCAAAGAATTTACTTAATAAAAGAGAAACTCAACACAACTCACATGTTTACTTTTGAATTCATTGCATTTGCTTTGAGGTCCTACACATACTGAACCGATGGACTAGTTGCTTTGAAAGTGAGAATGGCAAAACTATTACATGTGAACATGTAACAATATTGACTTGAATTTGTGAACCCTATGAACAAGATTTTACAAGTCAAAATTGAAAACTTACCAAGACTTTTTTATCTATTACTAAATACACTACTAGCTCTTGTACTAGCAAACATGTCAACCAATTTCATCTGGACACCAATGCTTTATGAGCTACATACTCGGTGGCCTCAACTAGTACATGTTTATTAGAAATGTATCATATGTTATTTGCTGCAATTATGTCCTCAGAGTGCTTGTGATAGTAAGAAAAACTTGTAGTTATAAAGTATCAGAAACAAGCATACAATCCACTTGCCAGTAGTGCATTTTTTGTAGAATGGAGAACATGGAAAGCTTAAAACAGACTAGTTTTTAAATGAAGAATAGATAGAAAAGTATGAGGAAAAATAAAGCTCAGAATGTCCCTGATATTTATTGAATCAAGAATGCATTTAAATACTGGTTTCATGCCCATAATCTATCTAGCATATTGCAGGTATTTTGTATTTAATGGATTAAACATTTATTGACTACTTGAGGATTAAATATTTTGTAGTATTTACAATGCCCCCCATTGTTGGCAAGATAAATTGCAAATACTTTCTGGTGTTGTCATTAATGGCAACCCTTATTAGCTAGCAGATCCGAACATCATCATTTACTCATACCAAAAGATAGATCGAAGACCAGTGATTATCTGTTAAGTTAGAACAAAGCATCCAATAGTTTCATGTTATTTGATTCATATGCAGATTTTTTGTTATTATTTTGTGTTGTGGATCTCAAGGAGTATTGTTTGATGCATGACATGTATTATCTATAAACATTGGTGCCTCGTATCAATTTGGGTGGAAGTTAGAAGGTCCGGTGGACTAATTTTTTGTTTATTAGTGTATGAAGGCTGACTCGATGAATATAATGTGTCGTGGATATTTGAGGAGTTATTGCATAAGTATTTTTATGTTCATACATTTTGGTTTGGGTCCTCATTATGTTTTGACTGACTCTTGTGGATGCGCATTGAATATTATGAATGATTTGAGCTGACAGTTTGTGAATATTTCTTATTTTGTTGAGGCTGACTTGAAGTGATTGAATTCTTGGTGGCAGATATATATAAGTGATTGATTATATCATTTTGGTGTGTATTCAATGTGATTTGATGTGTGTTGTGAATGTGAGAAGGATAGTAGAGCAATTAGGAACGGTTTCACCTGTGCATTAAGGATTTTTGGTGCAAATTGAAGCAGAACAAAGTAGAAGAGTAGAATCAGTCAAAAGGTCCTAAATTCAATATTTGAGCCTAACTAGAACAGTAATCAGGCATTTGTAGATGCTACTCTATCAATTCAAATCCTTGGAAGTATTCCAAACTTTTTTAAGACAATGAGCCTTTCTATTTTTAGTAGTGAGCTCTAGGTAGTGCACTTGAATGCAAGTGCATTCTCATTTTGTAATCTTTTCTTTTGAGTATACTCAGAACAATATTGTGGATTAACCTTCAACGTGGTTTTTCCCCTAATAGGGTTTCCATGTAAAAAATTCTTGCATTATGGTGTTGTGGTTATTTGTCTTATGTGCATGCATTTTCATTTTGGTTGAATATTATCAGCACCTTAATGATCAGTTTAATAAAGCTAAAAATTTCACAACACTACCCCACCTCTTAGTGTTGCTTGATTAAAACAATTGGTATCAGAGCTCAGTTCCTCAGAAGAAGTTTAAAAACTTGGGGAAGATCTTGGAAAGTGTTTCAATGGATTCAAGCAGTCATCAACAACAACTTATGGTGGCCCTAGATGATCTTGATTAGGAAAAATTTGAAGTATGAGAATTACAATCAAATCTCATGAATGCTGATAGATTCATTGAGTCATTGAAAGATAAAATCAACAAGTTTAGGGAGAAGAGAAGATAACTCTATGACCAGATCAAGCATGAGGATAATAAACGCGTTGTAGATGAGCAACTGAGTCAAACCCTGAAGGCACAAATAGAAAAATGTGAAAAGTTTGCCAAGGAAAATGCAATTTTGAAGCATGAGATGGAATCTATCATGATGAGGATAACTAAAGAAATTGAAGATAGGAAGAAGAATGAAGAAAAGCTTGCCCAATCCCTAAAAGATAAATTTGAAGAATGCAGTCAAATTACTAATGAATTCATTCAGTTGGAACTTGAGTTAGAACAAACCATTGAACACAATGAGGAAGAGCTTGAAAAGCACATTTTTGATCTTAGAGATGAACTTGCTACAACAAATAAATTCAAGGAGAAGTTTAAGATTAGCTCAGCCAAGCTTGATGAACTAATTAAAAGTTAGAGGACTGATGGTGACAAGCAAGGTCTTGGATATGAAGAAGAAGAAAGTTTCTGATTTGGACAAAGGAAATTTGGAAAAGGGATATTTAGACAAGGAAATTATATGAACAATGCTAGAAGGTATCCGATAAGACAAGTGTTGATGATCAAAATGGCATAGAAATAGTTAAACAAAATATCACTATCCTGCTCTCCTGAAAGAGAAAGAATAACACATGGATATCTTAGCTCCCAAGGTCTTTGTAGTTGGCTCTCAAATGTACTGATTTCACTCAGTGGTTGATGTGAACTATAATGGTCAAGGGGCCTACTAGTGCTGGGCTTGTGGATTTTTCTAAGATCAAGCATGAATTTAAACCTATTTTAACTGGGGTTTTTAAAGAAACATAAAAAGATAGATCAAGGTTTTGGTACTAAAAAGAATGATAATTCATCTAACTTAACCAGACTTGTTACCTTTCAAGAAATTGCTAACTAAAACTGAAAAACAAAATTAACTTGTGATTAACACACAGTTGCATTCATTCACAGTGTTACTTTCAACAACTGATTATAAGTTACCATTTAAACAAAGCACAAAATAAGATTTCATTCCTTGAAAGCTTTTGAAATCAAATGATTAACTCAAGATAAATACCATTCTGGAACACAATATGAAGTAGATTCAATTCTGGTTGCTCCTACTGTTGGTAAAATAGATAAGCAACATTTACAAATCTGGCACAATCACCAGTCTACAGAAAACTAGAAGGATACATCACTTTCTATGCTGGATCTAACTCCTACTCTACTACTATTCTTCAATTTCTCTACTGCTACCAGCTTCTGAAAAATTCCTCTTTTTTTGTCTTCCTTAAAACTCGTATATCTAAAAAGGAAATAAAAATGCCACATATACAAAATGTGTCAAAAAAGAATGCATTGGCTCTTGTTTTAGGGTTTACAAAATATCTCACTTCAGAAGGTTCGACCCTCAGATCTTTTGAATAAATTTGGTTCTGCCTTAAATGCACATCCCTACTATCCATGTTGGTGAAACATTGTTCTGGGGATGATCTCAGATCTTTTGCAGCTACAACATTTACTTTTGGCCTCTGTGTCCAACTTCAAACTCCCTTGCAGAGCTACATTGAATTCCCTAAAGCATTACCATTAATATTGACCTACCCTTTTGCCAGTACACCCCAGCTGTCACTATGACTCATAGTTTCTTTCTTCCCTTCCTTCGGCCTTCTTCCTGCTCCAGACCTTTCCATACGTTGACCATCTTCTGGAAGTGGCATCAGACTTCCCATTAGATCTGGACACCATAGTTCATCGAGCCACTCCATTGGTTCATTCATAGAGAAGATCTACACCGGTTGCATTCTATTGGTCCTCCTCACAGAGGTAGTCAACTAGTCCAATTGTCCAGGGCTCATCTTTAATTCTATCAGATTGGCTGAACACATGCCAAATAAGATCCTCGGGCAGTCAAAGGGTCCTTCGAATGGAATTGCATGTCAGTGAGACCCTAAGCATGTCTCCCTGATGTGATTATACCTCATAGTGGTCATCGATGAAACATATGACAGTTGACAAGACCTTATAACGAACTCAAACTATTATGCCGACATCATTTCACTTTGGCAAGAGTCTGCCTTGTCGGTGAGACATTACTTCAACTGAGCCTTCCTTCACCAAGTACAACTTCCTATTAGTGAGACCTTGCCTTGTCGGCAAGACACACAAAAACTCATGGTGACAGGAAGGTTTGGGTGACCGATGAACTTCAAATGAGTATAACACACTCCCAGTCGTGAAGACATCCAAAGGGTCCTAGCGACTTCCTTGAGAGACATCTTTAGATAAATAATCCAATCTTGCAAAACAAATTCCTCCATTAATTCTTAAAATTATGAAAAGTATGATTATTTACAAATGCCTTAATAAAAAGAAACCCGACTCTGGCGAAGGTGGAACCAAAACAGAACTGGAAACAACCCCCTCCTTCAAAACTGGCAAGGGCAAAACCAAGATAGAACCAGGAATCAGGACCGGAGTCAGAATGGGAACAAGCCATGGGAATGACCATCATTTCCCAGTCCAGACCCCACCTGGTCCCACATCCACAAAAGCAAAGAAAATGCAAAGGAAAAACCTGACCGACCGACCAAGTGATCAGAACCGGGACAAAACAAACAAACACTGCGGAACCGGGACCAGAACCAAACCCAAACCAGAAAATTTTTCAAGTTTTAGGTTCGGATTCCGTTTCGAACCTGCCTCTGATGACACTCGAAAAAGACAAAAAAAAAAGGAAGAGAAGGAGAAAGGGGAGAGAATAACCCATGACAAAACAAAAGGAACACAAAAATAAAAAGAACAAGACATGCGGAACCGGGATCGAAATGGAACCCAAACCTGAAACTTTTGAAAGTTTGAAGGTTTAGTTCTAGTTCTGGTTCCAAGTCCGCCAGAACAACACAAAAAGACCCAAGGAAGAGGGAAAAACTCCCAAGACACGGGACACAAAATAGAGAGGAAAATGACCAACCATAGAAGAGACAAAGAGAAAGACGGAGTCGGGGCCGGAATGGAACGTGAACAAGAAACGTTGACAGAGTTCAACATTCAGATTTAGCCCCAGACCCGGCTCCGAGAGAGAACGAATGATGAAAATGTAGGAACTATCAGAACCAGAACTGGGGATGGAACAAGACCAGAACTTGGATGTAATTCCAAGCTCGATATTGGTCCCAATTCCGCTTCTGACAAAATAAAAGAAAAATGCCTAAGATAGAAAACCAAAGGCCAAAGGAAACATAACAAACAAGGGGGACCTATTTTGTTCCAAAACAAAATGGGGTGATTATGCAGGGCATAACAACAAGCTAATGCTCAAAAATTTAATGGTATATGTTATGTTTGCAATAAATTTGGCGATATGGCATCTCAATGCAAAATTAGAATGAATTCAAGTGGTCCATCATTCTTCAGTCAATGCTTTAACTGTAACAAGTATGGTCATAAGGCAAATGAATGTAGAAATTTAATGAACAACTTTTATAGAGATGTTAGATGTTATACATGCAATAGATTTGGCCATATTACTAACTAATGTAGATCAAGAGAAAGGTAGTGGAACAACTGGTCTGGACAAAGAAATGTGGTGTGCTACAATTGTCACAAAACTGGTCATATTGCTAGATTTTGTAGAAGAGGTCTGATAAATTAGAGAAGAAACATGCAGAAGGATGAAAAAGGAAAAAGGAAAGTCACTATAGATCAGATCAGGAAGCAGATGAAGAAGACTTGGGTGAAATAGAGTCGCTCTATTACAAGAAATGAGCCAACACCAAAACAACTTCTAGTAATTCCTCTAGGAATTAGGTTACGACCTCTGGCCTAGGGGGAACTGTTAAGGAAAATCTTTCAAATTTCCTATCAGTAATGAACACTAGAATGTGGATGAGTTCAATAATTTCATTAATGATCTATAGATATTGTTGAATAGTTGGAGAGAGAGTATTTATGCAGAATTGAAGGTCCGCATAAGAATTATCTTTTACAGTGTATGGAAACAAAGTATCTAGATGATTTAGGGAAAAAGAATTTATTATGTCAAAAAGGTTAGGTGTGAGAATGATAAAAGGTAAATTCTACCTTTTATTTGCCACTTTTCATTTTGAGAAGAAGAAGTTTGAAGAGCTCATAAGCGATCTTTGGAAAAATTTGGCAAGAATTCAAGAGTGAAGACGATTCGAAGTTCAAACCCTAATCTAACAAAAAGCTATTTATCAGGAAATATTGTAAACCTGTGAATTTGTGAAAATAGCTACTCTATTGGTAGTTGAAGTCAAGGATAAAGCCCATCCAAAGTTCAAATGACATCCTTTCAAGTCTATTGAGACCAACCCTCTAGGTACATTTTCGTTAGTTTCATATGGTGTTTTGTACACTGAAGATATTAGGGCATACATCCATGCTAATATTGACGAATTAGGAAGCTCATATTTGCTAAATTTTTATTCCAAACACATTTTTGGAGAGGATTTCTATGTCAAACCTGAATTTAGAACCCTAGAAGAGAAGAAATTCATGTAGATTGTGAAATTCCCCATGTTTGATCAAAGCAAATGGGTCTAGTACATATTGAGTTGAGTCCATGCCAAATTCATATAGTTGATTCAAACCTTCAAGATTACAAAAGAAGCTATAAGTGTTGTTACAGGATTTAGTTCCTCTAGTGGTTTGCTAATTTTGAATTTTGTGAAAAATAAAATAGTAATTGATGCGATTGGTTCTATATTTGATAGAAGAGCAATGAAAATTGATAACATCATTGACGTGGGTGTGAAATTTTCTTTGATGGTTATTGGATATAAGATATATCACTCCAGTTGAGAAAAATTTGTATCCGGTACAACCATATATGCAGCCTATCAGATGGTAAAAGAGAATACAAAGTATGATTTGTGTGAATTGCTTCGAAGTCAGCTTATGGAAAATCTTGGGAAGATAAAGAAAGACAAGAAGAATTCTTTTAAATACGATAATTTGTTGCTATGTTTATTCTTTTATTTCATGAATGAAGTTTTGGGAATTGGGAAAGTGCATTAGTAAAGCAACAATCCTGTTGCTGTTCAAATTAGAGACATGTTATTCAGTCTTGGTGATATGCAAGCCAAGAAAACTACAATCTAGGGATACTTCAAGAACTTTCAGAATGTAATGCAAGCCAAGTAAATAATTCCTACCTCTATTGTGGAAAAGTATAAGGATACAAAATGTTTTATGGTGGATATTGATCAATGCTTGATGGAAGCGGCAGAGCCCAGAACTGTTTGGATTATCCCTATAGGATTTGAGGTTGATGAGAGAATATTGGAGCTATATGCACAAAATCTGTTAAGTAAGCCTGTGGAACCATCTAAAAGGTTTGGAACATATGTAGAGAAGAATATGCAGATCCATGAGAAATTAAAGAAACGAATGATTTTTCGATGAGAAAGGAAAGAAGTGGAAGTATTTGTAGAAAGCATGGGCATACCTGCAGAAGCTATAAGAGAAGCTAGAAGGAAAAGATCCTACTAAAACTAAATCTACTAGTCTGGCAGCATCCTCTACTAGAACTAGATCAACAAGGAGCTCAGTACCCCTATCCGGTCATGCAAAGAAATCTTCCCCTACAAAAGCTCAAGTTAAGGCATCTGGAAAAAGGAAGAAGGACAAGAGCACAAGAGTGTATGGAGCTATTTCAAAAGATGATGAGACAAAATATGATGAAGAAGTTAGGGAAATAAAAGCTACAACAACGATCAAGCCCCCCGGTAATGAGGAGAAAGCTAAGAAGAAGATGAAGCCTGAAAAATCTGGTATGTCAGTAGAGGAAGTTGAAAGAGGTATAATTAAGGATGGAAATCTTAACCCCCTATGTGAAGTGTATGGTTCCTTTGACACTGTTGGTCAAAGAATCCTTGAAGAAGCTACAATACAATATTTGAATAATTTCAATATGACACTTGTTGAGATAATGACACAATTCCATAAGGAATTGTATGAAATTTTGGAGATGAGGAGAGTTAGTGCCAGAGCTAAAGAAGAACAATTGAGAGAATGAGTTATTGCAAATTTATTTTCAGTAATGTTTGTTGAGGAGATGAAGGCAATTCTAAAAGAAGCAAAGAAAGAGTTCAAAAGCAAAACAAGAATAGCCATGCTTATGTTGGGTAAGAATGAAGAAGTAGAAAAGGAAATGGAAGGTATTTTGAAGAAAGTTCTATTGAAGAACAAAATTGATGTTGAAAAGCATGTGGAAGAATTTTCATTTGGTCTGGTATATGAAGAGGTTACTATTGAGGACACTCAAATTCCTCCTAAAGTGCATGATACTGAAGAATCTATGGAGACCAAAGCTCCTAAGGATGTGTCTATTGAAAAAGGTGATATCAATTGAAGAAGTTGAAGTTCCAAATGACAAGCAAAAATCTATGGATACTATAGTTGAGGAAAAGAAGGTTGAAGTTAAAGAAGTTCTAGTAGAAGCAAGAGAAACTATAGAGGCACTGATGAAGTTTCTAGAAGATCAAAAGGAAGAATTTTATTTTGAGTTGGGAGATGCCCCTATTCATTTGTACACTCTATCCCCAATCCAGAAAATGCAAGTTGCATCATTTGCACAAGCTAAGGATAGAGATGAAATTCTAAAGTCTCACATTGAGGATAGTGAGTTATTGAATCTTGCATATGATATTCTCGAGAAGAGCATTCCTACACATGTTAAAGATCCATTTGGTTCCTCCTTCAATGAGCTGAGAAAGCTTATAAATTTGGTAAGTACTCATTTTGAGTCACTTGGGAAGTTAGCTTTGGTTAAAGTGTAGGAGTTTGATAACAAAAGGTTCAATAGATTGAAAGGATTGATAGCTAATGATAAATCTTTGTTAGCTACCTATGTGAAAAATGTTCAAAGTGCATTATCAAAAGGTGGAAGGATTCATAATCATGTTTGTCTCTATCCAAACTTACTAAGGAAAATGAGAAGGTTAAGAATTATGAAAAGGAGTTAGCTCCTATTTTTTATGCTTTTGATCTATTAACTATTTCTATTGGAGAGCATGAAGGTCAAGTTATATCCTTACTTGACAAAATAAAGAGCTTGAAGCGTGAGAATGACAAAGTTGTGGAAAGGGCTAGTGAACTTAGAGGACTAATTGGTCCAAAGATGGAGACCATGTTGAATGCTCTGAAGGAAGCACATGATGCTATGGTGGTCAGTGATCCAGTAAACCTTGAATTTACAGAAGTGCAATCCTATTTACTCTATGGTCACATAACTATTTTGGAAAGTTTCAAGAAGTGTTGGGACACAAGCTTGAACTTGTTAAAGACAAATTTTCTAGAAAACTTCAAGTTTGTGTAAGTTGTTTAAAACAAGTTTGTACATATGTAGTTTTGAAGTTTATGTTTGTTTGTAGAATTTTTGTAAGTGGATTCCCCATCTTTTCCATTGATGTCAAAGGGGGAGAATAGATCAATGAAAAATGTGTATTCATCTAAGGGGGAGTTGTAGTTTTGGATGAAGATCTTTTTTTGGAGTTTTGGTTGGTAGTGTATTTTTGTTGTTATTGATCTGACACTTAGTCATTTTTCACTAAGTGTTGCCATCAATGCCAAATGGGGAGATTGTTGGAAAGAGACACTGCAAATTCTTTCTGCTGTTGTCATTGATGGTAACTCTTGTCAGCTAGCAGATCTGAACATCATATTTTACTCATACTGGAAGACAGATCGAAGATCAGTGATTATTTGTTAAGTTAGAACAAAGAATCTAGTAGTTTTGTGTTATTTGATTCATATGCAAATTTTCTATTATTATTTTGTGGTTTGGATCTCGAGTATTGTTTGATGCATAATATTTTTTATCCATAAATCTTGGTTCCTCGAATCAATTTGGGTGGAAGCTAGAAGGTCCGGTGAACTACTTTTCTATTTATTGGTGTATGAAGGCCGACTCAGTGAATATAATGTGTCGCAAATATTTGAGGAGTTATTGTTTAAGTATTTTTGTGTTCATACATTTTGGTTTGGGTCCTCATTATGTTTTTTCCGACTCTTGTGGATGCGCATTGAATATTATGAATGATTTGAGCTGACAGTTTGTGAATATTTCTTATTTTGTTGGGGCTGACTTGAAGTGATTGAATTCTTGGTAGCAGATATATATAAGTGATTGATTATATCATTTTGGTGTGTATTCGATGTGATTTTATGTATGTTGTGAATGTCAGAAGGATAGTACACTGATTGGGCACAGTTTGACTTATGCATTAAGGATTTTTGGTGTGAATTGAAGCAGAATAGAGTAGAAGAGCATAATCAGTCAAAAGGTCTTGAATTTGATTGTTGAGCCTAACTAGAACTATAATGATGCATTTGTAGATGCTACTCTATTAGTTCAAATCCTTGGAATTACTCCAAACTTTTGTAAGGAAGTGAGCTTTCTATTTTTAGCAGTGAGCTCTAGGCAGTGCACCTGGATGCAAGTGCATTCTCATTTTGTAATCTTTTCTTTTGAGTGTACTTAGAACAATATTGTGGATTAACCTTCATCGTGGTCTTTCCCCTAACAAGGTTTCCACATAAAAAATCCTTGTGTTATGGTGTTGTGGTTATTTGTCTTATGTGCATTCATTTTCATTTTGGTTGAATGTTATCAACACCTTAATGATCAATTTAATAAAGCTAAAAATTTCACAACATTGATTCACCCCCCTCTCAGTGTTGGTTGATTCCAACACCCATTTTGTTAATTTACTTAAAGAAAAATGAATACCAGTCCTATTCCAAGCAATAGAAAAACAAGGAAAACATAATTTTCAAATATGAAAAATTTGTACTTAAATCACAATTATAGAAAGAATAGAAAACAATTATAAACAATACAATTTCACTCACAAATCAACAATAAAAAAAATGAATTGCATAATTTCAATTTTAACTTGTAACTGTACAAAAAATAGTTTCATGTTGATGAATTACATAGCATGCCATTCACTATGCTCATTTATCTATTTGGAAAGTCAGATTCTTGAACCAAGTTTCTCTCTTATTGTTTACAATTCTTCCAAGGAATAATTGTCAGACGCATTGGAAGACTTAAAATTCATTGCAAACAAGAGGGAAGAATGATACAAGAATTTGACCTCTGATTTCCTTGTTCGACAACAAAAAATATTTGTAGCATTACAAATCTTTGCACCTTTCTCTAATAGCAAACGGTTGTCCTTGTTAGAAAGACAGAATTGGTAGATGAGCATAGTTCATGACATGTAATATGGTATTCATAGACACAAAAAATAAAAGTATATGATGGAAATTTCCAAAAGAAAAGAAAACATGATAATTTTTTGCAACAATTTGAACATCACATTAAAATTTTGCAAGGTTTGCCAGTAAGAAAATGACCACTTAAGCAATCATAGATATTTGAAGTGAAGGAATAGGTCACTATTACTATTGTTTCATTTGCAACTCGCAAACAATAAAAAAATTATTCTTTTTTCTACTGGTTGGAGCAGGCCTATTATTCAAATTTGTTAAAGTAAATTAAGAAAATAGGATAACATTATATATGCTGCAAATATGTAATCACTAGATACAAATTGTGTCAGCTTTGGCAAGAGAATGGTACATACTGAATCAATGAATACATGGCTAATTAACCAACTAGTTATAGGAAATGAATAGAAGCATTTCCGTTTACACCTATCGACCATTGACATATTACAAGATATTGCAATTGTTGCATACCAGTAGTGCAAGCATATTGTTTTTGACGTGACTTTTCAATTAATATCTAAAGGTCCACTTTAGCTTCAAAGTTGTTATTCCTTTTAACTTTACTTTTAGTGGGCTAATTTGTAATGACATATGTTCGTTTCTAAATTTATAGTACACAATTATTTATAATTATTTTACTTAACTAAATCAATTTATAATGCAAAGTGTACGAGATTTACACATAGACTTGTGGGTACATAAGTTGTGAATGCATAGGTAGAACATGAAATACCACAGGAGTGATCAGTTTTACTTGTACCAATTTTCATTTATTTATTGTTTGTTAACAAATTTGTCTATTTGTAGCTCCAAGTTTTCCTATTCTATGTTTTGTACACCTATAAATCCCTTCAATGCTCAAAAAGCTATAGGGTTTTGTTTGAACAACTATCTGAATACCTTAGTTTTTTGTGATCAAATCACCAAGCATTAGCATTTACTTTGTAACAAAACATAGGAAATGCAATAAACATTTTCAACACTAAAAGAACATTGGAAGGTGCATGGAGGAACATGAGTTTCCAATGTGTCAAAGAACCATGTATTGGGAGAGTTATGAACAATAAAGGAAAGCGTTGGTGCAAGAGTTTGATTTTGTGCATACATAAGCTCTCAATGCATAGGTGAAGCATTAAATTCTAGAGGATCAATTATTTTTATTTGTTGTTTGAAAAAATTGATCACGTTGTTTTGTTCCACTTTAGTATCTATCATTTTGCTGGAAAAGCTGGCATAATTTGCATTCAGACATTGAATATTTGCATCAATCTATTTTTCTCTTCTTTGTTATGCTTTTGTTGCGAGCTCTTTCATGTATACAACTATATCTTATGTTCTCTGACTTAAAAATTTTTGCTATTTTTATTTTGCAGTTGACATCTTTTCCCTTTATAGGCTAAGCAATACTTTATTTTGTCATGTTTTCATTTAAATGAATTAGACTTCAGTGTTCCAGCTTTTTTGTATGCAATATATTACTAACACAAAATATACATGTTTTTAAAGGGAAAGTTTCTATTCCATATATTGCATTTCAATTTGACATACTTAGTTGGCCAACGTAATTTATTTGATAAATTTTATTATGTTTTTCTATTTCGCTTATTTGCTTATATAAAAAGAAATGGTAGACCTACTATATGCAATAGAGGGGGAGAGAGATAGTATATTTTAGACATGTAAGGTTAAGTTGATACTTGATTGAGTTATTTTTGAGCTACTTTACCAATCACTTAGTTTCTCTAGATAAATGACCAATGATTAGCATTTACTTTCTAACAAAACATACAAAATGCAAGGAACATTTTTAGCAAAAAGACAACATGAGGAATTGCATTAAGAAACATGACTTTCCCATGTATCGAAGAACTGTGGATTGGAAGAGTTGTGAACAATAAAGGAGGA
The DNA here is from genome assembly GCA_007258455.2 of Sequoia sempervirens. NCBI lineage: Eukaryota > Viridiplantae > Streptophyta > Pinopsida > Cupressales > Cupressaceae > Sequoia > Sequoia sempervirens. The sequence goes on along the minus strand of VDFB02281492.1, from coordinate 24,967,340 downwards.
CATTGGTTGAAGAATATGACTTTCCACATAGTCAAATTCCCATAGTGAATGACATTCCATGTATTTCATAAACATTAAACTGCTATTTGCGCAGAGCAATGAATGCATGTACAATGTATTAAATCCAAGCATTGTGAAATGTGGTGGACAACTGGTGGGTACACAAGCAATGAAAGCATTGTTAATTGGATTTTATTGGTGCTTATTCTTATTCATTTACCGGTTGTTCAAAAGCTTCTATGTTTTGAGCTCTCTAGTCCTATCTTTGATGTCTTCAGAATTTAAAACCCAGAGCTTCACTAAGATTTCATGAACTATCTATGTGTTCATTGCATGTGTACCCACCTTACACAAGACATTTCTGAAAGTGTTCAATTTTCCCTATAATGCTTCTAGTTGTCGATTACGAAAAACAAATAGACAAGCCACTTGCTAGTTGCATACTTGATTTAGTTCTATTTGAACTGCTATATCGCATGTTGGTACATACATACTTAATTCATGGAACCTTAGACGACTGCTAGGTTTTTTTGTGCTTAATCTCAGTTGGTAAAAACATTGTGGTTTTTTTAGCTCTTGTTTGCACTTTTGCATGTTCATTATTTTGAAAAATTGTACTGCTGGTGAATGGCTTGGCTATCTATTTATAAAACTTGATATCTCTCTGACTACATATTCAATGAATGAATAGCTAATTCATGAAATCTTAGGAAACTACTGGGTTTTGTTTGTCCTTGTTCTTGTTTCATTATAGTTTGTTGAAAAGCTTGTGGGTTTTTTTATCGATTTCTTGCCTTTTTCCATTTGGGTCCATGTGTAGTTTGACCACGACACTTTTGCAACAAGCAAAAATTAGACAAAATCAAACAATTTTCACAACTTTAACACATTTCAAGAATCAAACTTCCTTGCAAACAAATCTGCAAAAACATCTCATACTTTGATCTTCCATTCTCTCCTTCAAGAACCAAATGTATTTGTATCTCTACAGATCTTTGTCTCTACTCCAATTGCAAAAAATGGTTCCTATTACAAGGAAAATGTTAAAAAAATTCAATAAATGCATTTACACTTAACAAGATCTCACTCACGTCAATTAGTTTTTTGCATGCCGTTTGTTTCTGCAAGCTTTTGAATTAGGTTTTACCAAATACTATAAGCTCTTCTAGATTCAATTCCCAATATCTCACAATCCAATAACAACTCACCTCTATCGCATCCTCCAAAACTCAATTCTTATTAACCAAATGTCTTTTTCCTTTGAAATAATAAAACATTTCTTTCTGCCTGAACGTTCGTCACAAAACCTGGAGACCATAATCTTATGCATTCACCAAAGGCAAAAATTCTCCCCTATCTATATTCTTACACGTATACACATAACACACTTTCCATTTTCACTATACATGCACACATCCGATGCCTAGAAACTATCCACTACATTGGAGCATAGAAAACCCTTCCCATTTATAGCTATTGATCATTTAGAATTCTCGAGGTATTGGAAATGGTCCAAACTAGTAGTCTCAGATTTTTCTTTTCTGGTGAAACTTCTCAACTTGTCTTTTTGTTTCCCATACCTAATTAGAACAAGCATTACAAGGGAAACATAATGGTTTGACCAAGGTCCTCTAAACTGTGCATGCAAGATGTGTTGAAGGGTTGTTTTCAATAAACAATAAACAAACAACATGCCAATTAACCAAGCATTCTCTGCTTATCTTCACACCAGCTACCCAACACATATCACAACATTTGTATTTAATGCATTAAACATGCATTTACTGCTTCAATATCAACCAACCCGCTGCCAAAACTCGCACTACATGCATCCCCGATTAAATATTTTCCACAATATATAATTTTCCCCACAACATATAATGTTCCCCTATTTTCCTATTTTACTTAAAGGAAAATAAAAAATTGACCTACTCAAACCAATAGAAAAGGAGATAAACCATAATTTTCCAGGATAAAAAATATGCACTTAAATCCCAACTATGGGAAAAAGACAAAAATATTTAAACAAAACAATCTCATTTTCAAGAAACTAATTTAAAAGAAAATGCATCAATTGCAATAGTAAACCTACCTATCGGTAGAAACTAATAATAATACTATGCATTGGCAAGGCTTCTTTTCAGCAAAACATTTCCAGTGTTAAACCATATTGCATATACTAGTAATTTGTCAAGTATAATGATACATAGTTTAATACTTAAATCCTTTTCTGAAAAAGAAGTCTCATCAATGCTCTGAGCTTCAATGTGGCTACAAATTTCTGACCTGTAATATGTAAATATTGTTGCCAGCAATATGCACATTGCCATATAGTTTGTTTGATATCAAATGACTCCATTTTTTGGTTTATTAAACACATGTTTATTTGCATCCTTTGCAATATGATGTCTAGGTTCATAGTGTGTTGTAATTACTTGTTAATGTAAGTTTTCTTAATTATATTAAAACTTATTCAAGTCAATTATATATTTGTGGAACAAGAAATGGCCATTGTCCACCACAAATAATATGTTATTCATAAACATCAGCCATAGGAACAACAATATAATTGCAAAAGAATAGACCAGCATGATAAATTTTTCCAAGCATTCCTTGTTAGTCCTTGTAACAACAACCAAGCTTTATAAACAAAGAAGGGAGCCACTTACCAATAGTGCACCATCATAAAACAACAAATGTCGAAGAATGGAGCCAAAAGCATAAGACACACAAGATTTTTAACAAACAACAAACAAACAAGAATAAGCACAAGTAAAACCCAACTCTCACATCACATTTCATGAATTGATTATGCATTCACTGCTTCTGCATCCACCAGTCCTTCAACACATCTTCCACAAGTTGCTTTTCAAGCTTTATCGATAGTGTACTAGCCACTCAAGAAATGAACATATAATTAATGCATTCATTTCCCTCACATTCCACAAGAGCTTGCTAAAAGAACATGTATTTTAATGTACCAACTTGCCTTGTTATCTCTTGTAACAACAAACAATACTTCTAATTATCAAGTATCATAAACACACAACAAAGCTATTGACACCCACTGCATTTTTAGAGAATAACGAACATGCAAGACCATAACCAGTAGTTGGGACAACATAGAATCTTTTCAATGAACAATAAATGAATGCCAATGAATATTGCAAAAAAAATATGCGGACATGACAATTTTTTTCAATCATTTCCCATTACCCCTTGTAACAGCAACCAAATATCATAAACACAGAAAAATCCACTCACCAATAGTACACTGTAATAGAAAAACAAACATCAAAGAACAAAACTAAAAGCTAGAAACACACAAGCTTTTTAACAAACAAGAATGAGCACAAATAAAACACAACTCTTTCCTCACATTTCATGCATTCATTATGCATTCACTGCTTTTGTAGCCACCAGTCCTCCAACACTTCTCACACAATTTTCTTCCTGAAGTTTATTGATAGCCAAAGTCCACAAGACCTTTCTCAAAGCACATGTAATTTAATATAACAACTTGCTCTATTACCCCTTGTAACAAGAAGCAATTTTCCTAGAACTATTAATTGTCATAAACACATAGCAAAGCCATCAAAAAATACTACACTTTTATAGATTAACAAGTATGCAAGACTGCAACCAATAGCGAAAAAACCCACAAGCTCCGTAACAATTGTTAAAAAAATGGTAATAAGCACAAAAAAACACATCACTCACCCAAGATTTCATGAATTATCTATAAATTCACTGCATACATGGGCCTACTAACCCTCCAACACATCTCAGACCCATAGTCCAAAAGACTTTGTTCAAACCATTCAATTTCCCCTCTAACGCTTCTAATAATAGAGTATAAAAAATAAACAAATGACCCACTCACCATTTGCACACTGTTCCTTTAGATCCTCCCTCGTTCAAGCACCACATAGAATCACAAGTGTCAAAAATGACAACCCACAACCAAAAACACACAAGCTTTTCAATAAACAGTAAATAAACAATTAGTAAAAAAAAAAAGAACTCTCTTCATATTTCATGGATTAACTATGCATTGTCTACTTGTGTACGCATCAGTTGTCCAAAACATATCATGAAATTTTCATTTTATGCATTAAACATGCATCCACTGCAATAGCTAATTAAACATGTTTACCTATTGAAGGTAAACATGATGACTTCTTCATGCCTTCATTTGTGTACAATGTGCACATGTACAAATTACTATCACTATGCCTCAAAGATAAGTTGCATTGTTAGTAATAGTTGTCTAGCCTAATTGGAAAGTCTTATACATAGTTGCATAGGTTTTTTCTATTGTTATGATTAGAAAGCACCTTAAAAATACTTTGAGAAACAAAATATGCTGAGAGTATTGGTATCAAGCAATCTAAATACATGCATTTCTTGATGCATTAGAAGAGTAGTATGTTGTTGCTACATAAAGTGATTGTTTTTGTAAACAAATATTTTTGGTAACCCTATTGGACACTTACCCTTCTAGGATCTTTCACCTAAAAGGGAAGGAATAGGGATAAAAAACTATGTATACACTCAAACAATTAATGTAAAGAGGGATGCAATTATGTCTAATTAAGATGTACTAATGCACTAATATGAAATTGAAGTGATTTAATGATGCAAAACTATGAAAATGTAAACTGCTGGAAAACACAATGTGATAGGAAAAATGCCTAAATGTGCAACTAAATGCTGAAATAACAGAATAAAATAGAAGAGGTGCACCTGGAATAAAAAATTTGATGTTAGAAGATTCTAGAATCCTAAAAAATTGATTGGAATGTTGACCGGGACACTTAGGCCATTCTGGGTGACTTAGTCCTAGTTTTGAGAAACTTTGCCAAAACGAGAATCTGCTAAATGGGTATCTAGAAATGTCAAAACCTATTTTCATGCCCAGAAGTGGGATTAATTCACCCCTAGTGGTGACTTAGTCCTCCTGCAAATCTCAGGAAATTCGGGACAAAATCTTGTAGTCTGAGGTTTGCACTTTCTTTTTTGGCAGGTATATGTACTTGATTCTGCAAAAAATAGGGCAAAAAGTCTCTCCAAACTTGAAATAAGATGATGTTGACTTGATTGACTTTGTGCACTTTTTTATCACTTTTCAACACCTATTGCTTGACAAATCTGCATACAAATGTCACATGCAAGAGGGGGAAAATGGTTGAGGGTTAGACAATACGGTTTTTCCCACTTTGGTAATCAAAACCTAAAAAATGAAATGAAATGAAATGAGAGTGATAAATAGATAACATGCAAATGCACATGTCATAAACTTACCACACCATTGATGCTCAAACCTAAAGATGTGCAATGAAGAACTCCAATAACTTGACTTGATAATGCTTGACTTGCTTGAATGCTTAATGAGTGCAAGAGATTGTAGATGATTGTAGGAGATTGCTTGAATGAGTTAGGAGATGTAAAATGAGGTGAAAAACCCTTATTTATACTTGATTTTACTAAAATTTCTCGAAATTAACACATCACAGGCCAACCTCAAGGGTTAGAGGACAAAATCCTGCTAGAATTTTAAAATTATTGTGATTTTTGTGCCAAAAAGGACTAAGTCACCCCTATGGGAAAATTGGTCCCACTTAAGCAATTTAAGTGGGTGTCAGGAATTTTGGGGTATTAAAAGTTGTCCAATAGGAATATCCTTAACAACACACTTGAAAACAGTTGGAAAGTGTATTAAGGGGTCTTTTAGACATGAGAAAGGGTTGAATTAATGAAATTAATCCTAGAAATGTGTGAAATCTTGTTACAAGAATTTACAACACTTCAAAATATGACTTAATAAGTGATAAAAAGGTGATTTTTAAGTGAATTGTAATGAATATAGTCTAGAAAAGTGTAGAAATGTCTTACAACACTTCACAAAACCTTCACAAGACACCATAATTTGAATGTTTAAAGACCTAATGTGAATTTTGTGACTACATTACAACATTAAACCCAAGAAAAATCAAGCCAAAGCCCATTAGAAAGACTCAAGTGAGTGTAAAAATGTCAACTATACATTTTTTGGTGACACAATTTTAGATATTTGAGCAAGGTCTTGTTCATTGTGCAAGCATAGAATGCATTAACTATGCATTGATTACTTTTATGGGAATTGGCCTACCAACAAAATTATAAAATTTTGATCTAATGAGTAGATATTTGTAGAAAAGAAATTGTGTCAATCAAGTGCTTAGTTCTATTGGTAGTAATTCTCATTTGTTTATTGTTTATTGAAAAACTTGTTTGGTTTTAGCTCTGCATCTCCTCAATCCTAGGAACAATAGACTAATGGTAAGCAATTTTTGTGTCTATTTATGATACTTCCAACCTAGAAATGCTGATTACTTTTACAAGGACTAGGGGTAAAAATGCGTACAAAAGATCTATATAGCTGTAAAGATAGTTAGTTGTTGAACAAGTAGAAAGTAAGATTCTTGTATCACTACTTTGCTTTGTTTCCAACAATATATAATGTCTCCCTATTTTCCTAACTTAAAGGAAAATGGAAAATGAACCTACTCAAATTAATAGGAAAAGAGATCAATTGCAATTTTCAAGCACAAAAAATATGTGATTAAATCCTTAGTATATGAAAAAGACAAAAATATTTGAAACAATGCAATTCCATTGGGCATGCAACTAATTAAAAAGAAAATGTAACGAATGCAATAGTAAACCCACCTATCAGAAGAACTAATAAAAGTAGCAATGCTTATATTAAAGAATCCAATTCATTGACCAAGGTTGTGTATCAAGTACAAAGAACAAATTTTCACTAGCAAAGCCTTTACAGTTTCAATTTAATTGCTAAATATTTGAAAAAAATTGGTACATGCTTCCATGTGTCATGTTTATGAATAACATGTTATATGCCATGCACTGAACCCATTTGTCTCCTTAGCCTTTCTAACAGTAAGCAATACTTGTACTTATAGAGTTTGATAAACAAACAAACTAGCCAATCACTAGTAGAGCATTGTACCTAGAATAGACAACCAAGAATTAACTATGCATTTACTACTTCCATATGCAGGAACTGTCCAAGACATCTTGTACATTTTGCATTTAATGCATTAAACATGTATTCAGTATTTTAGGATTAAATATTTTGCAGTATATATAATGCCCCCTATTTTCCTAATTTACTCAAACTAAAATGAACATTAGGCGTACTCCAACCAATAGAAGAAGAGATAAACATAATTTTCAAAAATGAAAGATTTTTCCTTAAATTCCAATTGTGGAAAAAATACATAAAAATTTAAGACAATATAATTTAATTTTCCAACCAATTATTTCAAAAGAAAATACAACAATTGCAATAGTAATTTTCTTGTGAGCAAAAAAATAATTCATGTTTATGAATTACATTGCATACCATTCACTATGCTCATTTGTCTATTCGACAATTCAAATTCTTGAACAAAGCTTTTCCCTTATTATTCACAATTCTTCCAAGGTACAATATTTAGGCACATTGGAAGACTTTAAATTCATTGTAAACAAAAGGGAAAAATGATACAAGAATCTGACCTTTTATTTATTTGTTCAACAACCAAGTACACATGTAGCCATATAGATCTTTGCCTTCATCTCTATTCGCAAGCAATGGTACCTATTAGAAAGATATATTAATTAGAAAGTGAAAAAAGTTCATGATATATAACATGTTATTCATAAACATGAAACACACAAGCACATGATAAAATTTCCAAAAAAAGTAGGAAAACATGACAAATTTTTCCAAGTATTTAGAAATAAAATGAAAATTTTGTCAAGTTTACTAAGAGTGTAGAAGGAATTCAAGCAATTAGTGTTGGTATGTGGCGACTGATCATGCTATACTATATAGCCCATGGTATATTGTACACCCCGGCCCCTATTTTCTTCCTACTTTTTCGCGTGATCACCGAAAAAGGGAAAAATCAATGAAAAAAGAAAAATTCAATTTTGTAGAACCCAAAAATCTGGAAGCTTCTAAGCTTGTTAAAAGGGGTTCAGATGGGTATTATAGTATGATGAAAAACGCGATTATTCACAAGATTGTAATAAGTTTTACACTGGATAATAAAAGTATTGGATGGCTTCGGTTTGGTGGATGTAGCCTGGATTGGGTGAACCACGTTAAATTTATGTGTTAAGATTTATTCTGTGTGTGTTTTAGTTTCTCTGTTTATTAATTAAATCTGCATTTAATTGTTAGATATCTGCCATCTCTAACCCTAACAATTAGCACATGGTTAATACATTCAATGCTTCCATAGTAAACAAGACCTTGGTCAAAGATCTAGAACAACATTGCTCTATGTACCAATAAGAGAAACATACAAGCTTTTCAAGAAATAGTAAATGAATGGGAATAAGCAGAAAAAAAACCAAGCACATGCTTGGCATTTCATGAATTAACAATGTATTCATTGCTTGTGTACCCACAGGGCCTTCAATTAACTTTTTATGTACAAATATACTTGATTCTTTGAATATGTGTAAGAATTATGCCAAGTCTTTGAAACTATCAAATTTGTGCCAATAAGCAAATGACCATTGCAATTGTTTGATTGCACTAATAATGTAGCCAGAGATATGCATAGGTGCAACCATGCAATATGCAATTCATATGCAATGCTTCACATAGCATATCAGTCAGATTTGATTACAAGAAAATGAAATCAAATATACCTATTTTATACATTTTGGTCAAAGTACACTGCAAAACATTGCACATGGACTCCATGCCACATGCTTGTAAGTATGCATAACTCTCATTGCAAAAGTAACTTTCCTTTGGCCATAAAATAGTCTCATGTTTATGAATTATATGCCATGTCATTCCCTATACTCATCTATTTATTTTTCCTAAGTATACAATCCCCTTGAACACTGAAGGACCTACAGAGTTTCCTTTCAACAATTATCTCAATAGCTTAGTTTTTTGTTTGCAAAAATTACCATTTATCTCTTTTCCTATTGCTTTCAATAGGTCAATTTTTCATTTTCCTCTAAGTAAATCAAGCAAATAAGGTGACATTATATATTGTGGAAAATATTTAATTGGGGGATGCATATAGTGCAAGTTTTCATAGTGGACTGATGTGTACTAAAATAGTGAATGTATGTTTAATACATTAAATGAAAAATTTGTGATATATGTTGGACAACTCATGCATATGCAAGTAGAGAATATATAGTTAATTCATGAAATATGAGACAATTGGTGGTTTGCCCTTATTGTTTGTTTATTTTTTGTTGAGAAGCTTTCATGTTTTTTGATGTGGGTTGTTGTCTACGATGTTTGTTATTTTATGTAGTGCTTGAACGAGGGAGAAGCTGAAGGAACAATGTGCAACTAATGAGTGGGCCATCTGTTTCTTTTTTATACTTGGGCAACATAAGTGTTAGAGGGGAGACTGAACAGCTTGAGGGAACTGAATGGTTTGTGATTTTTTTAGATCTTGTTTGCACTTTTGCATGTCCGTTATTTTGTAAAAATGTAGTGTTCATTAGTGGCCTGGCTATATGTTTATGATACTTGATAACTAGAAGTATCACTTGGTGTTATAAGGGCTAACAAGCCAACTCAGTACACTAAATTACATATGCTTTGAGGAAGGTCTTTTCAACTGTGGTCATTGTGAACATGCTAATTTTCTTTGTTGTTCACTAAATTCATTGTAACCAAAGGGAAAGAACGATACAAGAATATAATCTTCCACTTCCTTGTTCAACAATTAACTATATTTACAACAACATAGATCTTTTCCTCACTCTCCAGTTGCACAAAAACATGTTACTTTTGCAACCAAGAATACTCATAATTACAATCATCGGTTATGAAACCCATTGCTTAAGTACAAGATTGTTTTGTTTAAAATATTTTTTCCTTTTTCCTATTGTTGGGATTTAAGCGCATATTTTTGTGCAAGAAAATTACTATTTATCTCTTTTTCTAATGGTTTGAGTAGGTCAATTTTTCATTTTTCTTTAAGTAAAATAGGGAAATAGGGGAACATTATATATTGTGTCTAACATTACATATTGTGGAAAATAGTTAATCAGGGGATGTATGTAGAATGATTTTTGGTGGCTGGTTGGTGGCTACTCAAGCAATCAATGCATGTTTAATGCATTAAATGCAAACCTTACGATATGTGTTGGAAAGCTAAATGCTTGCTTAATTTGCATGTGAAAAAATAGATGAACATGATAAATTTTCTCAAGAATTTCCCATTAGACCTTGTAGCAATGACCAAGCATCATAAGCATAGAAACAAGCCACTCACCAATAGTACATTGTGATAGAATACCAAACATCAAAGAAAAGATACTTGTAGTTATCAAGTCTTAAAAACACACAACCAATCCATTCACCGGAAATGCACCTTTGCAGGATAACAAACATGCAAAAGCGTAACCAATAGGTAAAAAATCTACAAGCTTTTCAACAAATAACAAACAAACAAGAATAACACAAAAAAAACCCAGAAACTACCTAAGATTTCATGAATTAACTATGCATTCACTAAACATATACCCACATGCAAAAACACAACAAAGAGCTACAAAACCCATAATCTTTCCAACAAACAATAATAAAATGAGAATAAGCACAAACAAAATCCAACACTCCCAAAAGAATTTATGAACTAGTTATGCATTGACAACATGTGAACCCACAAAATTTGCAATTTAATATATAATTTCGTATTCTCCCAATTTACTTAAACAAAATTGAATAGTAGACATAATATCATTTAATGTAATAGCTATACATTGGTAGATAAGTGTACCATATCCAACGCATATGATACAATTACAAAGTTGAACTACTTCAACATGTAGTGAACATATAGTTAATTCATGAAATGATAGGCAAGTGTTGCATTTGGTTTCTACTTATTGTCATTTAACCCATGAAATCTTAGGACTAGATTTTGTTTTTGCTTATTCTCATTTATTTATCATTTGTTGGAAAGCTTGTGAATACTTTAACATTTTGTATCTTCGTTATTCTTTAAAATTCAACTGCACGTGAATGGCTTCGATGTGTCTTCATGATGCTCAACAACTAAAAGTATTGCTTGTTGTCATTAAATCCCAACTATAGGGAAAAGGAAAAAATATTTTAAATAGTACAACTTCACTTGTGAAGTGAGTATTTGAAAAGCAAGTACAATCAATGCAATAGTAAACCTGCCATTTAGCAGGAACCAATAAAAGCACAACTATTTACATTGTACAATTCGATAAATTTCCAAAGCTAGTGTATCATTCATTTTTATAAAAGTAAATCAGAAAATTAGGAACCCATTATATTTTTTGCAAATAGTCAATCATTGCATGCAAATTATGCCACCCTTAGCCACAAGCTAGTAGCTATAGAAGCAATCAATGCATGTTTAATGCGCCAAATGATATAACTATTGGATCACAAACAATAGTATAATAAATGAAAATTATGCAAGATAGATTTTCCCAAACATTTAGACATTAAACAAAAATCTTGCAAACTTAGCCAATAGTCTGACAACTACTTTTGTCCCACTACAACTAGATATACTATTCATTGTTATAAGGCCTAATTGTATGACAAGAAATGACATGAAACACATGAAGCCAACAACCAGGTTACAATTGTAACAGTATCATTTTCAATTGAGTGATAGTAAATATTTATTATGTCTCTCTATTTCTTCATGTAAGCATATTATTTTACTCTATTAAAGAAAACTGCAAAAATAACAACAAATTATATATTTTGTAAATATTCAATGTCTAAGTGCAAATTATGCAACCTTTCACAACAAGATAGTAGATGTTGAAGCATTCAATGCATGTTTAATGCATTAAATAGTACGACTCATAGATCAGAAATAATAGTCTATGAAATGCAAATTGTGCAAGATAATATGATACCCATAAACATGAAACACAAAAACATTAGTATTGATGACCGGCCAGTCTGTCTGTTTATCATATTTGATAACTAGATAAACAAATGATAATGTGCACAAATAAAACCCAGCTGTTGCCTAAGTTTCCATGAATTAACTATGCATTCACTGCTTCCATACCCACCAGCTCTCTAACACAACTCACACAATTTTGTATCCAATGGATTAAACATGCATTCACTACTTGAGAAACCATTATCCAAAATATGTCCTTAAATCCCAACCATAGGAAAAAGACAACAATACTTTAAACAATGCAATTTGGCTGGCATGCAACTAATTCAAAATTAAATCCAACCATTACAATAGCAACCTGCTTGGACCTTACATAGAAATAGCTTCATGTTTACATATTACACAACATTTGATTCACTATTCCCATTTTTAAGAATGATACAAGAATCTGACCTTCTAGTTCCTTGTCCAACAACCAACTATATGTACCCATCTATCCCCATGACCCTTCTAACAATAAGAACATAGAAAGCTAAAAACACACAAGCTCTTCAACAAGCAATAAACAAACAAGAAAGAAATTTAAGAACAAAAAGAAACTATTTGAAAACAAAATTCAACAAATGCAACTATAAAACTTCCTATCGACAAAAACTAGTAATTGCAATAGTAATCTACTTTTCAATGAATTTTTTTTCAATTTTATGAATCACATGACACACCATCCACTATGCTCATCTATCTATTCAATAAGCCAGATTCCTGAACCAAGCTTGTCCTTTATCTCCAACACATCTTGTACAATTTGCATGCAATGGAATAAACATGTATTCAGTGCTTCATGATCAAATATTTCCCAAAATATTTAATGTTCCCTTATTTTGCCAATTTAGTTAAACAAAAATGAATAAACCATAATTTTCATGCACAAAAAATATTTGCTTAAATCCCGACTATAGGAGAAAGGAAAAAATATTTTAAACAACACAATGTCATTGGCCAAGAGACTAATTGGAAAGAAAATGCAACATATGCAATAGTAAACCTTTCTATCGACATAAACCAACAATAGACCTACTCCAACCATCTATGCGAAAAAAATAAAAAATGCTTCAAATAGTACAATTTGATTCACCATGAAAATTTTAAGAACAACAAGTGATTATTTGAAAAGAAGATTCAATAAATGCAATTGTAAACCTACCCAACAACAGAAACTAACAATTCCAGTAGCGACCTGCCTTTCAACAAAAAAAAAATTGTGCTTATGAATTACATGACATGCCATTCACTATGCACATTTGTCTATTTAGTAAGTCAGATTCCTGAACCAAGCTTCTCCTTTATCATCCACAACTCTTCCAAAGCATAAATTTTATGCACATTGGAAGAGTTAAAATTCATTGGAAACAAAGGGGAAGAACATTACAAGAATCCAACCTTCTAGTTCCTTCTTCAACAACCAAGTATATTTGTGCTCATATAGATGTCTGCATCCAAATCCAATTACAAATAACGGTTCCTGTTACAAGGAAAAAATAGACAAATGAACACAGTCCATGACACATAATACACTATTCATAAACATGAACCACAAAAAGATCAATCAAATTTGCAAAAGAATAGACCAACACGATAGTTTTTTGTGAACATTTCCAGTTACTAATTGTAACAGCAACTAAGTATCATAAACATAGGAATAAGGCAATCATCAATGGTGCATTGCCACATAATAACAAACATGTAAGACTAGAACCAAAAGCTAAAAACACACAAGCTTTTAAACAAACAACAATAAGTACAAATAAAACCCAATACTTGCCTCAGATTTCATGAATTAACTATGGACTCACTGGTTTTGTATTCACCAGGCCTTCAACACATCTGGTACACTTTTTTTCCAAGCCTTGTTGATACCTTGCTACCCACACAACCAATGAACACATAATCAATGAATTCACTTGCCCGTTATCCCCTATCATGCATATCTAATCCATTGCACAGGCAATACTTCTAGTTATCAAGTGTCAAAAACACACAGCCAAGCCATTCACCACCAATGCACTTTTGCAGAATAACAAACATGCAAAAGTGCAACCAATACCTAAAAACCCACAAGCTATTCAACAAACCATAAACAAACAAGAATAAACACAAATAAAACTTAGCACTCACCTAAGATTTCGTGAATTAACCATGCATTCATTACACATATAACCACATGCAAAAATGCAATAAATAGCTACAAAACCCATAATATTTCTAGCCCAACCATTCACTAGCAATGCACTTTTATAGAATAACGAACATAGCTAAAAAACCCACAAGCTTTTCAATAGACGATACACAAATGACAATAAGAAAAAAAAAACCAGCACTCACCTAAAAATTCATAAATTAACTATGTATTAACTGCACGTGTACCCACATGAAAAAATTCAATGGAAAGCTAAAATACCCACAAGCTTTCCAACAAACAATAGTTAAACGAGAATAACCACAAACAAAACCCAAAACTTGACTAAGATTTCATGAATTAGTTATGCATTCATTGCATGTGTTCCCACATTACACAAGAGCATTAAGTTTTCCCTATAATGCTTCTACTTATTAAGTATCAAAAACAAACAGACATGTCACTCACCAGTTCCACATCAAAAGCATTGCACACAATGAAAGACGTCAAACACAACAATCCACAAACAAAAACATGCAAGCTTCTCAACAAACAATAAACAAACAAAGTGCAAATTAACCAGGCATTCTCTCCTTATCTTTGTACTATTTGTACAACACATATTGCGAGGTTTGTATTTAATGAATTAAACATGAATTTACTACTTCAGTATAGACCAACCTACTACCAAAACTTGCACTACATGCATCCTTGATTAAATATTTGTTGCAAATATGACTTAGTTTGGTGGCATTGTCATTAATGTTGTCATTTATGTCAACACAGTTCAGTATGTTGCAATTTGTACATGTATGGTTGAGATGTTGAGATGTTGTGAGTACATGGAGCTATCTTTATGGTGTTGTATATGTGTTGGTTTGATGAGTTTCCAAGTTCTTTTGAGAAAATTAACAAAGAAGTGAAATCAGAGTGATGGAAGTGTTCATAATGTGCTCTAGTATGTGCTCCACATTTCTCCTGCATTGATCCTATACTTGTGAGGATCTGAAGGATTGGTAATGGTGATCTCATGATGATATTTCTTGAGTTTTAGTTTCTGGTTTGATGATACGTGAAAGTTACGTTCACTGATATGTGAACTGTTCTAGTAGAGTTGGTCTTCTATAGACTAGGAGAGATATTTTTGCTTCGCATTCCTCTGCTGTTTTGTTTAAGATCTTGCAAATTTGGGATATGTCTTGTGAAGGTATTTTTTATGCTATGGCAAAGAGGTTTGAAGTTTGGTGATCCAGAATTCATGATTCAATATTATAGCATGAGTTTGTTCAGTCTGGATGGACTAGTGAAAGATATTCAGTGATTGAAGCTTGTTGTTTTGCTATGGATGTATCTAGAAGGTTCTAAGATGTATTCTCATGCATATGGTAGTGTGTTGTGGATTCTGCATGTCATCTTCTTAGGAAGCATGTGCATCAATTTTATTTTGTGTTTTCATTAGGTTTGGCTGACTTGGTGTTTACACTTCATTTGAAGAATAAAATAATTAAGGAAGCGTGTAGAAGATTCAACAATATTATTTTTTGGTCTTGGTTAAATGTTCTATTGGTCTGCTCTCATTCCTTTCCACCAAAGGAATGTTGAGTTGCTTACCTAATTTGAATTTATGAAATGATGTATTGTGGCCGACCGTGGAGAAATTTTATAAGGTTAAGAATGTATAAAAGCAAGTCGAGTTGTGAAGATTTGTATGACAACTTGATGCAAAGTGACAAAAGTGTGCAACAAATCATAAAGTAGAAGTTTTTGTGAGAGAGTTGTGATAGCAATTTTTCAGTGTGTTGAAGGCAGTGAGTTCAAGGTTTTTACAATCTTGTAGTTGTGCTTTAATCGTTGTGGTGGATCTATTGTTCTCTTTTGTATTTGTAGGCAGTGAGCCTCCCTGTTGGACAATGTTTCCTTTATGTAGGCATCGAGCCTTTGTATTTGGATAGTGAGTCCTCTTTTGGGCAGTGAACCTTTGTATTTAGTTTATAATCATTTATATTGTGAGTGAACCCTCACCGTGGTTTTTCCCTCATTGGGTTTTCCACGTAAAAAAATTGGTGTTCATTGTGTTGATTTCCTTTTTGTTATTCATGTTTCATGCTATAACTTAATAACAAAATAGTGTGGTTGTGGAATTAATAAGTGTTGAGTTTTAAGTTTGATTTTTTGTGACAATTGATTTACCCTACCTCTCAGTTGTCATGTTCCTATTTAACAATTGGTATCAGAGCCTTGGTTCCTTGTTGTAGAGCTTAACTGCTTAAGGAAGATCTGATGGTGCATAAGTTGGAAATCCCTATGTTCGATGGAGCTGACTACAATGATTGGAAGGGATAGATGAAAGGATATATTATCTCTCTTGGTTTCAAAACCTGGAAGGTAGTTGAGAATAAGTATACACCTTCGTTTGGTGGTCTGACTACTGCATATTCACTTATGAAGAAAATGAGAAGAAAAAGTATGCTATTTGCAGCAGATTGTCTAAAAATGAGTGAGCTAAAGTTCTTTCTTTGGATATCACATATGAAGTCTGGAAGAATTTTGAAGACATGTATGAAGGAAATGAAAGGGTGAAATTGACAAAGAAGCTGGTGGGAAAGCACATATTTGTGAACTTAAAAATGGAAGAAGGCGAAGACTTTACAAGTTTCTTTCAGAGGGTTGAATTGACCGCAAATGAAGTTATAAATCAAGGAGGAAAGCTATCAGAACAAGACATAACTGAGAATATTTTGATCACCCTACCGGAATGATATAGCAACAAGATCTTAGTGATTGAAGAAATGTATGATCCTAAGAAGTACACATTGGAATAGTCATTCAACACCTTGCAATCATTTGAGATGAGAAAGTTCTAGAAATATTACAAGATGGAAGAAAAGATAGAAATGACATTTAAGGCAATGGAGATTGAAGATGAACCAAATAGCGATGGTGTTGATGAGTTAGTGCAAACTTCACCAGGAAGTTGAAGAAAGGTACTAGAAAGTATAAAGGTATGTTGCCCTTTAAATACTTTAGTTGTGGTAATATTGGTCATTATGTTTCAATACGTCTGAATAGAGCTACACATAAGAAAAATAAGGATTATAAGGATAAGGATAAGAAGGATAAGAAACATAAGAAACTATATTATGTCAAGGAAGAAGCAAGGATTTCTGATGATGAATCTTATAATGAGGTTGATGATAGTGAATTCTTATTCTTAACTTTGGAAAGTAAATCTTTATCCACTAACCCTGGAAGATGTGTAAGCAAGAAGGTTCCAAAGAGTAAGAAAAATAGGATGGAAGGTACTTTAGTTACCACTTTTTATGCAAGACAAGATGAAGACTACTGGGTAATTGATAGTGGATGTTCAAATCACATGACCAAAGATAAGAGTAAGCTCACTAAACTTGAGAAGTATGATGGTGGTTTAGTTATGTTTGGTGATGATTCAAGAGCTAAGATCTGTGGAAAATATTTGATTAGTTTTGATGGAGTGCATAGTACTAATGATGTATATTATGTGAAGGGTTTGAGGCATAACCTTCTGAGTGTTGGTCAGATATGTAGCAATGGTTTTAAACTTGTGTTTTAGAACAATACCTATGAAATCAGAAAAGGATCCGAAAATGGAGATATGATTGCTGCTAGAAGAAGAACTCATGGAAACATCTATCAACTGAAGGGAGTTGATGGTCATTGTCTTGTATCTCAAATTAGTGAAATTTGGTTATGACACCAGAGAATAGGACATGTGAAATTTGATAACTTGGTCAAGATCAGTGCAAAGGACATTGTTCAAGGACTTCCTATAATCACAAGACCTGCTAATGGTATTTGTAGAAGGTACCAATTGGGAAAATAGACAAGTTGTAGCTTTAAGGGAAAAGAACATTGTACTACCAGAATGTTGGAGTTAGTACATATTGATCTTTGTGGTTCAACTAAGACTAGAAGCCTGAATGGTGACAGATATTTCATGTTTCTTATTGATGATTACACTCAAATGGCATGCGTTGCTTTACTCATAGAAACGAATCAAGCCCTGGACAGGTTAAAGGTATTCAAAGCAAGAGTGGAAAATGAAGTAAATCTAAAAATAAACTATTTGAGATCTGATAGAGGTGGAGAATTAACTTCATTTAATGTATTCTATGAACTGCATGGCATGAGAAGATAATTTTCTACTCTGGGAACTCCTTAGCAAGATGGAGTCATTGAAAGAAATAATAGGATTGTACACGAAGCTGCTAGAACCATGATGAAAGAATCAAATGTACAGGATGTATACTAGAGAGAGGCGATACATACTATTGTTTATATTAATAATAGAGTTAACATTATACACAACAACATAAAGACTCCTTTTTAGTTATGGACTGGTAAGACTCCTACTGTGAAATATTTCAAGGTATTTGGAAGCAGATGCTATATTAAAAGAGATGATGAAAATCTTAGAAATTTTGATGCAAGATGTGATGAAGGAATCTTTCTTGGATACTCTACTACCATCAAAGCATATAGATGTTTTAACAAAATATTGAGGAAGATTATTGAAAGTTCTAATGTGAAAGTTGATGAAGACATTCACAGACCTATTGAGATAAGTGAAGTTGAACCTAATGATCCTATCTATAAAAATGTACTTGAAGGAAATAAGGAGAAGGAAGAAGAAGAGAAAGCAGAAGAAGAAGAAGAAGAGAATGAACCAAAACCTACTGCTAGGACTCCTAAATATATATAGAAGAATCATTTGAAAGATCAAATAATTGGAGACAAGAGTGAAGCTGTGAAGACAAGAAGTAGAGTTGCAGCTGAGGTAAATTTGTGTTTATTTTCTAAAATAGAATCTAACTCTATAAAAGAAGCATGTGAAGATGAAATTTGGATGAGAGCTATTAAAGAGGAATTGCAATAGATAGAAAAGAATCAGACATGGGAAATAGTCCCTAGTCCTATGAACAAAAATGTGATTGGATCAAAATGGGTGTTCCGGAACAAGCTGAATGAAAATGGAGAAGTAGTAAGGAATAAGGGAAGATTGGTATGCAAAGGACATTCACAAGTTGAAGGTATAGATTTTGAAGAAAAAATTTCCCCTATGGCTAGAATGGAAGCTATCAAAATTCTTTTAGTATTTTCTACCCACAAGGACTTCAAGGTATATCAAATGGATGTTAAGTCAACTTTTTTGAATGGTGGGTTGGAGAAAGAAGTGTACATGGAGCAACTTGAAGGGTTTCAGTTGTCTAAAAAACCAGACATAGTTTGTAAGTTGAAGAAATATTTGTATGGATTGAAGCAAGCTCCTAGAGCTTGGTATTCAAGACTAGACAGATATCTAACAAAGCAAGGATTCAACAAAGGTTCTACTAATAGCAACCTCTACTTCAAAGTGCAAGGTAATAAGATGTTGATTGTAGTTGTTTATGTTGATGACATCATTTTTGGTGGAAATGAAGGCATGTTTAAAATGTTTTCTGGAGAAATGAAAAAAGAATTTGAGATGTCTATGATTGGTGAATTGAATTTCTTCCTTGGTCTACAAGTGAATCAAACTGATAAAGGGATATTCATTTCACAATCCAAGTATGTAAAAGAACTATTGAAAAAGTTTGGGATGGATGATTCCAAATTGGTTTGTATCCCTATGGTAACCAGATGTAAACTAAGCAAGGATGATGAATCTACTAAGACTGATCAGAGCAAATACAAATCCATGATTGGTAGAATGTTGTACCTTACTACTACCAAACTAGATATTATACATGCAGTTTTTTTAGTTGTTAGATTCCAAGAAGATCCTAGAGAAGCACATCTTATAGCTGTAAAAAGGATATTTAGATATCTTAAAGACACACTGGAATATGGACTATGGTACCCTAAGAGTAATGATTTCACCTTGAGTGCTTATATATAGATGCTAATTGGGCTGGATGTGTAGATGATCGGGAGAGTACCAGTGGTGGTGTTTTCTTTCTTGGTGGAAGAATAATTTCATGGTTGAGTAAAAAGAAAGACTCAATTTCTTTATCCACTACAGAGACAAAATATATTGTTGCAACATCCTATTGCACACAAGTTTTATGGATGAAGTGGACTCTTAAAGACATTGGTGTAATATGTGATGAGTCTATTCTTATTTCTATGATAATACAAGTACAATAATTTTTTTGAAGAACTCGGTTGTGCATTCAAGAATGAAGAACATATCTATCAAGTATCAATTTTTGAGAGAAAAAGTGTTGGAGAATGAAGTTAGATTGGAGTATGTGAGAACAAAGGAAAAATTGCAAGCATACTTACTAAGGCTCTTATGAAGGATACTTTTGAGCATCTTAGGGAGAGGTTGGGGGTCATTGGCCCTCCTAACTTGGTGCACATGAAGGTGCATCATTCCAGTGAATTCAAAAAATCTCCATTTATATGGACTGATAGATGGGTCTACTCCACAGGGGGAGTAGAAAAGGTTTCCATTGTTGCAGTGTGAGTGTACTTCTAAGGGGGAGTAATCAGAGTTGTTGATCTTTGCCATTAATGTCAAAGGGGGAGAGAAAGTCATGTGAAAAAAAAAAAGGTGTTCTCCCAGGATATTGTGCATTTTTTTTTTTTTCTTTGATGGTTTTTCACATCATGTGTTGCCATCAATGACAAAGGGGGAGATTGTTGCAAATATGAGCTCGTTTGGTGGTGTTGTCATTAATGTTTTCATTGATGTCAACACAGTTCAGTATGTTGCAGTTTGTACATGTATGGTTGAGATGCTATTTAGATGTTGTGAGTACATGGAGCTATCTTTATGGTGTTGTAGATGTGTTGGTTTGATGAGTTTCCAAGTTCTTTTGATAAAATTAACAAAGATTAAGTAAAATTAGAGTGATGGAAGTTTTCACTCCACATTTCTCCTGTGTTGATCCTATGCTTGTGCGGATTTGAAGAATTCGTAATGGTGATCTAATGATGATATTTCCTAAATTTTAGTTTATGGTTTGATAATACGTAAAAGTTAAATTCATTGGTATGTGAACTGTTTAGGCAGAGTTGGTGTTTTATGGACTAGTAGAGATATTTTTGCTTCATAGTCCTTTGTTGTTTTGTTTAAGATCTTGTGGATCTGAGATATGTCTTGTGAAGATATTTTCTATGCTTTAGCAAATAGGTTTGAAGTTTGGTGATCCAAGATTCATGATTCAATATTTTAGTGTGAGTTTGTTGAGTCTGGATGGATTGGTGAAAGATATTTAGTGATTGAAGCTTGTTGTTTTGTTGTAGATGTATCTAGAAGGTTCTGAGATGTATTCTTGTGCATATGGAAGCATGTTGTGGCATCTGCATGTCATCTTCTTAGGAAGCTTTTGCATCAATTTTCATTTTCATTTTCATTAGGTTTAGCCAACCTGGTGTTTACACTTCATTTGAAGAATAAAATTTAATTAAGCGTGTAGAAAATTCAAGAATATTATTTTTTGGTCTTGGTTAAATGTTCTATTGGTCTGCTCGCATTCCTTTCCACTGTGGGAATGTTGAGTTGCCAACCTAATTTGAATTTATGAAATGATGTATTGTGGCCGACCTTGGAGAAATTTTCTAAGGTTAAGAATACATATAAAAGCAAGTTGAGTTGTGAAGAGTTGTATGACAATGTGATGCAAAGTAACGAAAGTGTGCTACAAATCATAAAAGTACGTGTGTGTGAGTGAGTTGTGAGAGTAGTTTTTCAGTGTGTCAAAGGAAGTGAGTTGAATATTTCTACAATCCTATGGTTGTGCTTTAATCACTATGGTGCATCTTTTGTTATCTTTTGTATCTATAGGTAGTGGGCCTCCCTATTGGAGAGTGTGATGCAGGGACTTTCAGAGGTCATAAATTTTGACTCGCTTGTCAATTTGGGTTGAAATTTTATGGTTGGTTGTGTTATGAGGTGGCATGTGGATTCCCAATTGACCTTGACTCGGTTGGCCCCCATTTTGGCACCTTTTTGAGGCCTCAAACTTTCATCTTGGCCCTCAAAATCTCAATCTATGTTTTTTTCAAGTTTTTTAAAAGTTTTTTTTAATAACTCAAAACTCATGTTTAAAATTTAGGATGTTAGTTGGAAAATTTTCCTATCTTATTTTTAGGAAGTTTTTGGGAAAAAAATAGACTCTCAAAGTTTTGTATGCGAAATTACCAAAAATTGCAAAATATGTCAATTGTCAAAATCTGCCAAAAAAGGTAATTTTTTGGTTTTTTGGTCTTTTTCAAATTTTTGGATATAAGAGAGTTTTCTCTCATTGTAGCAGCAAAGTTGGTGAATAGAAGGTTTTTATTGTCTAGTTATTTCAAATCTTTGGCTCTCACACATGATTAATGACACAATTATATTGAGTGTATGTTGTTGGCTACATCATCTGGTATCAAAGCAAGAAGATGGTTGGGAGAGGAAGATGAAGAGGCTGTCTTGCCCATATGCATAGAGAAATGAAAAATCTACAAAGTCAAGTAGCATAACTTACAACAAGATGGAAAACCAAAGACTGGCTAGAGGAGGAGATGAATCTGATGAAGAGATAGGTTGATGAGGTGCATATCAAGATACAAAACATGAAAAAGAAGGATTAGAAGGCATGAATTTTGAAGAGAGGATTCCCAAGGCCCTAGAAGGGAAAAATGAAGGGATCAAGCTTGATGTTTCAAATTATGCAGGTAGTCTTAAACCAGAGGAGTTGATAGACCGGTTGAATGACATGAAATTTTTTTTTGAATGGAAATCCATGAGAGAGGAAAAGAAGTGAAATTTGCATGCACCAAATTAAAGGGTCATGCAATGATCTGGTGGGATCACCTTCAAAAGGAATGAACAAGGAAAGGAAAGGATAAGATCAGGACATGGAATAAAATGGAGAAGTTGAGAGAAACAAGTTTTCCCATAGATTATGCACAAACCCTTTTTGTATGTTTCAAAATTTAAAGCAAAACCTCTCTTTTGTGCAAGATTATACAAATGGATTTTACACACTGTCTATACTTGTAGAGCATCAAGAAACTGATGAACAGATGGCTGCTAGATATGTGAATGGCCTGAAATTCTCTATTCAAGATGAATTGAGCATGCATCGAGTCAACAGTATGGAAGAGGCTTACCAATTGGCTCTCAAGGCTAAAGAAAAACAAAATAGAAAATATTATTATAGGAATAGAGGAGGAAGAAGGGGTACATCAACCCCATTTTGAGGAGGTTCAAATTATGGCAAGGGAAAGCCATCCTCTAGATCAAAAAATAAAGTAGACACTCAACAAGATCCTTTGAATCAAGAACAAGAAAGGGGATTTCAAAGAGGTAGAGGTTATGGCAGTGGTAGAGGATGGGAAAAGAAGAGAAGGCCTTTCACTTCTTTCAAATGTGGAGAAGAAGATCATAGAGCATTTGAATGCTCAAATTATAACATGCAGGAAAGGAGGACAACCTAGGGTGAACTTGATTCAAACTCAGCATGAAGTGGAAGAGATAAAACTAGAGGTTCCACCAGATGCAGGAGAAAGTCTCATGATGAGAAGAGCAATGGTGATTCCAAAGAAGGAGAAAACACAAACTAAAAGCTTTGATGGTTCATGCCTTTGAACCAATATCTCCAAAACCAGATGCACTTTAGGAGGCAAGGTATGTCAAATTATTGTTGATGGAGGTAGTAGTGAAAATATGGTTTCTAAAGAAATGGTAAAAAAATTGAATTTACACTATGAAAAGCATCCTCATTGGCACAACATTGCACAATTTAGAAAGGGAAATGAAGTCACTGTTCATAAAAGATGCCTAATTAATTTTAGCATAGGTAAGATCTATCAGGATGAGATATGGTGTGATGTTGTCCCAATGGATGCTTGTCATGTGTTATTGGGAAAGCCATGGCAGTATGATAGAAAAGTTATGCATGATGGGGAGAAAAACACATACACCTTTTGAAAAGATGGCTCTAAGGTGATTTTGTTGCCTCTAAAGGATGAAGGAAAAGGTGAGACCATGTTGTCTGAAAGAGATCTTGTCAAAGAAATGAAGGTGACAGGGTGTTGTTATGCATTAGTAGTGAAAAAAGTCCAAGATGAAGACATTTCAATACCCCTAGAAGTAGCAGACCTATTGGAAGAATTTGTTGATGTTGTGCCTGATGAATTACTTGATGGTCTACCACAAAAGAGAGATATTCATCATCATATTGATTTGATTCCAGGAGCAGCTCTACCCAACCAAGCAGCTTATAGGATGAATCCAATACAACATGCAGAGTTGAATAAGCATGTAATAGAGCTCATAAGAAAACATGTGGTGAGAGAAAGCATGAGCCCATGTGATGTGCCCAAAAAAATATGGAACGTGGAGGATGTGCACTAATAGTAGAGAAATTAATAAGATTACCATGATTAAGTATTGGTTTCCTATACCATGTATGGAGGACATGATGGATGTCCTTGCAGGGGAAAAATACTTCAGCAAGATTGACCTACAAAGTGGCTACTACCAAATCCATTAAGTGGATGTCCTTGATAGTATTGTTAACCCCAAAAAAAGATGGAACATGGAGGATGTGCACTAATAGCAGATAAATTAATAAGATTACCATTAAGTATTGGTTTCCTATACCATGTATGGGGAACATGATGGATGTCCTTGTAGGGGAAAAATACTTCAACAAGATCGACCCACGAAGTGGCTACTACCAAATCCAAATCTAAGAAAGGGATGAGTGGAAGACAACCTTTAATACTAGAGATGGATTATATGAGTGGATGGTTATGCCATTCAAGTTATCAAATGCACCTAGCACATTTATGAGACTGGTGAACACTGTAATATGACCTTACATTGGTAAGTTTGTGGTAGTTTATTTTGATGATATTTTGATATTTAGTAACAGTAAGGAAGAGCACCTACAACACTTGAGGATCATCTTTGGTGTTTTAAGGAAGGAGCAGATCTATGCAAATTTGAAGAAGTGTAGGTTCATGCAGGAGAGTTTGGTCTTTTTAGGCTTTATTATTTCTAAAGATGGTGTCAGAATGGATCCAAAAAAGGTCAAGGAAATTCTAGAATGGCTTAGTCCAAGCAACATAACAAAGGTAGGATGTTTTCATGGCTTGGCCACTTTCTATTGATAGTTCATTCAAAATTTTATTAGTATTGTAGCTCCTATAACAGATTGCACCAAAGGAAGGGAGTTTTTATGGACCAAGGATGTTGAGGAGAGTTTTAAGTACTTGAAGCAAAAGGTAACAAAAGCACCTATACTTGCATTGCCAAATTTTGATAAGGTATTTGAAGTAGAATGTGATGCCTCCCATGTGGGAATAGGTGTTGTACTTAGCCAAACACAAAAACCTATAGCTTTCTTTAGTGAAAAGCTAAATGAAGTGAGAAATAATTATTCTACTTATGATTTGGAATTTTATGCAATTGTTCAAGCATTGAGACATTGGATACATTATCTAGTTCCCCGGGAGTTTGTATTGTTTACAAATCATATTGCATTAAGATACCTAAACACAGAAAAAGTTGAATAGTAGGCATTCCAAACGAGTCTCTTTCTTACATGGTTACAATTTTGTGTTGAAGCATAAGTCTAGAAAATAAAATCAGGTTGCAGATGTGTTACGTAAGCATTTTGCACTCTTGATCATAATGGAAAATGAGGTGATTGGTTTTGATGCCATCAAAAATTTGTATGGGTTTGATGATGATTTTTGGGAGATTGTGGAACAATTGCAGGCACCAGTATCTCATAACTTTAATCACCTTAGGGATGAATATTTTATGCAAGATGGGTATCTATTTAAAGGAAAATAACTATGCATACCAACTGGCTCTATGAGGGAAAACATTATTAGATAATTTAATAGTAGAGGGTTGGCTAGACATTTTGGGAAGGGCAAGAAAATAGCCTTGATAGAAGATAAATATTACTGGCCAATGATGAAAAGGGATATAACTAGGTATGTAATAAGGTGTAGGATCTTCCAAGTGGCTAAGGGACATTCACAAAATATAGGGTTGTATATGCCATTACCAGTACCAACTGCACCATGGACAGATTTGAGCATGAACTTTGTGTTGGGACTTCCACACACCCAATGAGGTAATGACTCCATTTTTGTAGTTGTTGATAGGTTCTCTAAGATTGTTCATTATATTTCCTATAAGAAAGCTAATGATGCAATGAGGGCAGCAGAGTTTTTTTTTTAGAATTTGTTCGATTACATGGTGTTCCAAAGACTATTACCTCTGATCGAGATACCAAATTACTCAGTCATTTCTAGAGGACTTTATGGAAGAATATAGGGACCAAGTTATAGTTTAGTAGTTCCTATTATCCTCAAATGGATGGGAAAACAAAGGTAGTCAATAAGAGTCTGGGAAATTTGTTGAGGTGTATTGTTGGAGAAAAACCAAAACAATGGGACCTAGCATTACTCTCTACCGAATTTTCCTACAATAGTTATGTTAATAGATCAATAGGAAAGTCCCCTTTCTAGATTTTGTATGGCAGGAATCCTAAGGGTGTTATATATTTGATACAACTATCGATGAAAGATAGTCTATGATGATGGGGAAGCATTTCCAGAACACCTTCAACAGTTGCAGAATGATGTGACATAGAAGTTGCAGAATGAGAGGTACAAGAATATAGTGGATGCTAGTAGGTGATATCAGACATTCAATGAAGGTAAATTAGTGATGTTATATTTGAGAAAAGAGAGGTTTCCTACTAGAACATACCACAAGTTGAAGTATAGGAAAATTCCAGTTCTTGCAAAATTACAAAGAAGATCAATGATAATGCATATGAGGTTAGTTTACCAGATGATCTAGACATTTCTCCAGTGTTTAATGTTTCTAATTTATATGCATTCCATGGTGAGGATGATGCTGGTGATAATGAACTAGAAGTGGCATGGTACCACCACATTCCCCATAAGAAGAAGGAACGGATTGCACAGATTCTTGATAAGAAAACTATCTCCACTCGGCAAGGGCATTACAACAGGTATTTAGTACAGTGGGAAGGATTGCCACCAATAGATAGCACATGGATTACAGAGTGGGAAGTACAAAGTTTGGATCCAGACAAGTGGCAGCAGTTCGAAGACACTCACTTGCAGGAGTTGTGTTCTTTTCAACCAGAGGAGAATGATGCAGGGACTTCCGGAGGTCATAACTTTTGACTCGGTTGTCCGTTTGTGCTGAAATTTTATGGATGGTTGTCTTATGAGGTGGCATGTGGATTCCCAATTGGCGTTGACTTGATTGGCCACCGTTTTGGCACTTTTTTAAGGCCTCAAACTTTCATCTTTGCCCTCAAAATGGCAATTTAGTGTTTTTTTCTAGTTTTTAAAAAGGTTTTTTTAATAACTCGAAACTCATGTTTCAAATTTAGGATGTTAGTTGGCAATTTGTCCTATCTTATTTTTAGGAAGTTTTTGAGAAAAAAATATACTCTCAAAGTTTTGTATGAGAATTTACCTAAAATGGAAAAATATGCCAATTGTCAAAATTTTCCAAAAAAAAGGTAATTTTTTGGTGTTTTGGTCTTTTTCAGTTTTTTGGATATAAGAGAGTTTTCTCTCATTGTAGCTACGGAGTTGGTGAATAGAATATTTTCATTTTCTAGTTATTTTGAATCCTTGGCTCTCATATATGATTAATGGTACAATTATATTGAGTGTATGTTGTTGGCTACATCATTTGGTATTAGAGCAGGAAGATGGCGGTCATTCCCAGATACATAGAGAAATGCAAAATCTGCAAAGTCAAGTAGAAAAACTTACAACATGGATGGAAAATGAAAGACTGGCTAGAGGAGGAGATGAATCTAATGAAGAGATAGGTTGATGAGGTGCAGATCAAGATACAAAACATGAAGAAGGATTAGAAGGCATGAGTTTTGAAGAGAGGATGCTTAGGGCCCTAGAAGGGAAAAATGAAGGGATCAAGCTTGATGTTTCAAATTATGTAGATAGTCTTAAACTAGAGGAGTTGATAGACTGGTTGAATGACATGAGAAATTTTTTTAGATGGAAATCCATGACAAAGGAAAAGAAGGTGAAATTCGCATGCACCAAATAAAAGGGTCATGCAATGATCTACTGGGGTCACCATCAAAAGGAATGAACAAGGAAAGGCAAGGATAAGATTGAGACATGGAATAAAATGGAGAAGAAGTTGAGAGAAATAATTTTTCCCATAGATTATGCAAAAACCCTTTTTCGTAGGTTTCAAAATTTAAAGCATAACCTCTCTTCTGTGCAATATTATACAAATGAATTTTACACACTATCTATACGTGTAAAGCATCAAGAAACTGATGACAAGATGGCTGCTAGATATGTGAATGACCAGAAATTATCTATTCAAGATGAATTAAGCATGCATTGAGTCAATAGTATGGAAGAGGCTTTCCAATTGGCTCTCAAAGCTGAAGACAAACAAAAAAACAATATAATCAGAGGAATAGAGGAGGAAGAAGGGGTACATCAACCCCATTTTGAGGAGGTTCAAATTATGGCAGGGGAGAGCCATCCTCTGGATCAGAAAAGAAAGTAGAAACTTGACAAGATCCTCTGAATCAAGAATGAGGAAGGGAGTTTCAAAGAGGTATAGGTTATGGTAGTGGTAGAGAATGGGAAAACCAGAGAAGGGCTTTCACTTGTTTTAGATGTGGAAAATAAGGTCATAGAGCATTTGAATGCTAAAATTATAACATGCAAGAAATAAATCAAGGAGGACAACCTAGGGTGAACCTAATTCAAACTCAGCATGAAGTGGAAGAGACAGAACTAGAGGTTTGACTAGATGTGGGAGAAAGTCTCATGATGAGAAGAGAAATGGTGATTCCAGAGAAGGAGAAAATAAAAACCAAAAGCTTTCATGGTTCATGGATTCGAACCAATATCTTCAGAACCATATGCACTTCAGGAGGCAAGGTATGTCAAGCTATTGTTGATGGAGGCAGTTGTGAAAATATGGTTTCTAAAGAAATGGTAGAAAAATTGAATTTACATTGTGAAAAGCATCCTCATTAGTACCGTATTGCATGGTTTAAAAAGGGAAATGAAGTCACGATTGATAAAAGATGCCTAATTAAGTTTAGCATAGGGAGGATCTATCAGGATGAGATAAGATGTGATGTCAGAATGGATGCATGTCATGTGTTATTGGGAAGGCCATGGCAATATGCTAGAAAAGTTATGCATGATGGGGAGAAAAACACATACAAATTTTGGAAAGATGGCTGTAAGGTGATTTTGTTGCCTCTCAAAGATGAAGGAGAAGGTGAGACCATGTTTGTTGAAACAAATCTTGTTAAAGAAATGAAGGTGACAAGGTGTTGTTATGCATTAGTAGTGAAAAAAGGTGAAGAGGAAGACACTTCAGTACCCCCAGAAGTAGTAGAGCTATTGGAAGAATTTTTTGATGTTGTTCTTGATGAATTACCTGATGGTCTACCACCAAAGAGAGATATCCAACATCATATTGATTTGATTACAAGAAAAACTCTACCAACCCAAGCAACTTATAGGATGAATCCAACACATGTAGAGTTGAATACGCAAGTAACATAACTAATAAGTAAAGGTGTGGTGAGAGAAAACATAAGCCCTTGTTCTATACCTGCATTGTTAACCCCCAAAAAAGATGGAATGTGGAGGATCTACACTGATAGTAGAGCAATTCATAAGATTACCATCAAGTATTGGTTTCCCATACCACATATTGAGGACATGATGGATGTCCTTGTAGGGGAAAAATACTTCAACAAGATTGACCTATGAAGTGGCTACCACCAAATCCATATCTAAGAAGGGGGTGAGTGGAATACAACCTTTCAGACTAGAGATGGATTATATGAGTGGATGGTTATGCCATTCAGGTTATCAAATGCACCTAGCACATTTATGAGACTGATGAACACTGTACTATGACCTTACATTGGTAATTTTATGGTAGTTTATTTTGATGATATTTTGGTACTTACTCATAGCAAGGAAGAGAACCTACAACACTTGAGGATCATCTTGGGTGTGTTAAGGAAGGAGCAACTCTATGAAAATTTGAAGAAGTGTAGGTTCATGTAGGATAGTTTGGTCTTTTTAGGCTTTGTCATTTCTAAAGATGGTGTCATAATGGATCCAAAAAAGGTCAGACCAATTCTAGAATGGCCTAGTCCAAGCAGCATAACAGAGGTAAAAAAATTTCATGGCTTGGCCACTTTCTATCGATAGTTCATTCAAATTTTCAATAGTATTGTAGCTCCTATAATAGATTGCACCAAAGGGAGTTTGTATGGACCAAGGATGCTGAGGAGATTTTTAAGTAATTGAAGCAAAAGGTAACAAAAGCACCTATACTTGCATTTCCAAATTTTTATAAGGTATTTGAAGTAGAATGTGATGACTCCCATGTGGGAATAGGTTTTGTAGTTAGCCAAATAGGAAAACCTAGAGCTTTCTTTAGTTAAAACCTGAATGAAGTGAGAAAGAATTATTCTACTTATGATTTGGAATTTTATGCAATTGTTCAAGCATTGAGACATTGGAGATATTATCTGGTTCGCTAGGAGTTTGTATTGTTTATAGATCATAATTGCATTAAGATACATGAACACACAGAAAAATTTGAATAGGAGGCATGCCAAATGGGTCTCTTTCTTGTAGGGTTACAATTTTGTGTTGAAGCATAAGTCTAGAAAACAAAATCAGGTTGTAGATGTGTCAAATAGGTGTGTTGCACTCTTGATTATAATAGAAACTAAGGTGGTTGGTTTTGATGCCATCAAAAATTTGTATGAGTCTGATGATGATTTTTGGGAGATTTCGGAACAATTGCAGGCACCAGTATCTGGTAACTTGAATCACCTTAGGGGTGGATATTTTATGCAAGATGGGTATCTATTTAGAGGAAAATAACTATGAATACCAGCTAGCTCTATGAGTGAAAATATTATCAGAGAATTTCTTAGTAGTGGGTTGGTTGGACATTTTAGGAAGGACAAGACAATAGCCTTGATAGAAGATAAATATTATTGGCCAAATATAAAAAGGGATATAACTAGGCATGTAATGAGGTGTAGTATTTGCCAAGTGGCTAAGGGATATTCACAAAATACATGGTTGTATATGTAATTACCAATACCAACTATACCATGGACAAATTTGAGCATGGACTTTGTGTTGGGACTTCCACACACCCAACGAGGTAATGACTCCATTGTTGTAGTCATTGATAGGTTCTCTAAGATGATTCATTTTATTTCCTGTAAGAAAACTAATGATGCAGTGAAGGTAGCACAATTATTTTTTTCAAAGGTTATTTGATTACATGGTGTTCCAAAGACTATTATCTCTGATAGGGATACCAAATTCCTTAGTCATTTCTGGAGGACTTTATGGAAGAAGATGGGGCCCAAGTTACAGTTTAGTAGTGCCTATCATCCTCAAATGGATGGGAAAATAGAGGTAGTCAATCAGAGTTTGGGAAATTTGTTGAGGTTTATTGTTGGAGATAAGCCAAAACAATGGGACCTGGCATTACCCCAGGCTGAATTTTCCTATAATAGTTATGTTAAAATATCAATAGGAAAGTCCCATTTCCATATTGTGTATGGCAGGTATCCTAAGTGTGTGTTGGTGCTTTTTCCAACATGCACCTAAAGGAATCTCTAAGGAATTGCCACTCCCTATACTCAAAATTCCTGAAAATGACTGGCCAACTGACAACATCCAGTGACAGACTAAGATCTCCTACACTTTAGGCTTTGTGGGGCCAAGGAGGGTATTCCTATTGGTGTTCACCCGAGATGCACTTGGCGAAACATATCATTTTCACAAATCATTTCAAATAAAAGGTTAATATGCAAAACATACTATGGAATTGGCTAATTCCTAAGTAATTTGTTATTAATTTGCTACCATTTCAGTAAATTCCCACATTTATGATAAGTGAATATATGATTTGAGTAAAGATTTTGGAAGTTTCAAATGATTTTTTAAAATTCTACCTCTAGGTTGGCCACCATAGAATAATTAGATTAACCCATTAGGAAAATATCTCAAGGAAATAGACCAGTGCCTTATGCTATTGGGCTACAGAGTCATATACATACTATCAGTAATACATAAGTGATCTCAAATTCTAAAAGAAAGAATATCTTCATAAATACTTTGTATTATGAGACTTAAGACCTATAATGCACAACTTCTTATCACATCCTAAGCAGATAATTGTAAATCCATACCTCTTATTTAAGCATTTAATTGATTACTTGAATCAAGGCACAAATAGAGATGTACATTTGAATTGAAACTCAAAAGAGGAATGAAAATGCTATTAACAATTCCATTCCAAATTTACCCAAAAATCACATAAGGAGAGAAAATGCATCATAGGTAAATTTTCATTTGTATTCATAGATCAGATCTGTACAACAATCTAAGACAGTATGCGTATCTTCATTCAAAATAGCCTCTTCACATGCATACTTTCCTATTCCTTTAACTATAATCACATTATATCTGGCCTAAACCTAGCTTGATATTCTATATTAATTGCTTTTTCTTTTCTCTACTTTCTTTCTATTTTTCTCTATCATTTGATGCCATGAATTCAAGTCTTGAATTCCCTTTATACTAACAAGGAGCAACAAGCCTCAGACCAAAATGCAGTTACAATACAAAATTACAATTTCACATGAATTTCAAAACCAACATGTTGAAATTATAGAAACAAGCGAAAAAGAGACAAGCCTAAGCCATAACTGCCACCAAGGAAGAAAGTGCAAAGTTCTGCCAAAACTTCCATTGCCATTCGAGCGCCATGAACCAAGCAACCGAGACACCCCGCAAGCACACAACCCATGTCGAATCATCAAAATTTTTCCATGAAGGCAAACAAGAGAGCCATTATAGCAAAATTCACAAAACATAAACAAAAAGAAGATAACCAATTCATTTATCCATCACATCACCACATCCCAAGCCACAACCATGATACCCACTCCTAGTCGTAGCAAGAGCAAGGGAAGAAACCTCAATTTCTCCTTCCTTCTTTTCCTTTTCAATTATGCTTCTAGTATGCCCACTTGGGGTCTTCACAGCCAAAGGTAACACAACAATCACCCCTTCCTCTGAGATCAATCCCTCGCTATGCATATCCAAGTACCGAGCATAGGAAAAATCAACCTATGAATCATGGCTGCCATAAGAGGTACTTGTGAGATTAATGGGGGAGTGTTGATGCCCATAAGAGCCAAACCCATGCCTCACTTTTTGGCTAGACCCGATTGAAGACTGCACTAGGTGTTTTACTTTATCACCTCCTTCCATAGTAGCCTCACCCTTGAATTGTAGTCAACGACATCTTTTTGGCACAAACTTGGACCTAGAAGTAGTAGCTCCCTCTGTATAGGGAACGACCTCATACACACCAAGACCAGAGCTCTATGAACTTAGATGGGTCGACTTCCTTGCTAGTTGAATCATTTTTATTTCCTACTAATTTCTTACACTAGAAATTTGCTAATTGCCTCGCGATAATGGTGCAAATAACAACTACCTCAGTTGTATTTATTGAGGAAAACCATAGCAGCATTGTTTATCACACATGCACAATTTTGGCATCTCGTTGGCAGATGTACCAGTTCCATTTAAGTCCAATTTGATGGAAATCAATTACTTATTTTTCATGATTTTATCCATTTTCCTCTTGGCACAATTTGAGATCAACTCAATCACTCTACAGAACACAAGCCATTAATGCTAACTCATGTTTGGCCCTCTTTGAATTCCAGTGGTGCTTTGCTGATGTGCTTTCAGCCAATCGCTTCTTTTCGTGTTGGATGACCCCATCATCGCTTGAGGGCTCCACTCTCCAAGCGAGTGAGGGATAGGTGTCGAGATCTTAGTGATCTTGTTGGGTTTAATCTCTATTTATCTTCATTCAGCGATCCAATGGGGAATGGTGGAGATGATTCCACCCTATTGATCTCGACCACTCATTGAAAGTGTCAAAGCATGAGATCAGTATTGGGTAGTGGGTCCCACACCATACCTAGGACACATGTTAGCTTCTTGCTAACCTCACTTCTTTTATCTGGCGTGCACTCTACTCCCACGAGCCAGTGGGGTACAGTTCAGATTTCATCCTTGATCACCAAATTTTGCAAGCTGTGCAACACATGATATTAGCATTAAATAGACAAGACTTAGGTTACCCGATGGTGACATGACTACAAGATAAATGACTTAATCCTTAAGTCATCAGACTTAACACTTTTATAACTTAACTTTAGGAAAACCCTGACATAGTGGGAAAAGATGATCGATTTCTAAGACAAACATGGCCGGTGAACAAATGTGACAAGAGACTCATAAAGTCACTTAAGATCTTGACGAATGACTGAAAGGGTCAACACAAAAATAGAACATTGGCACATTTTCTGATTAAAACCCTACTCACTTGGGCACAAGGGTTTTTAATGGGAACCAGGCTCATAGGAATTGAGTTGAAATTCTTGAGAATTTCACAAGCTCCATTAGTGGCTCATTCTCAAGGACACCTACCCCTGGTGGGTATGGTGAGAAAAGAATCTCCAGTTGAAGCAGACCAAGATGCAAGACCCAAAACCAAAGGACTTGCCTAGACTAGGCAACTAGACCAAACAAGAAAGAAAACACACCAGACCACATATTTACAATACTTACAAAATATACGAAAAATAGTTTTACAGAGTGGAGCCTTCAGGCTCTAGAACTTCAGGAACAAATCTTCCTCTCTCAAAAACTTTAACTTGTATTCCCTTGTCCCTTTCTATTGAAGGTTCCTCAGACTAAATCAAGAAGGTGAAGGCCTCATAAGTGCTCTAGCTCTGACTAGGCCATTCCTTACTACATTAAGGAAAGAACACATAGCCAGGTCTATTACCAACTTTCCCTCCATAGCTGTTAACCCCTTGGGGTGAGAGAAATTCCATAATCAAATCCATTAAATATGGAGTATTTGCAAAAAGCTCTAGTGTGGCTTCATATTGTCCCATTTAGTCCTCACAATAGCCAGTGTTTCTCGATTTCTCTTAATTCAAATGAGAAAATATTGAAAAATCTGCATATTCAATAGGGTTACAATGTAATTCCATCTTCTTATCATAATGCACTATTATGAGATCATCTCTACAACCATCCTGTAGATCCTGAATGTATGACATTCCAACTATTCCTACTAATATGTAATTTTTCTCCATAGGGAAATCAATGTGAGTATATTCATCTCTATGAATTCCCTCATTACATCCAGAACTATTATCACAACTAAGGGTCTCCTCCTTAGTGTCTCTATCTCCACACTTCTCATACAATTTAGTGTTCAACAAATCAAGAATACCCTCTTTATTGACAAGACTACCCATCCCGACATTATTTTGATCACTACTCATAGAGTCTCCCTGATCTTTTTCAATGATGACCTTAGAAAGAGGATTGATCCTACCCCAATAAGGACTGTCATTTTCCATTTCACCATCCCAAAAATCTTCATCAAATAAAATATGTTTCCATGCATTAATTGGATGTATCTCATCATCTAAAATATTAGGATACAAGCAATTCAAAGAACTAGTGTACTCAAAATCAGCGTAGTCACTTGAAGAACATAGAGAGGCAGTTTCAAACGTATACCCACCATGTATATCTTCCATAATTGATCCACAATCAGAACATTCTTCACATGATGAGAACTGGTCAATGCTTAGGAAATTCACATTTTCAAGGCTATTAACATATCCCCTACTAGAGGCAAGGGATTCCATCTCCACTTCATATGAAGAATCATATTCAATGGTTGATTCCTCAGGTTAAGTTTCATTAGTTTGACCTTGCATGTGTATTAGGGAATTGGGGTCAATTGCATTTCATTGATTATCAAAAGCTTGATGACTACTAGCTGCATCAATTTGGGAAGTTGTATCTTGTGTTTCTTGTACTTGCTCATAGTTTTTGACATCCCAAGGAGAATAATTATGAATCACTTCTTTATTCTCACATTTTATGTCTTCATCTTCATCATTATTGTACAGTTTTGTTTCTAAATCCTCAATCAGATGACAACATTTAACCACTACTTGTTTTGGTTTTGATGTTTCTACATGACTTGATAAACTTAGCCCTTGACCATTTGTAATATGATAACTATTACTCTCTTGAGTACCATATATAGGCACATGACCATGCTCCATTTTATCCACCATATTAATCTAATCTACCACCTGGTCTAGGCTAGAAGGCCTTAGATCCTCAGACCAATGACTAGATCCTAACATATATGCTTCACAAAACACATTAATGCACATTTGATCACTAGGTCTGAAGGTCCCAGGAATCTCCACTAGTATATCCAATAATCTTGAAAATAAGTCATATGGTGACTCATTTTCATGTCTCCTTATCTCATGTAATTTCTTGATACAGAGGACTATATCAGATTTTCCTCTCCTTGGCTGATGTGAAGCCTTAGCCTATTGGTATTCTACATTTCTTGGGAGTACAATAGACACAACATCTACAATGTCCATTTCATGACATATCCTTTTACCCTTTGAGTTACTTGATTCAAAATTGGGGGTGGTGCTAGAACTAATACTAGAAAATGCAGATCCTCTCATCATTGAGTATCTCAAATTATTCTTAATGTCAATGGAAGTGTGGTAAGCTTGGTGTAATGTTGTGGGTTCCTTGTCTCTTAACAAGAAACTCACCTTCTTATCAAACTGTCCTAAATATACCACCAAACATACTGCATCATTTGGCCTTATGTCTTATGGGATTTCTCATATTGCTTTTGCAAATCAGAGATTTAAAGTAGGGACCAATTCCCCTTGATTTATATGGATCTCCATAAAGGATCTCCTTACCACACTTGGATTTACCCTTTCACTAAATTGGTCAATAAAAATTATCATAAATTGACTCCATGAGGCTATGGAATTTACTATCAAATATGAATACCAATCTCTAGCATTATCCTTCAAAGTTTGAATAAAAATTTTCATGACAACATCTTCATAATTCACCTCAAAATACCCCATAACATCTATGAACATTTGTAGATGCTTTGAGGCTGATTTAGAACTTTGCCCTGTAAATTTAGGCAAGTACTTCCTAACATCCTTAGGAATTAGGTTACGGAAACCTTCAATACCACTAAAAATTAATGGCATATACCTCTCAATAGAAAAATACCTTTGAGGGGATGACATGATTTCTTCACCCTACATACTTTAGTTTGATTCTTTACATAGAGACTCTTCAAAAGGAAATGCTCAATAGAATAACATACTTCACTGAAAATCACAACTTTTGTGGACAAGAAGAATGAAAGGAATTATCACTATTCCCTATCTTAATGAAAATTCATCTAGTAGGGAATCATTTATGCTCGTAAGCCTTGAAAATTTCTCATAAACCCTCATCAATGGAGAAATACTTGCTTTAGATTTATGAAAATACCTGGGAATTTTGTAGCAATCATTATTCTTTCTCCATGGTTGCAAGTTATGAAAATATTTGAAAGCTTCTTCAAAATTTAACTGGTTCCTTGGATAGAGTCGCCACCTCCTTTATAGAGGAATGAATTTCAAAAACATGAAATTCCTTTCAGACTGAAATCTCGTTCTAGGTTTTCTCCAACAACGGAGTGACACTCACATCCTTTGCTACAATAGATCTTCTCTAGGTTCAAGGTCTTTTAAAATATTTGAACAAAGATGTTCATATCCACCAACTTATGAATAGTAGACGTAATGACTATTTGCAAATGACATGACTTGGTTTCTAAACTCCTCAATGAGAATTTACTCAAGATTGGAATGACTCTTTGATAAGACAATCTACAACCAGACTTTTGAGTGCTTCCGCAGTAGAGTCACCATTCTGTTGGTGCTTTTTCCAGTTCACCTAAAGGAATCTCTAAGGAATTTCCACTCCCTATACTCAAAATTCCTGAAAATGACTGGCCAACTGAAAACATCTAGTGACAGACTAAGATCTACACTTTAGGCTCTGTGGGGCCAAGCAGGGTATTCCTATTGGTGTTCACCCGAGATGCACTTGGTGAAACACATCATTTTCACAAATCATTTCAACTAAAAGGTAAATATGTAAAAAATACTATGAAATTGGTTAATTCCTAAGTAATTTTCTACCATTTCAGTAAATGCCCACATTTATGATAAATGAATATATGATTTGTGTAAATATTTTGGAAGTTTCAAATGATTTTTAAAATTTTGCCTCTAGGTTGGCCACCATAGAATAATTAGATTAACCCATTAAGAAAATCTCTCAAGGAAACAAACCAGTGCCTTATGCTATTGGACTACGAAGTCATATACATACTATCAGTAATACCAAAGTGATCTCAAATTCTAAAAGAAAGAATATCTTCATAACAACTTTGTATTATGAGACTTAAGACCTATAATGCACAACTTCTTATAACATCCTAAGTAGATAATTGTAAATCCATACCTCTTACTTAAGCATTTAATTGATTAATTGAATCAAGGCACAAATAGAGATGTATATTTGAATTCAAACTCAAAAGAGGAGTGAAAATACTATTGACAATTCCATTCCAAATTTACCCAAAACTCACATAAGGAGAGAAAATGCATCATAGGTAAATTTTCATTTGTATTCATAGATCAAATTTGTACAACAATCTAAGACAGTATGCGTATGTTGATTCAAAATAGCCTCTCCATAGGCATACTTTTCTATTCCTTTAACTATAATCACATTATGTCTGGCCTAAACCTAGCCTGATATTCTATATTAATTTCTTTTTCTTTTCTCTTCTTTCTCTCTATTTTTCTCTATCATTTGATGCCCTATATTTGAGTCTTGAATTCCCTTTTATACTAACACAGAGCAACAAGCCTCGGACCCAAATGTAGTTACAATACAAAATTATAATTTCACATGAATTTCAGTAGAATTTGGTACGAATTTTGAAACCCATATGTTGAAATTATAGAAACAAGCCAAAAAAAGACAAGCCTAAGCCATAACTGCCACCAGGGAAGAAAATGCAAAGTGTCGCCAAAACTTCTCTTGCTATTCGAGCACCATGAACCAAGCAACCGCGACACCACACAAGCACATGACCCATGTCAAATCATCAGAATTTTTCCATGAAAGCAAACAAAAAATCCATTATAGGAAAATTCATAAAACATAAACAAAAAGAAGATAACCAATTCATTTATCCATCATGTCACCACATCCCAAGTCATGACCACAATACACCCAACCACTCCTAGTTGTAGCAAGAGGAAGGGAAGAAACATCAGTTTCTCCTTCCTTCTTTTCCTTTTTAGTTATGCTTCCAGTATGTCCACTTGGGGTCTTCACAGCTAGAGGTAACACAATAATCACCCCTTCCTCTAAGATCAATCCCTCGCTATGCATATCTAGGTACTGTGCATAGGCTGAATCAACCTCTAAATCATGGCTGCCAGAAGAGATACTTGTGAGATTAATGGGGGTGTGCTGATGCCTATAAGAGCCACGCCCATACCTCACTTTTCACCTAGACCCAGTTAAAGATTGCACCGAGTGTTTTCCTTTATCACCTTCTTCCTTAGCAACCTCACCCTCGAATTGTAGTTGGCGACTGCATCTTTTCGACACAGGCTTGGACCTAGAAGTAGTAGCTCCCTCTGTATGGGGAATGGCCTCATGCGCACCAAGACTAGATCTTTGTGAACTCAGATGGACTGACCTCCTTGCTGGTTGGCTCATTTTTCTTTTCTGGTAATTTCTTACGCTAGAGAGTTGCTAACCTCCTCATGATAATGATGCAAATAACAACTACCTCAGTTGTATTTATCGATTAAAACCATAGCAACATTTTTTATCACACATGCACAATTTGGGCATCCCGTTGGTAGATGTATCGACATCATTTAAGTCCCATTTGCATGGAAATAAATTAATTATTCTTCATGATTGTCTGCATTTTCCTCATTGCACGAGTTGTGATCAACTCGATCACTCTGCAGAACACAAACCATTAATGTAAGCTTTGTCTTGCAGGGTAGAATCAACCATCTAGTGCCACCTACCATTTTGAATGAGATCCATTGATCTTTTACCTTGATGGATGATCGAAGGGCTAACTCATGTTTGACCCTCTTTGAATTCTAGCAGTGCTTTGTTGATTTTCTTTTAGCCAATCACTTCTTTCCATTTTGGATGACCCCATTATCGCTTGTGGGCTTCAATCTTTGAGCGAGTGAGGGATAGGTGTCGAGATATCCTTGATCTTGTTGGGTTTAATATTTGTTTATCTTCATTTAGTGAGCTAGCGAGGAATGGTGGAGATGATTTCACCCGGTTGATCTCGACCGCTCATTGAAAGTGTTAGGGCATGAGATCGGTAGTGGGAAGTGGGTCCCACACCATACCTGGGACACATGTTAGCTTCTCGCTAACCTCGCTACTTTCATCTAGCATGCACTTTACTCCTGTGAGCCAATGGATTATGGTTTAAATTTCATCCTTGATCATCAAATCTTGCAAGCTGCACATCACACGGTATTAGCATTAAATGGACAAGACTTAGGTCACCCGATGGTGACATGACCACAGGATAAATGACTTAATCCTTAAGTCATCAGACTTAACACTTTCATAACCTGACTTTATGAAAACCCTGACAGGGCAGGAAAAGATGACCGGTTGCTAAGACAAATGGGGCCAGTGAACAAATGTGACAAGAGGCTCATAAAGTCACTTAAGAGTTTGATGACTGACTGAATGGGTCAACATGAAAATAGAACATTGGCACATTTTCTGATTAAAACCCTACTCTCTTAGGGACAAGGGTTTTGAATGGGAACTAGGCTCATAGGAATTGAGTTGAAATTATTGAGAATTTCATAAGCTCCATCAAGGTGTTCTAGCTTTGATACAGCTACCGATGAAAGATAGAGTCAATGATGATGGGGAAGCATTTGCAAAACACCTTCAATAGTTGATGAATGATGTGAGATAGAAGTTGCAGGACAGTAATGAGATGTACAAGAATATAGTTGATAATAGTAGGTGACATTAGAAATTCAATGAAGGTAACTTAGTGATGGTATATTTGAGAAAAGAGAGGTTTCCTACTGGAACATACCACAAGTTAAAGTACAGGAAAATTGGTCTGTGCAAAATTACAAAGAAGATCAATGACAATGCATATGAGGTTAGTTTACCAGATAATCTAGAAATTTCTCCAGTGTTTAATGTTTCTAATTTATATGTGTTCCATGGTGGGGATGATGCTGATGATAATGAACTAGAAGTGGCATGGCACAACCACATTCCCCATAAGGAGCAGATTGTACAGATTCTTGATAAGAAAACTATCTCCACTTGGCAAGGGCATTACAATAGGTATTTAGTACAGTGGGAAGGATTGCCACAAAAATTAGCATGTGGATTACAGAGTGGGAAGTGTAGAGGTTGGACCTAGACAAGTGGCAATAGTTCAAAGACACTCACTTGCAGGAGTTGTGTTCTTTTCAACCAGAGGAGAATGATGCAGGGACTTCCGGAGGTCATAACTTTTGACTTGGTTGTCCATTTGGGCTGAAATTTTATAGTTGGTTGCGTTATGAGGTGGCATGTGGATTCTGAATTGACCTTAGGTCAGTTGGCCCCCATTTTGGCACTTTTTTAGCTGCTCAAACCTTCATCCTGACCCTTAAAATTGCAATTTAGTGTTTTTTTCTAGTTTTTTTTAATAACTCGAAACTCATGTTTTGAATTTAGGATGTTAGTTGGCAATTTGTCCTATCTTATTTTTAGGAAGTTTTTGGGAATAAAATAGACTCTTGAATTTTTGCATGCGAAATTACTGAAAATGGAAAAATCTGCCCATTGTCAAAATCTGCCAAAAACAGTATTTTTTTGGTTTTTTGGGTCTTTTTCATTTCTTTGGATAGAAGAGAGTTTTCTCTCATTGTAGCAATAGAGTTGGTGAATAGAGTATTTTCATTTTCTAGTTATTTTGAATCTTTGGCTCTCACACATGATTAATGGCATAATTATATTGAGTATATGTTGTTGGCTACATCATCTGGCATCAGAGCAAGAAGATGGTTGGGAGAGGAAGAGGAAGAGGTGGTCTTGCCTAGATGCGTAAAGAAATGAAAAATATGCAAAGGAAAGTAGTAGAACTTACAACACAGATGGAAAACCAAAGAATGGCTAGAGAAGGAGACGAATCAAATGAAGAGATAGGTTGAGGAGGTGTAGATAATGATACAAAACATGAAGAAGAAGGATTAGAAGGCATGAGTTTTGAAGAGAGGATGCTCAAGGTCCTAGAAGGGAAAATTAAGGGATCAAGGTTGATGTTCAAAATTATGCA
The DNA here is from genome assembly GCA_007258455.2 of Sequoia sempervirens. NCBI lineage: Eukaryota > Viridiplantae > Streptophyta > Pinopsida > Cupressales > Cupressaceae > Sequoia > Sequoia sempervirens. Next base: position 24,924,796 of record VDFB02281492.1, on the reverse strand, counting down.
AGTAGTCTTAAACAAGAGGAGTTGATAGATAGGTTGAATGACATGAGATTTTTTTTTGAATGGAAATCCATGAGAGAGGAAAAGAAGGTGAAATTTGCATGCACCAAATTAAAGGGTCATGCAATGATCTGGTGGGATCACCTTCAAAAGGAATGAACAAGGAAAGAAAAGGATAAGATTAGGACATGGAATAAAATGGAGAAGACGTTGAGAGATTTTTTTTCCCATAGATTATGTGCAAACCCTTTTTCGTAGGTTTCAAAATTTAAAGTAGAACCACTCTTCTATGCAAGATTATACAAATGAATTTCACACACTGGCTATACGTGTAGAGCATCAAGAAACTAATGAATAGATGGTTGCTAGATATGTGAATGGCTTGAAATTCTCTATTTAAGATGAATTGAGCATGCATCGAGTCAACAGTATGGAAGAGGCTTACCAATTGGCTCTCAAGGCTGAAGAAAAACAAAATAGACAATATAATTAGAGGAACATAGGAGGAAGAAGGGGTACATCAACCCCATTTCGAGGAGGTTCAAATTATGGCAGGGGAGAGCCATCATCTAGATCAGAAAAGCAAGTAGACACTCGACAAGATCCTTCGAATCGAGAACAAGGAAGGAGATTTCAAAGAGGTAGAGGTTATGGTAGTGGTAGAGGATAGGAAAACTAGAGAAGGGCTTTCACTTGTTTCAGATGTGGAGAAAAAGGTCATAGAGTATTTGAATGCTCAAATTATAACATGCAAGAAAGAAATCAAGGAGGACAACCTAGGGTGAACCTAATTCAAACTCAACATGAAGTGGAAGAGACAGAACTAGAGGTTCCACCGAATGTGGGAGAAAGTCTCATGATGAGAAGAGCAATGGTGATTCTAAAGAAGGAGAAAACACAAACGAAAAGCTCTAATGGTTCATGGATTCAAACCAATATCTTCAAAACCAAATGCTCTTCAGGATGCAAGTTATGTCAAGTTATTGTTGATGGAGGTAGTTGTGAAAATATGGTTTCTATAGAAATAGTAGAAAAATTGAATTTACACTGTGAAAAGCATCCTCATCCGTACCGTATTACATGGTTTAAAAAGGGAAATGAAGTCACTATTGATAAAAGATGCCTAATTAAGTTTAGCATAGGGAAGATCTATTAGGATGAGATATGGTGTGATGTTGTCCCAATGGATGCCTGTCATGTGTTATTGGGAAGGCCATGGAAGTATGATAGAAAATTTATACATGATGGGGAGAAAAACACATACATCTTTTGGAAAGATGGCCCTAAGTTTATTTTGTTGCCTCTCAAGGATGAAGGAAAAGGTGAGACCATGTTGTCTGAAAGAGATCTTATTAAAGAAATGAAGGTTGCAAGGTGTTGTTATGCATTAGTAGTGAAAAAACACGAAGAGGAAGACATTTCAGTACCTCGAGAAGTAGCAAAGCTATTGGAAGAATTTTTTGATGTTGTTCCTGATGAATTACCTGATGATCATCTAATGTTGTACCTGATGATTGTAGGAGCAACTCTACCCAACCAAGCAGCTTATAGGATGAATCCAGCACAACATGTAGAGTTGAATAAGCATGTAACATAAATCATAAGTAAAGGTGTGGTGAGAGAAAGCATGAGCCCTTGTGTTGTACCTACATTGTTAACCCCAAAAAAAGATGGAACATGGAGGATGTGCACTGATAGCAGAGAAATTAATAATATTGCCATCAAGTATCAGTTTCCTATACCATGTTTGGGACACGATGGATGTCCTTGTAGGGGCTAAATATTTCAGCAAGATCAACCTACGAAGTGGCTACCACCAAATCCAGATCCGAGAAGGGGATGAGGGGGAGACAACCTTTTAGACTAGAGATGGATTACATGATTGGATGGTTATTCCATTCAGGTTATCAAATGCACCTAGCACATTTATGAGATTGATGAACATTGTACTACGACCTTACATTGGTAAGTTTGTGGTAGTTTATTTTGATGATATTTTGGTATTTAGTAACAGCAAGGAAGAGAACCTACAACACTTGAGGATCATCTTTGGTGTGTTTAGGAAGGAGCATCTCTATGAAAATTTCAAGAAGTGTAGGTTCATGTAGGATAGTTTTGTCTTTTTAGGCTTTGTCATTTCTAAAGATGGTGTCATAATGGATCTAGAAAAGGTCAGGGCAATTCTAGAATGGCCTAGTCCAAGTAGCATAACAAAGGTAAAAAGTTTTCATGGCTTGGTCACTTTCTATTGAAAGTTCATTTAGCTCCTATAACATATTGCACCAAAGGAAGGGAGTTTGTATGGACCAAGGATGCTAAGGAGAATTTTAAGTACTTGAAGCAAAAGGTAACAGAAGCACCTATACTTGCATTGCCAAATTTTGATAAGGTATTTGAAGTAGAATGTGATGCCTCCCATGTGGGAATAGGTGTTGTACTTAGCCAAACAAGAAAAACTATAGCTTTCTTTAGTGAAAAGCTTAATGAAGTGAGAAAGAATTATTCTACTTATGATTTGGAATTTTATGCAATTGTTCAAGCATTGAGACATTGGAGACATTATCTAGTTCCCTAGGAGTTTGCATTGTTTGCAGATCATATTGCATTAAGATACCTGAACACACAAAAAAGGTTGAAAAGTAGGCATGCAAAATGGGTCTCTTTCTTGCAAGGTTACAATTTTGTGTTGAAGAATAATTTTGGAAAAAAAAATCAGGTTGTATATGCATTAAGTAGGCGTGTTGCACTCTTGATCAGAATGGAAACTGAGGTGATTGGTTTCGATGCCATCAAAAATTTGTACGAGTCTAATGATGATTTTTGGGAGATTGTGAAGCAATTGCAGGCACCAGTATATAGTAACTTGAATCACCTTAGGGGTGAACATTTTATACAAGATGGGTATCTATTTAAAGGAAAATTACTATGCATACCAGCTGGCTCTGTGAGGGAAAACATTTTAATAGAATTTCATAGTAGTGGGTTGGCTAGACATTTTGGGAAGGACAAGATAATAGCCTTGATAGAAGATAAATATTATTGGAAAAAGATGAAAAGGGATATAACTAGGTATGTAATGAGGTGTAGGATCTTCCAAGTGGCTAAGGGATATTCACAAAATACAGGGTTGTATATGCCATTACCATTACCAACTGCACCATGGAAAGATTTGAGCATGGACTTTGTGTTGGGACTTCCACACACCCAACGAGGTAATGACTACATTGTTTTAGTCATTAATAGGTTCTCTAAGATGGTTCATTTTATTTCCTGTAAGAAACTAATGATGCAGTGAGGGTAGCACAATTATTTTTTTTAGAATTTATTTAATTATATGGTGTTCCAAAGACTATTATCTATGATAGGGATACCAAATTCCTTAGTCATTTCTGGAGGAATTTATGGAAGAAGATGGGGACCAAGCTATAGTTTAGTAGTTCCTATCATCCTCAAATAGATGGGAAAACAAAGGCAATCATTCAGAGTCTAGGAATTTTTTTAGGTGCATTGTTGGAGAAAAGCCAAAACAATGGGACCTAGCATTACCCCAGGCCAAATTTTCCTATAATATTTAAGTTAATAGATCAACAAGAAAGTTTGATTTCCAAATTGTGTATAGCAGGAATCCTAAGAGTGTTCTAGATTTGATAAAACTACCAATGAAAGATAGAGTCAGTGATGATGGGGAAGCATTTATAAAACACCTTCAACAATTGCATAATGATGTGAGACATAAGTTGCAGCATAGTAATAAGAGGTACAAGAATACAGTGGATGCTAGTAGGTGACATTAGACATTCAATGAAGGTGACTTAGTGATGGTATATTTGAGAAAAGAGAGGTTTCCTACTGGAACATACCACAAGTTGAAGTACAAGAAAATTGGTTCGTGCAAAATTACAAAGAAGATCAATGATAATGCATATGAGTTTAGTTTACCAAATTTGACATTTCTCCAGTATTTAATGTTTCTAATTTATATGCATTCCATGGTGAGGATGATGCTGATGATAATGAACTAGAAGTGGCATGGTAACACCACATTCCCCATAAGAAGAAGGAACAGATTGTACAGATTCTTGATAAGAATACTATCTCCACTCAACAAGGGCATTACACCAAGTATTTAGTACAGTGGGAAGCATTGCGACCAAAAGATAGCACGTGGATTATAGAGTGGGAAGTGTAGAGGTTGGATCTAGACAAGTGGCAGCAGTTCAAAGACACTCACTTGCAGGAGCTGGGTTCTTTTCAACCAGAGGAGAATGATGCAGGGGCTTCCAGAGGTCATAACTTTTGACTTAGTTGTCCATTTGGGCTGAAATTTTATAGGTGGTTGCATTATGAGGTGGCATGTGGATTCCCAATTGACCTTGATTTAGTTGGCACCTATTTTGGCACTTTTTGAGGCCTCAAACTTTCATCTTGTCCCTCAAAATGGCAATTTAGTGTTTTTTTCTAGTTTTTAAAAAGTTTTTTTAATAACTTGAAACTCATGTTTCAAATTTAGGATGTTAGTTGGAAATTCATTCTATCTTAGTTTTAGGAAGTTTTTGGGAAAAATCTAGACTCTCAAAGTTTTGCATGTGAAATTACCTAAAATGGAAAAATCTAACAATTATCAAAATCTACCAAAAAAGGTAATTTTTTAGTTTTTTGGATATAAGAGAGTTTTCTCTCATTGTAGTAGCAGAGTTGGTGAATAGAATATTTTCATTTTCTAGTTATTTCAAATCTTTGGAACTCACACATGATTAATGGCACAATTATATTGAGTGTATGTTGTTGGCTACATCAGAGTGAGTCCTTTCTGTAGGCAGTGAGCCTTTGTATTTTGACAATGAGTCCTCTTTGGGGTAGTGATCCCTTGGCAGTGATCCTTTGTATTCAATTGATAATCATTTATATTGTGAGTTAACCTTCATTGTGGTTTTTCCCTCATTGGGTTTTCCACGTAAAAAATCTGGTGTTCATCGTGTTGATTTGCTTTCTGTTATTTGTGTTTCATGCTATAACTTAATAACAAAATAGTGTAGTTGTGGAATTAATAAGTGTTGAGTTTCAAATTTGAATTTTCATGACAACTAATTCAATCCCCCTCTCAATTTTCATGCGCTTGTTTAACAATATTTTCCACAATATATAATGTTCCCCACCATATATAAAGTTCCCCTATTTTCCTATTTTACTTAAAGAAAAATGAAAAATCGACCTACTCAAACCAATAGAAAAGGAGATAATCGTAATTTTCCAGCACAAAAATGTGCTTAAATCCCGACTATAAGAAAAAGAAAAAAATATTTTTAAAAAAACAATCTCATTGGCCAAGTACCTAATTCAAAAGCAAATGCATCGATTGCAATAGTAAACATGCCTATCGGTAAGAACTAATAATAGTTGAAGTTTCCATTTAACTATGGATGTATATATTTGTGATGGTGTGATAGGAAGAAATCTATGTAAAGAAGGATAGATACAATAAGGGCACAATTTAATTCTATATCTATTGAATACGAATAAATCAAAACAATGAATAATATAAAGTATAATTAAATTATAAATAAAAATAAATGTATGATAGGTCACTTAATTTTATAATAAAAATTGATTATTATTATTTTTGTTTTAACAAGGGTGTCCCCATGACCCAACCCAATAGCATGTATCTTGGTTACTTGGGGTGAGCACTAATCCCATGTGGGTGATATCTCCTACCCGCAAGAAGTCTCACCTCTTAAACCCAGAAGCGGAGTCAACCCAAGACCAAAATATTAATTTTTTTAATAATGAATATTTAATATGTTTTAAAATTTAAATTTATTTAGACAATTCCATTTATAATGTTGATTTTTAAAATGATTAATCAAAATCATGGGGTGTGGATGAATATTATTGAATAAACAAAATATTTAAGATAAAATAAATTAGAATGTAGCAAATGAAAACACTTGAATATATTATTAAATAGCAAATCACATAAAGCTTGATGATTTCTAGATGATTACAATGACAATGTTGCTACTATATTTATAGATTTATGAAAATCTCTAGATTATCTTAGAATGACTAAGAGAAGACTCAAAAAGAAAAATCTAGAAGAATATGGATGTTTCTATATTTTGGAGTATTCCATAAGATTTGGATAAACATTACCTACAACATTAAATAAACATTATCTCCAACAACCCCCCCGGCCGCCCCCCCCCCTGCCTCCCTCCCCCCATAATGTTTATTTGGAGAGGATAATTACAAAATATACTACATAGCAACTTTCCTGAGATTTAACAAGTTTCTAATTTTGACAAACTTCACTTCAGACAATGCTTTTGTAAATATGTCAACAATTTGATTTTCCATTCCACAAAATTTTAACCACACCACTTGATTTTCAATCAAATCATGAACAAAATGATGATGTACTTCTATATGCTTGGATCTAGAATGATATACCAGATTTTTTGCTAGCTTGATAATGCTTTGATTATCACAGAATATAGTAGTTGGACAAACTTGCGGATGTTGTGTTTCTTTAGTCTTCTAAGCCATAATGCTTCTTGAGATGCCTTTAATGAACCAACATATTCAACTTCTATAGATGATAGTGATACTATTGCTTGTTTCTTATTGCTCCATGAAATTAGTCCTGACCTAAGGTGAAACATATATCTCGAAGTTGATTTTTTGTCATCAATGTCACCTACATAATCAAAATTTGTATATCCAACTAAAGTAGGATCTCCTCCATATTTGTACTCAATTCCAAGTTGATAAGTGCCTTTAATATATTTTAATATTCTTTTGGCTACTTTCCAATGCTCAATGTGTGGATCTAACATGTACCTAGATATAATATCAACTGCATATGCAATATCTAGTCTAGTTATGGTGAGATATAATAGACTCCCAACTAATTGTCTATACAATTTTTCATCTGCTTTCTTTTGAGTAGAGTTAGCACTCAATTTTAATGCTACTTCACATGGTGTATTAGATGATTTACAATCACTCATATTAAAAATTTTCAATACATCAAGGGAATATTTGGTTTTAGAAAGCATGATCCTTCCTTCTTCTTGCCATACTTGCATACCCAAAAAATAGTGCATCAACCCTAGATCAGTTATTTCAAAAGCTTGTTTGAGTTGATCCTTGGTTATTTCAATATTATGTGTGTGATCTCCTATAATAATCAATTCATCCACATATAATATAATAATAACAACTCTATCATCATTATATTTTACATACACGTATGGACCAACTTTACTTCTTTTAAATATTGTATTTATAAAGTACTCATTTATTTTGAAGTACCATGCCCTTAGAGCTTGCTTAAGAGCATATAATTATTTTTTTAATCTACATGCTAGATGTTCTTTACCACTTTTAATAAATATAGTTGGTTGTTGCATGTAAATTTCTTCCTTAAGATCACCATGTAGAAAAGCACTTTTTACATTCATTTGAAAAACTTTCCAACCAAATTTTGTAGCCAAAGCAACTATTAAATGAATTGGACAATTTTAGCCACTAGAGCAAAGGTTTCAGTATAATCAATACCTTTTGTTTGCAAGAAGCCTCCAGCCACTAGCCTTGCCTTATATTTTTCAATAGCTCCATCTGATGTGAACTTTACTTTGTAGGTACACTTACAACCAACCACACTTTTACCTTTTGGAAGAGTTATCAATTCCCATGTTCCATTTTTCATCAAGAATTGTATTCATCTTGTATTGATGCTTCCCATTCTTCTTTTCCTTTTGCTTCTTCATATGTATTTGGAGTGTCAACCGACATCACCCTAGTCATAAGAGCATAGTTAGCGAACATTTTCTTATGTCCTTAGTAGATTTCTTGAATGCTTCTAGTCTTTTGTGTTTCTTCATCATCACTTTCACTCGATTATTCAACTTGTGTTCCTTCTCCTCCTATAGAAGATTGTGCACCTTGATTTTGATCATTAGTATAAATAGACTTATCTTCTTTAATCAAGATTGGAAATTAAGACAATGTAGGAGAATGATCACTTTCAATATCTTCATCAAACCATACATTCCTTTTGATATGAATTTCATTTTTTTTAGGATTATATAACCTATATCCTTTTGACTCCTCACTATACCCAACCATTATGCACTTCTCACTTTTCCATTCAAGCTTGTTCCTTTTTTCATTAGGAATGTGGGTGTATGCATTACATCCAAAGACTCTAAAGTGAGATAATGTAGGTTTTCTACCACTCCATGCCTCTTCTGGTGTTATGTTCAAAACTTCCTTAGTAGGTGTTCTATTAAAAATATAAACTATAGTACAAATTGCTTCAGCCCAAAATTTAGCTTCTATATTTCTAGATTGAGACATGCATCTAGCCATTTCTATTATAGTTCTATTTTTCTTTCTGCAACTCCATTTTATTGGGGTGAGTAGGAGAAAATTGATTCCTTCTTTATCCCATGTTGTTTACAAAAATCTAAGAAAGCTTTGTTCATATATTCCATACCTCTATCTGTTCTTATTATCTTTAAAGATCTTCCACTTTGATTTTCAGTCAATGCCTTAAACTCTATAAGCTTATCAAACACTTCATCCTCCTTTTTTAGAAAATATACCCAAATTCTTCTACTATAATCATCAATAAGGGTGAGGGAATACCTTGATCCTGCAAGTAATGGTGTTCTAAAAGGACCCATTACATCACTATGAACCAAATGTAAAGTAGGTTTTGCTCTCCATGATTTACCTTGTGGGAAACTTTCCACACGTTGCTTTCCCATAGAACATCCTTCACATACCTCATGACTTTGTAATATTTTTGGTAGCCTATGTGTTATGCCTTGCTTAACTACCCCACTTTGATCTGGATCAAAATGGGTCCCCCCTTCTCTTTTGGTTTCTACCTTAGGCATTTTCTTTTAAAGTTATGTCGAAAGCAGAACCGAGACCAATATCGAACTTGGAATTTCTTCCAAGTTCTATTTTCTTTTCCTTCCCCAGTTCCGGTCCTGATAGTTCCTTGGTCTCACCCTTTTGTTCTACAAGAGCCGGGTCCGGATCCAAATTGGGACATTGAACTCTTCAAGTTTCAAGTTCCCGATCCGTGTTCCATCCCAGACCCGACTCCACCTTTCCCTTTGTTCCTTTTTGGTCCGTTGTTTTCCCTTTTGTCCTTTGCCTTGGGTGTTTTCTTTTTGGGCCTTAGGCATTTTATTTTAGTTTTGGCAGGCCTAGAATTAGAACGGAAACCGAACTTGAAATTTCTTCCAAGTTTTGTTTTCTTTTCCTTCCCCAGTCCCGATTCCGTGTGTTTTTTTTTTTTGCTTCTAGTTTCTTATGTTTTGTCATGGGGTTTTCCCTCCCCTTCCTCCTTCTTTTCCTTGTCTTTTTTGGGTGTCATCGGAGGTAGGTTAGGAATGGAATTCAAACCTGAAACTTGAAAAAAATTTCGGTTCGTGTTTGGTTCCAGTCCCGGTTCCATCATGTTATTTTGTTTCCTGCCCCTCATGCTTGGTTTTTTTGCGGGAGCGGAACGAAGACGGGGTATGATCTTGGAAATTTTGTTTATTTCCATGGCTTGTTCCCATCCTGACTCTGGTCCTGGTTCTGATTTCTTTTTGGTTCCAACCCCACCAGTTTTGATGGGGGGTGTCATTTCTAGGTCATGTTTTGTCTCGATCCCGATTCCGTTGGGACTTGTCTTTTTTACTTCTCGGTCCCGGTCCTGTTTTGGTCCCGCCTCCACCTGTTTTTAAAGGGCAAGTGTGTTCCCATTTCAATTTTTATTCTGCCTCTACCGGAGTTAAGCTTTTTTCTGGTAAAAGACATGATATTAATGTATTATTTTAACGAAAACCTTATTTTGTAGGATCAAGTCATGTGCATGAAGATATTTATTGGAGATCTCAACAAGAGGTCTTGCCAACCCGATGGGGTCTTGCCGACATATTTTGTGCCCTCGGTGTGACACGTTGAGCTCACTAAAATGTCTTCCCTACTAATGTTGTTCTTGTTGATAGCAATGAACCCACCAATGAAAGAACATATCGTTGTAGCCCTTAGCGCTCACCTAAGCATCTCACCTACTGGCCCAGGCTACACCGAAAACTTGCAGAAGAGAAAATATAGAGCGGAAAGAGCGCCAAAGGAAGAAGATAAAGTCGTAAGTCAAATGGATGGTTGGTATCTACTGATAGGGGTAGCTCGACATTAATGGTGATATTTTGGGGCACTAAAAGCAACTCCGCTAGAGTCCGAAAAGGGACACAGAGGCCAGAAATAAGTGCGGTAGCTGCAAAAGATCTACAAATCTTTCTAGGAGACAATATTCACTGGCATAAGACAGCAAGGATTCAGATTTATTACAGAACTAATTTTTGTTAAAAATATGGATGTCAACCCTCTGACACCACAGATATTTTGTAAACCCTAAAAATAGGGGCCGACATTCTTCTCAGGAGGGGGTGTATATATGGCATTCTTGCCTCTTTGTAAAGGTTAGAACTTTTACTGGTAGAACTTCTAGGGTGAACACTTCTAGATTAGAACTTCTAGGTTTAGAGAACTGTTTGGAGCTAGAACTGCTAGGAGTTAGTCAGTTAGTAGGAGATAGAGTTGCATCTGGATTCTCAGTAATGGGAGCTTCTCTTGTCTTCTTGGTTAGCAGTTAGATTTTAGTACAAACTGTAATGTATTTTCAAATTTCTCCTAGCATAGATGGAAGCAGTTTGAAGACACAGGTTTTTGGTACACTAGTGATTGTGCTAGATTTGTAAATGTTGCTTATCTGTCTAACCCACAGTAGAAGCAACTATATTTGAATCTACTTCATATTGTGTTCCTGAACGGTGTTTATCTTAAGTTAATCATTTGATTTTGAAAGATTTCAAGTAATGAAATCTCATTTTATGTTCTGCTTAAATGGTAGTTTATAATCAGTTGTTAAAATCAACACTGTGAGTGAATGCAACTATGTGTTGGTCATAGGTTAAGTTTGTTCTGCAGTTTTTAAATTCCTTGAAGTTAGCAAGTCTAGTTAAGGTTGGATGAACTATTGTTTTTTTCTATTTCAAAACCCTAGTCTATCTTTTTATATTTCTTTAAAACCCCTGGTTAGTGTAGAATTTATTTCATGTTTGATCTTGGAGCAATCTAGAAGCTCAATACCAGCAGGCCCCTTGAATATTACTATTGCATTGACCACTGAGTAACATCATCACAGGTGAGACCCAACTACCAAGACCTTGGGAGCTAAGGCATCTAGGTGTTGCCTTTCTCTTTCAGGAGAAGTAGAGTAGCAATACTCTACTTGCATTGTTGTGGTGCCAAAATCGCCATCAATAGGAGTTGGCACTAGAAGGAGGGCCACAAGGGAAAACTGGATAAAACTAGGTTATCTTCCTCATAAAGGCCCTACAGAGTTCTCTGATCAACTAGGAATCCATCATCTTTCATAGAACTCAAGACCCCAACAAGACACAAGAATCATAAAATTGGGGCAACCATTATTCCACCCTTATCAGCTCCACTCACTCCACTAGGATTTTCACCAATACCCCAATGGATACCCATTAATCCACCCGCCAATTCATCTCAATCATCAACACAACTGATTCAACCCATACAATAGTTGGCTCAACCACCACCACTGCCACCAATGGCATTCTTTTAGAATAATCCCTCTCCATTGGGGACTATCCTTGGAGGTTTTCACAATATGCCCAAAAACCCTAAGAAATTATGCCCTAAGTACATTCATGGTGAGTCAAGAAGCGCTGAAGATCATATACAAGCTTTTAAGGATGCTTGTACTAGAGCTCAAATAGCTCATCACGATGTAGTCTATAGATTATTCCCTTACTCGTTAGGGGACATGGAATACAATTGGTACCTTAACCTTCCTCAAGGTTCCATTTTGACTTGGACACATTTGGAAAATGCTTTCATCAACCAGTTTAGGGTGTAAGTGGATCCAGCTCTTTTATATCATCAGTTTGCAACCATAAGGAAGGAACCAGGTGAATCTTTTCCTTTATTCAATACTAGGTTCCAACGAATGTACAAGATATTGCAAGATCCCTATTTAATTACTAAGAATAGTGCTATCCAGGCATACTTTAGGGTTATAGATCATTTGCTTGGATTGTTCTTGCAAAGGACATATCTAGCAGTTGATATTGATTCTCTATCCAAAGTCTATCACTTGGCTATTAAGTTGCAACAACAAGTCAGTTCTCAACAAGGAAGTCTGGGAGGAGGTTTCCCTTCAATAGGATATCAGATGCATAGCTCAACTCCTCTATTCAACACTATCCCAAGGATGTCTCCTTCCCACTATGGGCCTATGTCTGAATTGCAAACCCAACCACCTATCCCATTCTTTGCTACTGGAACTTCTGATCTTTTTCAACAACCACAAGTTCCTCACCATGGTCATCTTAACCAAATTGGAACTCCAAGTCATGTTGATCAGCCACCTATTGTTAAGAGCATGGAAAGTGAGAAGAAAGTTCAGCTTACCAACAAGGTAGAGATCCTGAAGAAAATGATGTCTCAAGTTACCAACAACATGGCTCAGCTTCGACTGAATCCCCCTCAAAGCCAAGGGAACTACCCTAATCAGAACAACAATAACCAAGGTACTTATTAGAATAACAACAACTACAACCAAAGATGTCATCAAAGCCAAAATAGAGGGTATAATCAAATACCGAACAACAACAAACAATGGAATACAGGGCCCAATAATGGTGGAGTTCCTCATAACTATCAAGCAAATGAGGAAAGATCACATACTGCGAATGTGGCTGACCTAAATTTCATGATTAATTGGTGCAGGCTGCATGACACTGCAACCCATTTTGAGGTAAATTGTCCTTAGATGGAGAAATTTGTTAAGATGACACACGAAGATGCCCAAACATTCCAGGGGAATTCACAAAAAGGAGGTGACTTGGTGGATACTGCAATGACTTATGAGCTCTTTGAGGAAGAGCCCTCATTCCCAAGGCAAGAAGAGAATGAACCAGATGAGGATTCATATGATGCTCAAGCTTTTCAGACAAAGGGAGGACACTTCCTGAGAAATCAAGGTAAGGGGCCATTCACTACATCAGCACCTCCTAATCACATGGTGACTCCAAATCAAGGTGCTGATAATAATCCTCCTCCACCACAAGGCCTACCTGATCTCCATAACAGGGGAAATTCCTCTGCTATTTTCAAAAGTAATTCAAGCTATAATACAAAATTTGACATTGTTTCTGAGATGCAGAAGTAGCAAACTTCTTTGTCATATTTTGACATTTTAAAGTGGTGCCTTGCTCAAAGGGAGATAGTGCTAAAGGCTCTAGAACAAGCTGACAAGTCGAAAGGAAAGAGTAAGGTGGCACCTACTGGGGACATGAATGCAGCCTTATACAGAAACAAGGTAGGTACTCCACCTTTCCTTTTAAGTTTAATAATTTCGGGCAAGAACCTGCATAACTGTTTATTGGACTCGGGGGCTTCAGGAAATGTCATGCCATTTTCTGTATGTAAGAAGTTGGGATTGGACCCCATTCAAACAAATAAGAAGGTCATTCAACTTGACAAGACCGAGTTTAATGTGGTAGGGGAATTAAGAAACATACATGTTCAAGTAGGGTCTAACCCTAGGATCCTAACAAATATAGATATGCAAGTAGCAGACATTCCCGAGACCTATGGTATGCTACTAAGCAGAGATTTGATGAAAATTCTAGGAGGATACCTCTCCCTTGACTTTTCATATATGTGGCTACCATGGAGAGGGATCCCAACTCAAATTAGGATTGAAAGCAAGCCTCGCCTCAAGCATATCATTACTGAATATGATTGCCATAATGAGGTAGCCTATTTTGAAATTGGGATAGGTGTGTAAAAAGAAGAAGCTTTAACTTTTCTATTTTTATCCCAAAGAGCTTCCCATACAAACCCCCTGATCTTAGATTGACGAAAATCAGTAGGCATTAGTCAAAAAACTGCAGCAAGATCAGTTGGTTTTGGGAGAAGATGTAGATCTACAAAGTCTCCTACTCCCAAATTGGTGCAGGGTACATTACCAAAATCATTCTGAGCTAGCTTGCCAACCCTGTATTGACATTTTAAATTATGTTTCCAAAGCTAAGGAATCGCGCCAAGTCAGCCTTCAAGACTGCGACTCTCATTTGAAGCCCAAGAAGCAACCATAATCCAAGGATAATATACTTTCAAAAAAGGAAATCCCTCGCTTTGATCAAACCCATCGACATGTCCAAAATCATTACTGATATAAGCAACCCAAGACCGCTTTTGACACCGTATGGCACTTACAAATGGTGTCGAAAACCTAAGGAAACTGCCAAACTAAAGGACAAGTACGTAAACTGTGAAGCGATAACCATAAGCATAATGCAACTAAGCAGGAATTGGAGGAAGTACCTAGAGAACCTTTAGATAATCATTTTCTTATGTCTGGTCCAAGAGATCAAGAAGTCCCACCTTTGGTTAATCCTATTCAAATATCCATGAAAACTTCAAAAGGATTAACCCTTGCTTGTGATCAGTTGCGGACCCTTACCTTTGATGGATCCATATCCAAGACCGGTTGTGGTGTTGGAATTGTACTAACCAGCCCGAAAGGGAAAGTTTTTTTCACTTCTTACAGGCTGCAATTCGGGTGCACAAATAATGTAGCTAAATATGAAGCCCTATCAAGAGGACTGATGTTTGCACATAGGAAGGTTACTACCTTGGTGGTCAAAGGAGATTCAGAAATTGTGGTCAAGCAAGTCCACAGCCAGTATAATTGTCACAACAGAAGGCTAGTAGCATATAGAAACACGGTATGGAACCTGATTGAAGATTTTGATTCCTTTGGGATCAGCTTAATCCCTAGAGAAGAAAGTCAGGTAGCTGATTCATTGGATGTTGCTGCAAGCACCTTGGAACCTATGCAAGGCTCTAAATTCAAAATATTCTTAGTGGAACTAATGTCCACCCCAGCTGTTTCTGATAATATCAAGAATTTCTAGGTCTTTGATGATGATCGACATATTCTGGCCTTCTTAGCAAGCTCAGATGTCTTTGAGGGACAAATTATTGATGAGTCCAACAAAGATCAAGGGGATTGGAGCCCTGAGGAATGTGATATAGGGGGAGTCCTTAATTTAAAGAGCAATAGCATTCCCAAGGGGATGGTGACTTTGGAGAGGATGTTTGACTCAGACCCAAGAGCTCAAGAGAAGGCATCAGCTGAAGAAAAGGGAGGCGATATGAGATAGTTAACCTGGTTGATTCTGGCCCTGAAAGGAATGTCTATATAGGGAAGGCCTGCCCTAAGGAAATTAAAGAAGACATACTAAGGGTGCTTAAAAAGTATATTTCTGTAATTTCTTGGGGATATGAAGACCTCTAGACATTCGATGCTTCGGTTATGACTCACACTATTCCCTTGAAGCCTGAAGCTAAACCCTTCTAATAGAAGTAGTGCCCTATCAATGCTCTGATTGAACCATTGATCTACAAAGAAGTTCATAAATTACTCTTGGCGAGGATAATATTTTCTGTGCACCATTCAACCTAGGTGGCTAACTTAGTCCCAGTTTGTAAGAAAAATGGGGAGATCAGACTATGCGTGGACTTCAGAAATCTGAATAGAGCTTCAGAAAAGGATAACTACCCACTCCCTTCCCTGGATGAGGTACTATAGACTGACAATGGAGCACAAATGATGTCATTCTTGGATGGTTACTATGAATATAATCAGGTAATGGTCAACTTTGAGGATAGGATGAAGACAACTTTAACTACCAAGTGGGGGATGTTTGCACACAGAAGGATGCCATTTGGACTGATAAATGCTAGAGCAACTTTCCAGCATGCTATGGACATAGCTTTCAAGGATCTAATTGGAAAATACATTATTGTTTACACAGATGACCTAATAGTGTTCTCCATGGATCGACTGAACCATGCTGTGGACTTAGCCAAAGTTCTTGAGAGATGCATCCAGTATGGAGTCTCCTTAAATCCCAAAAAGTGTGTGTTTAGAGTTTTCAAAGGGAAGCTCTTGGGAGACATAATTTCAGAAAGAGGAATATCCGTCAACCTAGATCAAGTTGAGTCCATCCTCAAGATAACCATGCTAGGAAGTAAGAAGGAGATGAGATCCTTCTTTGGAAAGATCAACTTCATGAGGAAGTTTATTACAAGCTTTGCAGAAATCGTGAAGCCCTTGAATGAGATGATGAGGAAGGATGCCAAAATAGAATGGAGTGAAGAGGTGAGGGCTACATTTTCTCAAGTCAAGCGATCCATTTTGGAAGCTCCATTCCTCACTAGCCTTGACTATTTGAGGTCGTTTTATATTTATTCTTTTGCCTCTGAACACTTGTGTGCAGCTGTATTAACTCAACGGAGAGAAGAGGGGGAAGAAAGACCGATTGCTTTCATGAGTTCTCCCTTCAAAAATGTAGAAATCAAATACCTACCTCTTGAGAAGCAGGATTTTGCACTGGTTCAAGTTGTTAAAAAGTTTAGGCACTATATTCTCTAGAGCCAAATCATTGCTATAGTTCCTGATGCTGCTGTCAAGTCTCTACTAATGCAAAGTGAATTGGGAGAAAGAAGAGGAAATTGGATGGCTATTTTACAAGAGTTCGATCTAGAGATACACCCTATGAGATTTGTTTGAGGTACTAGTTTATCTGAATCCATGGCTAAGGCTGGCGACAACATCATCTGTCAGCAATACACAACCTAGTCCTTCTCCAACGATCCTTGGTATGCTGATATTGTCCACCTAATGCTTAACAATCAATGTCCAAAAGAAATGAATGCCACTCAAAGCAGAGCCCTAAGACTGAAAAGTTCCCATTACATGCTCAAAGGAGGGTTGTTATACAGGAGGAATTTCAAAGGAGTATACCTAAGATTCCTTGATCATCAAGAGGCCAAACATGTGATCTCTAAGTTTCATGGGAAACATGGAATGGGTCATGGTTCTGCAGATTCACTGGCACACCAGATCCTCCGATCTGGTTATTACTAGCCCTATGTATTCAAGGATGCCCATCAGCATGTGAGAACATGTCACACATGGCAAGTTTCTGCACTAAGGGAATGTCATGCAACCATGCCACTACAACCTGTTTACAAGGTAAGACCATTTTCCTAGTGGGTACTGGATTTCATTGGAGTGATTAACCTGAATTCTTCTATAGGGAATAAATTCATCTTGACTACTATTGACTACTACACGAGGTGGATAGAGGCCATACCTTGCAAAAACAACACAACAGAGGTAGTGATCAAGTTCCTCACCAAATGCATCACTACCAGGTTTGGGGTACCTTTCGCTCTGGTATGTGACAATGGCTCTTCCTTCTCTTCTGCTAAATTTATTTCCTGGGCATATGATCACAAGATTATCTTGAAGTATTCATAAAATCATTATCCACAAGGCAATGGAGTTGTAGAGTCAACCAATAAGAATCTTTTAGGGGTAATTAAGAAGCTGCTAGAGAATAACCCTAGAGACTGGCATACCTAGCTTAGATTCGCATTATGGGTAGATAGGACTAGGATTAAGGCTGCCTTAAATACCTCACCATTCAAGCTGGCATATGGCCAAGAGCTCGTCTTTCCCATCCATCTACAAATACCTATCCTTGAGTTCATCAAGAAATTTTACTCTAAGGACAATAGGATAGAAGTCAGATTAGTTGCTTGTTGAAGTTAGAAGAACAGAGAGATGCTGCATTGCAACAATTCTTTAGGAACCAGGCTACTATCAAACATTGGTTTGAAAAAAGATCCAAAATCAAAGCTTTTAGAATAGCTGACCTCGTATTGTTATGGGACAAATCCAGTGAAAATAAGGGAAGTCACCAAAAATTTGACAAACTTTGGCTGGGTCCTTATCAGATTGTTGAGATCTTAGGAGAAAATGCTTTCTGATTGAGTAGTTTAACTAGAGAACCTGTCCCCTTGCCTGTCAATGGGTAGTTTCTTAAACACTATTTTGAATCATGAAGTTGGCATTTTGCTAGGCGGTGCATTTGTATAAATAATTCTTGCTTGTAAATAGTCTTTGTGTATAATCTGGTGCTCTTTGTGTAAATAATTTGCTTTTTGTTTGTTCTCTCTTTCTGTCCTTTGTATTTCCTTTATTGTTTGTTTTCTTTTTATTTTTCTTTGGGGTTGATCTGTTTCTTTCCATCTTGAAATGATGGGTTGTTATCTGAAGCTTACTTTGGTTTTTAGGAGAAAAGTGGTTTAGATATTTTTAGGTTTTCTGGTTGGATGATTTTGTCCTCAATTCGTTGTTTCATGCTTATTGTCAATAAAAGTTGTGGAAAGTTTTGAAAGCAAGGTGCTAAGTAAGAAATCCTTCATCAACTCCCCTAAATCTGTCACAAATGATTAAAATCATCTCCTCTTCTAGAAGTTTATTTGTCCTAGGATGACAGTGTTGTAAGATTTGAGTGAAAAATCTAACTTCCAAGTGTTGTTATGGGGTCCATTGTAGTTTTCAACCTAGATCAGATATTAATATCTGACATATTGAAAAGAAAAAAAAAAGAGAATTAACTAAGATGTCTGAAACTTCAAGAGAAAAGAAAATAATTATCAAAAGAAAAAGAGGATTCAATATGAATGGGTAATTCTAGTATCTCTACCGGGGCTATGGATGTCTGACTGGTAGTAGAGCAATGTTGTGAGAGAACTAGAGGTATCTTCGTTAGGGCTATGGATGCCTGACTGGCAGCGGAGCAATGCCCAGAACATCATTGCATGAAGGAAATCAACTCATGCAGTTCAAATCTTACACATTGTTTTCCAAAAGATGAAGAAAACTTCATGAGAGAGTGATGCACAATCGAACACACACATTGATTCAGGGGTAGCCATTGATTGAAGCTTGTTTGAGATTCCTGACTCTACATTATAGTGACCAACTAGGATTAATAAGTTTATGAACAGAGTTCTAGGTAAGTGATCAGCTAATTCATAGAAAACCAGTTCAAAACAATTTGCAGGCAAATTCCACCATTTTATGCCTTATAACCACCCCACTTTGATCTGGATCAAAATGGGCCCCCACTTCTCTTTTGGTTTCTTTGGCCTTTGGTTTTTGCCTTAAGCGCTTTCTTTTAAAGTTCAATCAGAAGCAGAACTAGGACCAATATCGAACTTGGAATTTCTTCCAAGTTATGTTTTATTTTCCTTCCTTGGTTCCAGTCCCGATAGTTCCTTGGTCTCGCCCTTTTCTTCTGTAGAAGTCGGGTCCGGATCTGAATCGGGACATTAAACTCTTCAAGTTTCAGGTTCCCGATCCATGTTCTGTCCCAGACCTGACTCCGCCTTTCCCTTTGTTCCTTTTTGGTCGGTCATTTTCCCTTTTGTCCTTTGCCTTGGGTATTTTCTTTTTGGGCCTTAGGCATTTTCTTTT